>CM060971.1:38396468-38566468 GCA_030765045.1 Tenodera sinensis
ATTTACATGGGTACTCTTGTTTGCTTTTTCTTATCAAAAACCCATACGGTGAGCAGCTTTAGCTCACCGAGAACAGTTTTTGGGCGTATTCTGAGTCCTTTGATTGTCCGTTTTTGATAGCTTTTTTTTTTTTTAATTTATATATACGGATACATACACTCACTCCTGGGCATACCACACATATGTCCCATCACACGCACACACACACACACACACACACACACACACACACACACACACACACTCGCGCGCGCGCACACACGTACGCTCGTATATACATATTTACACACACTGCACTATATACACTTCACTATTTACAGTTTTTCCGCGGTTTTCCTGTGCGGACCAGGTTGCAGCTCCTGTGGCGTTTCCGAGGTACAGACCTCTTCCGGAGTGTGTGGCCTAGGGCCTGGGTTGCATGGGTGCGCATCAGTCGGCGAGCCATGCAATGTCTAGAACATTTTAATTCTAGCATGTTTACGATGCTTTGGCTCGCCCTTGCCAATATTGGCAATCACGTCATTTTGGTGATTTCTGATGCGCGCCCACGCGACAGTGTCTCTTTTTGTTATTGCCTCGGGAATGGATGGGATCTGGGTTTCCTGGTGAAGGGTTTGGTTAGTGGTTAGATTGGGAGCAAAGAGGATTTTCCGGAGGGAGAGGTTTTGGAGGGTTTGGATAGTCTTCAGGGCGGTTTTTGAGGCGTTTACCCAGGCCACACACGCGTAAAGAGCCACTGACAGGATGAAAGCTTTATACAGGACGAGTTTGGACTTCAATTGCAGCTGTTTGCTGTGGAAGATGGGGGCGCATAACTTTAGCCGCTGTCTGCCTTTGTTGGCGCTATTTTTTATGTGGGAGGACCAGCACATTCTGCGGTCCAAGGTAACCCCTAAGTATTTAACTTGCCGACGACAGTGCAATACCTGACCACCGACCGTTAGGTGCATTGCCAAAGTGTGATGCCGCTTAGAGAAATGAATCAGCTGGCATTTGTTGGGATTAATTTTGATTTTCCAGTCATGTTGCCATGAGAGGAAGTTGTTAACATAACGTTGCATTTCTGCAAGGCCGAAACGTGGATTTCTATGGTGGTTGTATATTGCAGTGTCGTCAGCATACATGGCGACCTTACATCTGGCGTCCACTGGGAAATCGTTGGTGAATAGTATATGCAAAAAGGGTAACATGATTGCCCCTTGTGGGACGCCAGCCCGCATCGCTCGCTCCCGTGACGAGGAGCGGCCCACTTGGACGTAGAACTTCCGTTTTTCTAAAAAATTGTGCAGCAAGTATAGATAATTTTGAAGAGCCGGGAAATTGTGGTGCAGTTTGTAAATAAGGCCATTGTGCCAGCACCGGTCGAATGCGGCTTCTACGTCCAGAAATAGCGCCAACGTTGAAGCCCCATTGTTAAATTGCTCTGTTACGTCATCAGTTAGCCTGAGAAGTTGTAACTCAGTAGAATGTCCTTTTCGAAAGCCAAACTGTGAATTTGAAAGTTCATGGGATTCCGAAACTTGTTTTTGAAGTCGAGAAAGTATAAGTTTTTCGAGCAATTTACCAATAGTAGACAAGAGACTAATAGGGCGGTAGTTTTGCGGTTGTCTGGTGCTTTTCCCTTGCTTTGGGAGCATAATTACCTTGGCTCGTTTCCAAGTGGAGGGGAAATAGCCTTGCTGCAGACAGGCGTTAAATATTTTGGTCAGTTGCACCAGGGCTTTTCTCGGGAGATGCTTAAGTTCCTCATTAGTCACTTTGTCTGGGCCGGCAGCTTTCCCATTAGGTAATTTCCTAATGAGCTTGTAAACTTCCTGCGGTGTTATTAGGGGTAGCTGTTGCTCTTGCTTCTGCGCCATCCAGGTTTGTACCCATGTTTGTACCTCCCGTTCTATATCACGGTTGGTAACTAGGTTTTCGCTGAATCTATGTTCAAGACAGTCAGCGAAGACCTCGGCTTTCTCCTCTTCGGAGAAGTGCAGGCCGCCATGAGTGTGCAGCGCCTCAGTTGCGGAGTTGACCCTCGTGGAGACCTTAAATGCCTTTAATAATCTCCACAAGGAAGAGTCCGAATGGGTGGTACTCAGCATTTTGTTTTCCCACTGTTCAGTTTTGTTGATTTTAATTTGATGCCGAATAATGTTGCGTAGCCATTTAGCTAGCATTTTGTATTCAGGCTGGCGGGTGTACCGCCACAGTCTTGCCAAGCGTCGTCTCCGCGCAATGAGTTGCTCTACCTCGGGGTACGTGTAAAAACCGGGTGGTCTTGTGATGTAAGTGGTAGCGCTTCTCTTGGCCGTGTGTAGCGAGGCAGTAAAGTTCTCAATGCCGACATCTATGTCTGCCTCGCTATAGTACGACAGTCTGGGTTGCGGCATCCTATGCATTTCCACGGCGAACTTATTCCAGTCGGTCTCAGCCCTCCTTCGAGGACCGCATAAGCTAACGGTCTAATGTAGTGTCGCGATATTTTCGGAGTAGGAACAACACAATTGGATGAAGATTGACTGTGCCAGAGGTCGTACAGCACGACAGTGTCATGAAGGTCTTCAAGAGGCTTGCAGAGAATCTGCATTGCCTTACAGAACAGTGGCACAGTGGGTAAACGCCTTCAACAAGATGTGGCATACGATGTGGCCAGGTCGTCCTAGCGTCAGTGAAGATGTGCATGCTTTTGCAGTCTTACTGGATACTGATTGACGAGCTGGCCCGAGATACCCGCATACAACTGTGCTTCACGTTCTGAAGGAATGCCTCGGCATGAGAAAAATTACATCACGATGGGTTCCGCATGAAATGCAGAAATGGTTTTGATACGGCGTTGCTTGGCCGCATACAGCTATGGCTCATTTGTTCAGTCGATGGGGCCGGGAAGTGCTTGTGACTTTGACTTGATTCCGAAGATGAAGGAACCACTTCGTGGCATTTGCTTCAGAACTGTTCCAGAGATTCGTCAGGCAGTAGACCGCTCCGTTCAAACTATCAACAGACAGATTCGGCGCTGCTGAGGGTATTCTACAACCTCCACGTCGCTGGCAACAGGTTTATACACAACACTGCTGACCACTTTGAAGGACAGTAAAGCTTGGTAACATGTATCTCTTTTGTATCAGTTGCATATAAATAGTTGCCACTATTAAAGTTCCAACTCTCACATATCAGATTCCCTTTTTGACATTTTCAAAATTGTTCTTATTACATTATTTTTCTTATACTATTCGATTTATATGCCGCATATTATACTGACTAGAAGTTTTGCATTGCCTCGTATAGGGGCCATTGAGAGTCAATTATTTCACAAGATGTTTGCTACAATGCGATTTTCTCGAATAAAATGTGAACTACCTTTTGAACCACAAGAGAATCAGCATGCCGCCATAAATAGGCATGAATTGTTGGTGGCAAATAAACAGAAAAGTAGCAAGCTGAAAATTTGGAAATGTTTCTTGTGGGAAAACTGATATCATAAATGAAGTTAAACCACAATATGAATTCAGTTCCGAAATTACTGCGAAATCGTGATGAATTGACTTGGCAATTCGGAACACAGCAAATTGCTCATGTATTAGAAGATTGGGCTATCTATACGAGAAAATCCAGTGGGGAAGGTTATAAAGAACACGTTATTAAAAGAATCTGGAACGTAACTCATACCACAGAAATGTTTCAAAGAACACCTTGCAATGTTTTTAAGGTGGAATCAAGACTTAAGAACTTCAATGACATAGCCGGGATTTGAACTACGGATCTTCCGCTATATCGAGCGGCTACTTTAACCACTAAGCTGCCATGGTCAACTTGCCAGTACGACATCAAATTCCCCAGCTGATTCGTACTTTTTCCCGGTTAGACCTTAAGGGAATCTCACATCAGAGATAAATACCCCAAGGGTGACTTACAATTGTAAATAATTTATGTTCCGAAATTAAGTGATCTTTAGATGGTAATTATTATTTATTTATGCCAACAAGCTTACTGCTCGTGTTTTTAAAGACACAAGCCGTGTGTGGGCAATGTTTAAGAGGTGGAATCAAGTCCCGGCTATGGCATTGAATATTTCAGTCATGAGGAAACCTGACGTGCAAAATGGCATAAGGGAGAGGAAGAGAAAAAGAGAGACAAGGTATGCAGAATGAGAATAGCTGCAGAGCATTCCAGAGAAAGGAAAGGTTAATGCTGTTCAGGTTGCCAACCCGTACGATAATGATGGGGGTGTGCGGTAATTTGAATATATGATATTCGATACCGGCGAAATGTCATTTTCACTGGCTTGTTACACTAGCGAAATGAAATTAATTACAAATTGCGACATCACTTTTGCCCTCATGGCCTGTCTCCACCCCTCTAAGGCAACCGTTTCCAATCCTACTAAGCCTCCTACCCTTTATTCTCTTATTGCCAGTGTCCAGGTCTGATAATCTCCATGAAGAAGACACTGTTCAGAAAAGTGATGATCAATGGAGAAAACTCGGAATAAGTGATATTCCGTGTGAAATAAAGAACATGCCTGAACTTGACAGTTTCTGGAGTGCTGTTAAACACATGTCACCTTGGTGGAAATACTGATGTCAAAGAACTGGTGGAGGTTGTATTGTCAGTGATTTCATTGCCCCATAGAAACGCTTCTTGTGTAAGTTTTTTCTAAACTGGGTTTAGTAAACACCAAAGTTAGAAACAGATTGGCACTAGATGCGGTAAATTAACTTATTCTGTCGTCTCAGCTAATGAAAAAATGTGGTAGATCCGAAATCTGCAAGCACCGAGATATTAAAGCTTATCTCGGCAAATTTGTATAATGCTGCAACGGATGAGGAAGATGCATAGTGCGAGAAACATACATAAGTACTAAAGTTGTAATACTGGTTGAGGTCATCAGTCTTGTAAGCGGATATAATAAACATCATTGCTATTACATTTTTATAAGTGTTATACTGATATTTTTATTGCTGTAGCATTTGGCTTATGATGTACGATTGAATCCAAATCTATAATTTTGAGTGGCTGGTACGATAATTTCACTTTTAAATGTTGGCAACCCTGATGCTGTTGTTTTGGATTGTCATGAATATCAGTTAGTTATCAATTTATGCAACTGCAGATGAAGTGTTTTCTTGCCGCATCACTGAAGTTGATATGACGTGAAGGAGATGGTGTTAAATGCCGTACTTTCAAGAGCAAGTGGGTAACGATGAAGAACCAGCTGACAGAATTGCGTACCACCGTTTGTTTTTTAAAATTTGTCAAGGCCCACTGGAACCAAGTGGATTTCACAAAATGACAGTACCACAAGCCGCTGTCCAGGCGCGGTACACAAGCTAATAGTTACAAGATGCACTAACAAAAGAAAAACTGGCGAGTTTTTCATCACATCCAATCCGAACTGCAATAAAACAAGCGTATGGTACAAAAATTATCCCGTTGATGAAAATGAGGTCGGAAAAATAGATAGAAATATAAGAAGTGCAATTTGGACACCAAGAGTTCAAAATTCACAAGTCAACCAGGTCGCTCAACAGCAGTATCAAACATTCACAGGAACAAGAAATTATGGAGAAGTAACTCGTCCTCATGAAAATCATGGGCAGCATTCATCTGTTCCAAATCCTACTACCTCAACATTCACTTTAGAACATACACTTTAATTTACATTACCAAAATCCATCAGATTGCTTCAACTTTCAACTCTTTTAATCAATGCATTCAAATAATGAGTTTCCGAATATATTATTTTGTTGAGAAATATTTCTTTACTGTGTGCTGATTTTAGTTTATGTCAATTTTGAGTATAACTATTTTCTCGTTTCCACTGTTGGTAACGTTGGTTAGTATTCTGCATACCATTCAATTGCTCATTGAGATGCGGTGATCTCAGCTCAAACAAAGTGGCAATTTGATTTTATACAGCAGAAGTAAGAACGGTTTTATATCATCGATTACATTTTATTTATGGAACAGATATATGGATTGAGAGTTTAATCACTTGAAAATCAATCGATGCACTCGCAACCTCTTATGGGACTATCTATGATAAAGCACCACTAATTAATTCACATTAAAGATTAATTCTAACAAGATGAAATTTCCAACTAAGTTGTCCTAACATAGTAAATTACGTTGTTCTATCATACCGTTATCATGCGTTCACATATATCACGTCAATAATTAAGGATAAGACCCATATTTCTGATCATTGTATGAAAGAAAGCTTATTCACTGATATACGGCATATTAATCTGCAGTACTGATGCCTGTGGCCGCGCCGTGACCGAGTGGTTAGACCACTTGACTCTCACAAAGCGATCCGGGTTCGATCTCAGGCGTCCACAAGTGGATGTGTGGTAGACACACCCGCGCAGGGGCGGGTTTTCTCCTCCTGGGAGGGCTAGGGGCGCTGACCACGTCCCACCATCTACCGCTGAACCCCGCTCATGATGCCTGTAGTGAGCATAGGTGGCCAAGACTACACTCAAAGGGTTGTAGTGCCACAGCATTGACGCCTGTTGCACTGGTGCAAGTGCTAATAACATACTGGGTTTGCAGGAAAGCCTTGAGGTCTCTAATTGCCTGGTCTTACGATAATTCACTCTATTCCAGAGGGTGAATTTCTTACTATTGATAGCCGCGCACAAGAGTATGCTCATTGCAAAGGATAATATTTTAAATCATCTTTGCTTGATAAGGTGTCCCAATTACACAAAGAAAAACAAACATTCTCTGGTTACTTGCAATGTTAGATTATCTACATTTAAAAGATGGTCCCAACCGCTTGTTATGGACACGTTAAGCAAATTCATAAAAAATGTTCACTGAGTGAGGTCGCCTACATTTAACTCCATTATAAAGACATACTCTTGCACATAGTACATTTAAAAATCATAAAGAATAGTGCGCAACATACGAGATTGGTATTTTATTTAGCATATGTGCGTTTTCCTTTTTATTTAGGCATATTTGCATTTCTATATATGCTTTGCATAGGGAAATTCTGGGGACCCAAATTGCTACTCCTAGAACAAAGAGATTAACATTTAATTAAGATTGGATTTCCTACTAACCATCCTACAAACCTGCATCATACCAGTGCTAACATATGGTAGCCAAACCTGGACGCCGAAAAAACAGGAATAGAAGATATAAATATTCCAGCACAAAGTGGAGAGAAAGATCTTGGAAATTAAACTACAAGACAAAGTAAAAAATCTGATGTGTTGTACTCACATGACTTTCTCTACTCTTTACTAACCATTCTTACAAACTCCTATACCTCTATCTTCTTCGTGTTAGTTGAGATAAACATTGGTACAAATTATCTCATTGCTTATTTCCTAGGTCAAAGGGGAATATTAGAATACAGTAGGCCTTTTGCGATAGTCAAATCTTTTAAAGCTTTGAGATTCCGTTCTCTTTGCACACTTAACACTCGTATAAAAAATGAACAACGATGTTCCGTTTCACCAAAGTTTTAAGTTTTCCGAAACTGACACACATAACAAGGAATATCTCCGAAATGATTCACTCTACAAAAAAATTAATTTAGACATAAATAGTGCGTTTTAGCGAGATCTATATTTTTTTTTGTACAGTAAAATTTTGTGTATCTCTAACAATTTACCAGTTATGCAAAAGTCGTCCAGAGTAAATACGCTACAGGGGCTATAGTCAGAAAATTCAAGATATATTGTCATTTATCATAAAAATATCTCAAACATATGGCATTTTAATCAAAATCGTTAGAGCCATTTTCCAGAAAATCAAAATTTTCGAACAATTTTCAATGTAAAGGGTACTTTAGGGCGGGGCTATTTTCTTCAAAATCTTCGTGTTGCATCCTTGAAAGATAATAAACTTAAATACCAACTTTGGTTTCTAACCGACTTTCCGTTTTTGAGTTATGCTGTCCACAGACTGACACACACACACACACACACACACACACACACACACACACACACACACACACACACACACACACACACACGAACCTTTTTCTAAAAATGCTTTTTCTGGATTCAAGGGGTCTCAAAACATATTTCCGGTGAAATCTCGACATTGAATTTTTGGGTGGAATCAATACGTACTTCCCCTACTTACCAGTAGAGAAAGTAAAAATGAAGAACTAAGATAACGAAGTGGAATCGAAGACGCACACAAGACAAGAGGAGTCAAAACGAAATGGGGAGCACATGTTGTCAGACTACCTGAAGACTGATGGGCCTATGCCGCCACAACGTGAGACCCAGGAAGAGGGGAAAAACGAAGGGAGAGACCAAGGAGATGGGCACAGCACTTTACGGAAACGATCGAACCACAGTTGACATGACTAGCGAGCAACCGGAAAGACTGGAAAATCACAATTTTTAGTTTAGAACAAAACACTTGCAGATCTTAGAACTAAATATATAGTTTAGTGAAGAAAATTGTGGAAAATGCAAATACATTATTTTAGATAGAGAATAAGCAACATAAAATAACTAATGTAAGGTGAAAAATTCGAAGTTTGAGCTAGACGCACAGAGAATAACTCAACCAGTGTGTAAAACTGAGCTAACCCTACCGGGGGTAGGAGGTCCTTGCCTGCAAAGGTTTAGTCACTTTCCTAATTATAATTGTGATTTTCTAATATTTGCTTTATTCTGACAGTTGTAAATGACTAGCTTTTGGGTGGTCTTTGACACATATTAATTCATTGGCTGATGACTGAGCGCTGTGCCCTTAAGCTGTCGGTTCCTGAGAAAATTATAAGCTACCTTACAATTTCCAAAAATTACCGCTACCATATTTCTATCCTTTTATGTAAAGTATGTGGTATACGAGTTAACCAATGCCTATACTTGAGAAAAATTACAGGTTATCTAAATTGGCTATTCCTTAGTGATTAATAGCTGGAAGTTATTGCGAGCTTGTCGCATTTGCACTGGTAGAAGTTGGGGCTTGAGGCCTAAGATTTTTTCTTGACTCCATACCG
Source organism: Tenodera sinensis (assembly GCA_030765045.1). NCBI lineage: Eukaryota > Metazoa > Arthropoda > Insecta > Mantodea > Mantidae > Tenodera > Tenodera sinensis. The sequence continues at coordinate 38,405,434 of CM060971.1, forward strand.
CTATCATTAGATCCACTGTAACATTTGCCTCGTTTGTTTGTAGCCAAGTTCTAAAATAGGGACTGCAATCACCAGGCTTAACAGTACTCAAGGGTCGGAATGACTGGTTATAACCGGGGTTATGCGCACCACTCCACTATGTGCCCTGTAGGCCCTATTGTGCCTCTCGCCGTTGGCTCTGTATATTGAAAAGTGCTTATCGTCTATCGTTGATGGGAGGAAGGTCCTTTAAAAATCCCTTTGGAGAAGATGCCGTTATTTTAGCAGGAACGTATGAAAAGCAAACCATCACTTACATGTTGGCATTGAGCTGGATTGTATCTAAAACGTGGACATTTCCACTAGGGTGCCCCGTGAGGCACTGAGGCTATTCTCTGTAAAGATGGTACAGATGACTTCTGGCTGGGAGCGGCTACAGGTTCTGGGGCCTAATACAAGAATAAGTCTACCACTGCCTTCGAGGCCGAGATCTCTACTCGGTCTGAGTTTCACATAAAGCTAAAGTAGTGGATGTAGGAGGACTGTATGAATTTGTTTCAATAGACAGAAAGCACAGCAGGTATATTGTGAGTAATCGAACATTTCACGGCCGGAGTCAGAATAATGAGTAATGGATTCTTCTGGGCTGATGAGCCGTGGTCTGCTGCCATTTTGATGTCAAGATGTTTCTTCCACATCTGCTGTGAACTTCATCAGTGGCGTGGTCTCAACTTTCTTGGCGAAGTTTTAGTTACAGCCGTGACCAGTTTTTCAGGTTCTAGTTTTCTTTATTTACAAGTGTTTGCCTCTTGCCGGTACAGTAGGCCTGGCTTATAGGCTACAATTTACATTAGATTATAATTATTAATTTGTGCAACATATACAATTTTTGGGATTTTCAAAAACCCATACTGGTGACCATCTTTAAGTAACCGGGAACAGTTTTTGTTTGTATTGTTTGGTGTACTTTGAGAATCTGTCATTAATTTACACACACACACACACACACACACACACACACACACACACACACACACACACACTCACACACACACTCACACACACGCAAACACACACTGGGCACACCAAAATATGCGTCCCAGCTCATCACTGCACTATTTGAACGTAGACCTGTTACCCCCTGTCGCTTCCAGAGAATTTGGACATTAGAGGACAGTTGAGTATATTTAGAACAGAAGGATCCAGGCAAACGTTTGTTAGTTAGGAACCCTTCTTTAGGATATCCATCCAAAGCTGAAGAGCTGACATAGCTCTCTGTAGTAGCCAGCTGAACTTTGGTTTTTGGAGCTGTATTCAAGCAGAGCCATGAGTTAATAATGAGGCCTGTGCAAGAGTACAGAAGGCTCTGATGACCCTCAGTAGCGAGTGGATGAGGTGTGTACATCGGGAAGTATTCTCTTCGCAGACACCTTCATGTAATAGGTTTGGCCGATAAGTTGATAACTCATTGTGTAGTAAGTGTGGAGAAAAGGGTGAAACCTCCATGAACACTCGGTAAGAGTGTGGAATATGCATGGCAGAACACGATTGCTGTGGGATCTTCTTTTTAAAAATCGGTGGACATAAAAGGGATTCAATCTAGGAGCTTGGTTTCTTTTTTGATGCCTTGGGACTTGAATATATTCCTTAGTTTAAGGGGCGCAAAGCGCTTTCTTTTGGCGCATGTGCAAAGGCCCAGTACGGGCCACCCATTTTGAATCAATCAATCAATCAATCAATCAATCAATCAATCAATCAATCAATCAATCAATCAATCAATCAATCAATCAATCAATCAATCAATCAATCAATCAATCAATCAATCAATCAATCAATCAATCAATCAATCAATCAATCAATCAATCAATCAATCAATCAATCAGTCAATCAATCAATAAATCAATCAATCATCAATCAATAAATCGATCAATCAATCAATCAATCAATCAATCAATCAATCAATCAATCAATCAATCAATCATTCATTCAATCAATCAATGTGCCGATTAACAATGTGATGATTAGGTGTAACATAAAAGTCCCTCTTCCACCTTTTCAACACCTTATAAGCAATTCTAACCTGCCAGTGGTCTAAGAATATTATGGGTTTAGGGCTCTGCAAAAATTATAGGAATGGAATTAACTACACTTCTCTCCTGTGTTTGAAGATTAATTCTAATGTTCGGTTAGAAGCATTGCTAACATCATCATGACAATAGTAACTAAATAATATATCAAGCTTGAAAAATATTTTCTTATTCTTGATCGTATATTAAACCTTCAGAGACTCCAGATCTCGTCAGTGTTTAAGTAGATATACTAACTTTTTTAAAAACATAAATATATATTTGATACGCCAGACATCACCAAACTGAACCATTGAATTATTTCTGTTGGATTATATACTTAAAACGATTACTTGGAACATTTTAGTTTTCACTCAGATAGGTACAATGATTCCTAGGAAGCTCGGTAAATAATAGGACTGGGTCCTTCATTCACAGTATATGTTGCAGGTGCGTCCTAAATCACCATTACCACTGCTTATCTTTCTCATATTACTAATTTGAGAATAGTAACAATAAATGGGATTTTTTTTTGTGTTTTCGCGGTAAAAAGCCAGAATATCTTGAACAGAACAGAGTTTTGTTATAATTAATTCGTAACAGAAGTTTACAAGCGTATTTATAAAAGCTTGTTAATTAAACTGCACACTGGTTTTTACGAATACTTCATGTAGCTTTACATTGCAATGCGCATATTGTTATCAGAGTCGTACCGAAAACTTTGTGGTACGACAACTGAATTGTAAATAACCATTGTTTTACCGCTAAATATTTGTTGGCCTACAAAAAAAGTTTAATTATTGGTATGCACAAAGAAAAAATTGTAAGAAGAGAACGAAATAAGCGCAGATCGTGGGGCGGAGAGAGAGTGTCACAGAAGGAAAAATCTCTCCTAATAACAAGATAATGATAGCGGATCTACAGATTCTGGTGGTTACACCAACAAAATTGTTATGCTCGTATGTAGTCTGAATTTCGGGGCGGTTTATACCGTACCATAGTAAATCATATTCTTAGACATACGCCCTTCATTTGTCTAAACCGGGCGCGAACTCACTGGTACCTCTCATATTCCAAAAACCAGTTCGGCATGCACGTAACATTATGAAACATTACATTTATTATTTGTGCTGTTTTAAACTACAGAATAAGATGGAAATATTACACATCTAACTTTATCAGGATCATATTCTTTCACCAGTGAAAAAGAAGGAACTTTTATATAGAAAACCGATTTCCAATCAGAATCGTTACCGAACCTACCTCGGTAGCTTTTGTTTTTTGCTTTCTTTTGTTTTGAACTCCTTTCACAGCGCCGGCAATATTCAGTGGCTGTGGGAACGAAAAAGACAGAAATTGCACCTCCTTTGTCTCGACAACGTATTCAGGAAAATTGTTTTACCAATCATAGTAGCTATGTAAATCATATCAAGTTCCAATACAGTGGAAACTTAGGCGTGGAATTTCAAGCTGACTGTTCCGAGAGGATGATTTTAGCTAAAAGAGCTCTCTCGTCTCATCTGATTTCACGTATTGCGCTGATAAACACTAGAAAGATAGTAGAAGACTGACAAATTCAATGCACCAGCCGAACCACGGAACTTAGGCTACAGCGTTGCTGGTTTAACAACTGAGCTATGAGACAAGTATTTTGTAAATTATCCACAAGTAAATTATATTACAGTAAGGGTTTATATTTCTAAGTTTTGTCCAGAAATATGTTATATGTATGAAAATTCATGCAACTTGCTTAATATTCAAAATTTGGAAAACCTATAATTATTATTTTCAAGAAAATGTTTATGGCAGAGCATCAAAAAATAATTTAAATATACAAATGCAAAATCAAGAAACAGAACAACGTTCGATTATTGTATCGCTGTTAGCGATCTTAAAAAAAGTGCATTGCTATAGAGATTCAACATTCTCGAGAAGAACAAGATCAGATGGCAAGTGTAGGTGTCATCTTAAAAAGAAACCACTGTATAATGCAGTATTCTTACAAGATAAGTGTTGTGAAGTGTCTAAGTAATAAATATTTAGTTTGTGGAGCATTGTTGAAGTTGTGATGAACATAGATTACACCCCATACACCTCGTGACCACTGTCAGGGGTACAGAAGAGATCTCTAAACTTCCAATTGAGGCCAACCGGTACTACCTAAAGCGTCAAGGCAAGAGAGGTAAAAATCAATGAAGGGCCCAAAGTAACCGATATACTGAGTGTTCCAAAAAACACCAACAACGCTTAGCTATTGTGTGGGATGGCAAACAGATCGGTTTTCAATTAGGAACCCCTGTCCGGAAATACAGGTTTGGATGCTGGAGAGCATCGAAGTTTGAGGGCGAACGGTTGTGACAAATATTTTAACATTCGTTTTGGCATCTTAATACGGAAGCTATGCAAAAATTCAGGCATCTGTGTACTGCGGATGAACGACCAGAGCATAATAACATTCTTGCGCATGCGCTAAATTCCTCCATAGAATGGTGCGCATCCTACTGCGTTACTTGTGTAGTTTCCAGTACAGTAACGTTTTTTAACTGCAGTGTGACACGTAGCAGTGCATAGCTACTAAGATGACCGACTTGAGCTCCAGCACACTTTGATGTAAATACGCGGAATCACCACAACGTTGCATATTCAAATCGGTGGACTGGTAGAGGTGGCCCAGTTGTATGGCCAGATCTGTCATCTCTCGACTATTTTCTGTGGATCGTATGTAGAATATGGTGATTGTCAGTCCTGTAACGTCAGCGGAGGACCTTACGGCTCGAGTCCGTGGAGCAATTGAAGATCTCCAAAGACTACCGCACGTATTGGTTCATGTGCATAAGGCTCAGCACCACCGATATAGGCTTTACAATGAGTAGGAGGTACATAGTTCGAAGCCCATCTGTAATGCATGTTGTTGGGTTTATTGACGAAATGTGAAGGTGCACCCATTTCACACTTCGATGCGCTACAGCGTCCAAACTGTGTATTTCCCTACAAGGGTTCCTATTTGAAAACTGATCAGTTTGCCATCCCGCACAACATAATAAGCGTTGTCGGTGTTTGTTTTTGGGACACCTTGTATATCGCTCCCAAAGGTGGAGCACCCTTAGAAATGTACACCTGTCCAGTTTTGTTAATTTGTTAGTTTATATCACTTTCGTTTTTGGCTATTAAATCACGCACATTAATATGTTGAGACTTCACGAAGGATGGAAGTTGCATTACTAACCTACTCCGAGAATCGAACTCAGGATCTAGAGATTTGGAGACTATCATACTTAGCAACCACCAGCTACACCACACAGGGTAGTTTACAACCATGTATGTAGTTATGTAAATCCAACTATATACCAGGAAGGTTAAAAAAACCATTAAAAATTAAAGCCCGTTATGTAGTATAAATCTATCTCGGTACCAAGTCAAACTCAGAAACATGGACATTAACACATAGTACAGGAATAGTCATCAGAAATGAAATTTGTAAGAGTAATAGCTGAGTATACTCAAAAGGACAAAAACGTAGCACGATATCAGGAAAGAATTAAGATTAGAAGAAATAAATCAATTATTATTGCTAAAAATAGAAATCAATGGGAAAAGCACACTCAAAGGATGGACAGTAACAGAATTCCCGAAATAGCCATAAATTATAAACCTAAAGGCACAAGAAAGCAAGGAGGACCGAAGAAAAGATGGGCAGACCAAATTGGAGCCGGAACGGATTGAAAAGTCCAAAACCGTGAAGAAGAAGAAGAAGAAGAAGAAGAAGAAGAAGAAGAAGCAGAAGAAGAAGAAAAAGAAGAAGAAGAATGTGGTTATGTATGGATAACATTAAATTCAGGTAAATGCCAAGAAAGTTAATATACCAAAAATTAATGGACAATGCTTGTCACCCTCCTCTTCGTCACGAGGCTTCTGGGTTGAAATGTCTGGCGGGTTGCACACCGCAATTTTAATCAGGCAACTGAACTAAAACTGTGTCTTTCCCTTCACTTGGGCAATACGAATGACTGTCTGGAAACACACTTCAGTCGAAACTAACCAACCTCTATCGCAATGGCCCTAGACTTACCGCCCGACCACTAGGTCCCCCCCCTCTGCCTACTACGGGTGTCATGAATGGGGTGCAGTACTGGAGGTGGAATGTGACCAGTGCCCCGTGCCCTCTCGGTCGGTTATGCGGCCTTCACAACCTGGGGTCACTACTTCATGAAGTAGCTCCTCAATTGGCCCCTCCGGGACCTAACGAGGCTGAGTGAACCCCGTGTCAGACCTCCCAGCGGGGGCAAAAATCCCTACCCCTATACCGGTGATCGAACCCGGGTCCAGAGGTAGGCGAGCTACCAATGCGCTAAGGAGGCGGTCAAATTTCACTCTATTACCATACATTGCCTATTCACTTTTCCTTCTGTCGGATTATTCCTAATATTAGTGAAGTAGGTATATCTCTACATACTCAATAGCTTGCTTTGTATTCAAGGACCTTGGCGATATATTTTGTTTTGATAAAATATAAAACATAGCTCCTATGTCTGATATGTTTGGGTTAGAACATGAAAGTTGTAGTAACGGCGGAAAACCTACACTGCCGAGTAATCAAATTAAATGTCTTCTTGTTAGTTGGGCGGAGGAAGAAAGTTCTACTTTCTCATTTGCGTGGCTATTCTGAGTAAGCAAGGTAGAGCGAAACTTGGAAACTTATGTAGCGAAGGCAATTACGAAAACGTAAGGAAAGTAAAAAAGGAGCACTAATGTTTCACTGCACTAGTTTATAGTGTTACAGCTTACTAACCTACAAGTGAACTCATTTACTGAATGATCCGGCAACAGCTCGATCCAGGAAAAGAACTTATTTGAAATAAGGGAAACGTACAACCAGAAACAAATATCTTTGTGTAGAATATTACTATTCACTATCAATAATACACGGATTGTGCTGCTCTCTCATTTGGATTATTGTACACAATTTTCCTTAACAGTATTGCTTGCAAATTACGTAACGCAGCTGGACCAGGGCCTACCGCCCCAACACGGGTGTCATGAATGGGGTGCTGTATTGGAGGTGGAACGTGGTAGTGCCCCGGTTCCTCCCGGATGGTTATGCGGTCTTCTCCACCAGTGACCGTTACTTTTAAATCAAGTAGCTCCTCAATTGGCCCCTCACGGACCTAATGAGGCTTAGTGCACCCCGGACCCGGCCTCCTAGAGGGAGAAAATCCCCACGCCGGTACCAGAAATTGAACCCAGGTCCTCCGCTGAGTAATCAGCAGCGCTACTATCGCACTAAAGGGATGACCATGTTTGCAAATAATGCCAGCAAATTGGGAAATGTTCTGCGCACAATCTAAAAATCGTAGTTAAACGTTTTAACCATATAGGTAATGCTTAAGCGAGTATTGAAGGTAAGGAGGTAGCAGTTTAAGTACAGGAGATAAAGATGTGATGAACGAGGGAATGATGTTCGACATTATCGGTATTTGTGAGGGAAAGGAAAGGGGGTGTGTGGACGTGGTGTTCCTGATATTGCGATGAGCAATGAAGACAACGCTTACACTAAACAACTTTATTCGCATATGCATTCGTTCATTCACTAGCATTCACTGCAGTGCTGACTCTCAAAGTTGTCTTTGTGGGCTTTGAGTTCATGACTGTAAGACTTCCCCATATTATGCTTTATTCCTCCTATTAAGTCAGATGACGCATTTCTATACTGAAAATTTATTTTTTCTATTGGGAGATATTACAGCAATTTGCATTCAATCCTGTTATGTGATTCTATCGCATAAGCGTTCTTGCGCGAAGTGACAAAAGATAAGTCACGTTCTTCTGAATCCTTGACTTCCTAATCTTAGTGCTAGCTTGTATCGATACGTGCACTTATGGTTCAGATACAGACTGTTAGTGCAGATACTTGATTGGTAATTGAGGACAGGGCAATGAACAATTTTATATTAATATTTGCTTCATTTGCGAACTTAAGTTTACTGATTACGAGCAGTATGTTTTCAAGTTGATTAGTGCCTGTAAGTACACGTGGTACAGAAAATATGACGCAGAGCAGGTCGTTCGCGTGATAAGGAATTATGTACCGGAACCAGTTCCAGTGCTTTCTCACAATACCTAGGCCAGTGGGTCACCCATTGAGCTATGAAACAAAACGAATACTTCATTATAATTAGTTTAAAGCGTACCGAATTGTTCTGGCAAAAATATATTAAAGCATGCTTAATTGCTTGACATACTTTAAAATGGGATGTTTTATAAGTAATACAATTTCAAACTTCTGTATAGAGAAGTATACGGAACTCAGGCTTTTCTCAAGGAAATGTGCAACATACCCTTATAGCAATCTGCGTTAATGCTCAGTTATATTCGCAATGTATGTTATGATTTGCTCCATAACTGTACTATTAGAATATGGGGATAATGACATAACATTGTATGAAAGTGATCGTAAAGAAGAATTATTTCATAACGGAAGTCCGTTTTACAATTAAAACGTAGCGGAATATACAAAATAATACTTCTGTGTATGCATTATTAATTAATTTGTTTATCTATGATATTCTGTAAAATTAAAATTGTTCTCAACTTTATATAGTTCAAAAACGTTACTATACAGATCACCCCATTGTTAAATCAGACGCAAGTCTTTGTGGAACCAAATTCTCTAACTGCTTGTTTTCAAAACACTCTTCGGCGCATTAGTACAACTGTTCATGCAAAATCTTACTTTCCTCCTTCTATGAATTCTGATTTAGATTATTCGGAAATGATTTCAACACGTTCTTCTTTGTAGACATGCAGAAACGAAGAGCAGGCTGAAAACACTGAACTGTTAAAAACCACGTCGATATAGCGTGACACTATGATATTTCGTGCTTTATTTTTACGCTGAAAAAACGACCACATAGCGTTTCACTATGTACTGATTAAAGCTTTGGAGAATCCAAACGGCCAATAACACATACTTGGGAAACAACTATTGCAAGGAATGTCAATTTGTCATAAACGATATATTTTAAGACTCTTACATTTTCAAGGGTATCTACTCTGGTACACTACCTCATGAACAACGGTAAAGGGTATACAAGGAGGTAGACAGCTCGTGGACTGCGACCTAGAGTGAGATTTGCTGTGGATACTGCCACCCACGAGAAACTGCAGCTAACAGCCCCGAGAGGAAGGGATGAAGTGAGGGAATCGTAAGTTGCCACAGAGTCACAGGGTCACAGGCTACAGAGGGTCGCCGAAGTCTACCAAGTGCTGAGATCTCTTCATCTCGGCGCCTGGTCCCGCAGAGCAGCTACTATCCTCCGAATCCGGTATCACGGAGAGCAGCGACTGTCCAACACCACCTACCACCGAGAACAGCAGTTACAATGCGTAAACATCCGCGCCATTTGTCCAGCACCGCGAGCCTGGAAGCGCACCTGAAAGATAGGGCAATGCAATGAAGAGAAATAAGGGAAAGAAAGTTGTGGCATGCAACTAAGAAACCAAACATTTACCTAAGTGATAAGGGGAAATAATGAAAAAACCTATTGTATGGCTGAGTGCGTGGTCGCCGGGACCTTCCTAATACTAATCGGACACGTTACCGCGGCGCCATCTAGTTCGGTACCACTGAAAATAATCAAAGTAATTACTAAGGGTAAATGCAAACACAACGAGCTTAGTACTGCTTTAAAAACTGTATCTGAAAACCTAAAATAGAAACAAATAAAAACCAGTGATGCGAAGGAAATGCGGTTTAGAAAAATGTAATATTACTTCATGAGACTGCCTATAAAATGACAACAATAAATTGTGCAGTAACATATAATGAACACGAATGTCAAGTGATGTAGCAATGCATTTTTGAGTGTTTGAGTTAGTCCTTGGAGAATAAAGAACTTCCAGCAACTTTATACCTAATTCAAGAAGCACAATTTATTTGATTGTATTATATTGAATTACATTGTATCATATTGACAAATTACACTGTATTATATTGACAGCGACCGCCTACGTAGCGCAGTTGGTAGCACGCCTGCCTCTGGCGCGGAGGACCCGGCTTCGATCTCCGGTACCAGCATGGGGATTTTATTCCCTCTGGGAGGTCTGGCACGGGGTGCACTCAGCCTCGTTAGTCCCGGGGGGACCAATTGATGAGCTACTTAATGGAAAAGTAGCGGTTCCAAGTCGTGAAAACCGCATAACTGGCCGGGAGGGATCGGGACGCTGACCACGTACCACCCTCCAGTACTGCACCCCACCAATGACGCCTGTAATGGGCTGAGGTGGGGAACGCAGCGGCTGAGTGGTAAGGCTTGGCTCTTCATGGGCTGTAGAGCCGGGGCTTATATTGAGAGCGCCACCACCGGGCCATGCTTTAAGCAGTGAAATAAAGTATCTATGTATTGCAAATACATATTTCGGCCAATGTTTTTACAGTTTTTAGTTTTTGAGAAAATAAAAGCTGTGTTTGTCTACTTTTAATCGTACCTTTTGCAGAACATATCGCCCTTAAGCGTTAAACGTGCCCGGGTAGATTGCAACATTCGGCTATTTACTATAACAAGCACATTTTTGTTACTGATGAGCTCATGCAAGAGGAAAAACAACCTTCTTAAGCTACATCCTTAATTTACGAACCAATATTAGAACATTTCGGCAAGCAGAATATTTTCATAAGCGTTCTCAGGCGACCCCAAAGAGACAAACTTTCAAGTGTGTAGTTTCCAAGTTCTTCCAAAACTAATCGACAATTTCAAGTCCACTTTCCAGATGAGTTTAAAGCATCTGCAATGTATCAGGATACATTACACAGAGTCACATCGTGTATTTCAGGTGTATGCATTTGGAGATGGCTCCGCAGTAAAGTGTGAGGCTCGCATTCGAGGGTCCATGGTTCAACACTCTGGTCTTGTATTCTTCGGGATTTTCGCAGGTTGATAGGTGAATGCTGCACGTTTTGCTGTCCCCCATTTTTGTCATTTTATTTTGTTGCCATGTTTCAGCGGGTACCAGATATGTGTAATTTGGTTTCAGCAGTTGCCTTTCAAGACGCCCGGTGTTTGACGAATCTCCAGCCAGATCTCTCCTTGGGAAGGGGGGGGGGGGGGGGAGGGGTTGTGTGGGTGGTCAGCCAGTGCTGCGTCGGTATCTCACACCTGGAGACATTATGGAGCCCACACAGGCACGCACACACACGCGCACACACACGCACAGACACGCGCGCGCGCACGCACGTACACGCTAGGTATTTATTTCTGTATTTTACGTCTTCGCTCTTTCCAATCTGATTTCTGTCCACACAAAACGACTAATCCAAGAGAGCTGAAAGTTAGTGGTTTGGATTGTCTGGTCATAGCTCCCCAAAACCAGCGTTGTGCTGTTCCTTATCACATCGGCGAAATGTAGGCACAAATGGTGAAAAATCCGATTTACGTTTTTTGCATTAACATTATGGCTGCACCTTGTACTCTCAGAATCTACCGTGACTTACATCGCATCGCTATTTAAAAGTCAGTTACGCCATACGGATGGGTGTGGCTCCTGAATTGCATTCATTACCTCATTGTAGCAAAATCGCATAGTATTGCAGTTTAAATAAGACGGCCAGATTCAGTGAAATTTAGACATCTTGTGGGATTTTCTGCAAACATTCATCCCGGAACAAAAGTGCAGAAGCATGGCGACTTTTCTGTCTGTGCACATTTGTTAACCACATGGGCGTGTTTTTCTGAATTTTATACAAGAATTTTTCTGTCTAAAAGGACATTGCATATTGCAGTGACTTGAACTATTAGTAAATTCAATAGGTATATGAGGCTGCATTCAATGGAAAGAGTCATAGCTAGTAAATAAACACCAGTAAGCAAAATAATTAGTAATGTTAGAGATAAGCGAAGATTAAAACAAAAGCAATTAAGAGTAGCAAAACTTAAAGAAGGTAAACTGTTGGAGGACCTTCACATGGTACAAGGGAATTATAAAGCAGTAAATACAGGATGGAAGGGAAGTCATTACACTCCTAATATGTGCTTCATAGAAGGGTGATAAACAAAAAAGTCTAATGACATTTTGTTCTTTGATCAGCCGATTAGAAAAAATAAATGTTTTTTGATCCAAATATTTCTTGTAAGATGCGTAGCGTAACTTATTTCTCACATAGCTTCGGCAGTAATTATGGGACATCACATAGGGTTTCCAAATAATTGATCACATAAAAGATATCAGGGAATAATCCAAGCAGCTTTTTCACACGTGCTGTAAGTCGACAACGTTGCGTTGAGGTTGGTTAGGGAATTGAGCTGGTTTGTGGATGCAAACAGCTCGGGCACTTTCGCTTTCGCTTTAATGTTTTGGGAGCTAACGCTTGCGATTGGCCTACACTCGCGCAGTTAGCACAGAAGGACAAGGCAGGGCATTTGTTTGTGTTCTCAAGAAGCACCGTTACTGTGTTTGTTAATGTACTGAGCTAGGAAAAGTGACACCCACAAAATCTGCAGTGTTGCCAGCTTGTTTTCGAGAAAACTAAAATATCTCCGTAGGAAATGGTCAGACACAAAGACGTAAGATATAAAATGTGTTTCAAATACCGATATCTACCACTGGTTTATATTAATGTAATGACTTCCCTTCCATCCGGTTAATGTTGTCATACACTTAAACCTTTGAAGTCATTACTTTTTTCTCTCTCTCCCCCTTTTTTTTTTGTTTTTTTTTTTTTTTTTTTGTTTTTTGTTTTTTGTTTTTTTTTTTTTTTTTGTTACACATTTTAATCTACAAAATACTTCTAGTGTAATTCTTAATATGTATCTAAGAACCTTTGTACACACATTCTTAGATAGCTAATTCATAAAACCTACATTTTAAATGCTCTAGATAGAGCAGTTTAATTGTTACTGAATTTCGATTTTTAAAATTATTAATACTCTGAGAAAAAATGGCCATCAATGTATTCAATAACTTTTTTTGTCTGAAAGTACCGTGATCCGGCTGCCGATGGAGGGTTCTAGCGGCAGGCGGGCGGAGTCACCCATTCACAGACCTCTAAATTCAAGCGCATAGGTTTATCACACAAATGATAATTCCAATAACCACATACCTATGTCACAGGAGGTGTTGGAAATTATGTTCCTATGCACCACACATTTGTCTCACCTTTCATGAAAATTGGCATTCACTCGCATTAATTCATCTACTGAAATTGCGGCAATTTCTCTACGTATATTCTCTTACAGGAATTTATTGCTACTGTTACTACTGCTGCTGCTACTACCGCCACCACTTTTAGTCACCTCCACCACCACCACTAAGAATAAGAATAACAATAAAAATAATAGTAATAACAATAAGAAGAATATCAACAACAATAACAACAACAATAATAATAATAACAACAACAACAATAACAACAATAACAACAACAACAATAATAATAATAGTAATAATAATAACAAATACAATAATAATAATAATAATAATAATAATAATAATAATAATAATAATAATAATAATAATAATAATAATAATAATAATAATAATAATAATAATAATAATAATAATAATAATAATAATAATAATAATAATAATAATAATAATAATAATAGCAGCAACAACAATAATAATAATACATATTGATAAGCCAGAAAAATTTTCATGTATGCTTATAACTCCGTCTATAAACAGGGAATTAAAAAATGATGAGCAAATTTACTTCAAGTTTGGTATCTTCTTGGATTGATGACGAATATTTCATGTCCCTCTATAGCTCCAGCCGCACAAATACTTTCGATACAACTTGCCTGCTTTTGCTCTGCTCAAAACATCTTCCTGAATAAAGCACAGTTAATATTTCGCTTGATAGATTAACCCATGTTAGAGAATGTCCGAGAAAATGGAGTAGCATACAAAAGGTTGCCCTTTTGACCTTAACATTCTGTGGTCATTAGTCTCTTTCTTCCATCCTCTCTGTGTAGCAGATTTGTTACGTCAGTGTTACATCTTCAGGGAGTTTGGGTTTGTTTGTTCTTGCTATACTGTTAGAATATCTCCATGCCGTCTCTAAGAATTTAATTTATGTTCCACGCTTCGAACCCCTTTTCATATTATTTTAAATGTGCAGAGCTTTGGCTGAACTACTGATGACTATTTATGGTTTCTGAATTACTGGCTTCAGATCCAGTTCTGGAGCTATCTAATCGTGCCCAAAATTAAGTCAAATATTGTGAATGGGGCGGTATTGCGTCAGTGATCTTGCGGTAAGAATATTGCTTAACATACTTCAACATTTAGTTCAATAAAATAAAAATCTGATGTGATGCAATCACATAACTTTCTTTGTCACTGCCAAATTTCCATATTCCCTTTACATCCAATTATACCTCGGTGCAATGAACGCTAAAAGACCTAAATAGGTTTTAAAATAAGCAATTTAAAATTAGACATTGTCAGTAGTGGTAAGCAAAACAGTGATTAATTCATTTATCACTAAAAACAATTTTGAAAACAGAAATTTCAAAAGAGCCATATGCTATATTTTAAATTGTTTAAATTGCATTGTTGTCTTAATGAAGTGTAAACTAATAACATCATTTCTTTAATGAAATTAATTGATTGATTGTTCTTCCACACAATAGGTCAATTGATCCTATAATTAGTTAAACTAGAAGCCTAGGACTTCGATACTTACAGCGCTGTAAATTGCCATTAGGGTGTGTTGTTTCATATGTATTAGAGATCTTGTGGTTTACCGGGAAAAATACGAGTGAGTTGGAGAACGTGTCGGCACGTTGCTATGGTAACTCAGTGGTTAGAGCAACCGGACGGAGATCGAAAGATCTGTGGTTCAAATCGCGCCTATGGCATTCAATTTTTCAGCCTCATTCTACCCTGTCCATTATTCCTTTAAATTTGGCACTCTTCAGCTACCATGTATTTTTTAAGCCAAACACTATTATCAGTTTGTGTGTAATTTCTATCCATGTTGGTTGTAATCATTGTTGAATCTGTTATGTATTATTATTGAAAATGACAATGTGTTTACAATGAAATAAGCCTATTCGTTTTAGGATCATTAGTATATTCTTGCCCATATGGGAAGTGGAAACAAAGTCATGGCATTAGTTAACACTAACATAGTCTGCTTCTTAGTTGTAATATATATTCTTTGCTTCTGAGTTGACTGTTTACCGTGCCCGTTATTGTGCTAAGTAGCCACTATTTTATTATTACAGAAACCAATTAAACTGGTGACATTGGTAAAGGAATACGGACATTACAAACTTTCTTATGCAGCTCGTCAACAATGATTCATTGACTCAGGGCGCAAAATATTATTCGCAGATTAATATACCGTAATACGTGATGTTTTGACAAAATGATACAATCAGTCCAGTTACTTTTCTATCACTTCGTTTACCTTTATAAACTTTTGCACAAAAACACAGTTCTCTTCTACTGACGTTAACGCAGTTAGTCTTTCGTGATATTAAATCTCACAACTGTTTTCTTCTCGTAGCCTTGACGGAGTCCTTTCGCTGTCTTCCTTCACCTTCTCTGTCTCATACACTAACTCCGACGATACAATCACTCGGCACTCGTTAGAACTTCAAGTCGACGCGACGCATCTTTCACAGCTGTGTCGCACTCACTGACATACTGACCGACTGACTCATGTCTGTAACCGTCACCTCTAACTCGTTGGCTCATCTCCTTATATATCAGGGATGATCTCACACGGTCCTTTCTGGAACTTTTGCTAACATCCGGCCACTGGATGCCTCTCGAAGGTTCCAACAATCCATTGTTAAGCGCCGTGCTGGATGTTGTTAGTCACGTGTGTACAAATAGTCGTGCGAGGCAACCTGACCTTGAGCGCTTATGTTTACCGGTATACAGTATGCTACCTACCAGTCTGGTATGCAGTACGAGGTAGTTTAGCCCTCTCCGTCCTTTCTTGTGCGCCGCGCCCAGCATCACAATTAATCAATCCGCCAGTAGCGTATATAATGAATATCTTAATAAAACGTATAATTAAAAAGCTATTAATGTTATACCGAAAGCCTGCAGTTTTAAACCAGGGAACAAAATAGGTAAATAGGCAAATGTCGAGCTCTATCAGTTATACTCTTCGGAGAGTTATTATTCTATCCACTTTCTTATTCACAATATAAAGAGCCCTAAAGTGTTTGGGTACATATATTGTGTATTGTTCTCAAATCTTCATCGCATTGTCTGTGGAACATCTGGTATAGTATTTTCTCAAAGGATGTTGGTACCCATGTGGCTCTTATGATTGACATGCGACATCAGCAAGGTCGGGGCGCGCTTGACATTGAGAAACGCAAGCTTATTTTAAAGTGGTGGTTCTAGTTTGAAAATGTCCCTGAAGTTCAAAGTGCGAGGAGCCATGAGTTGGTAACATAACCTCTACCACCCTGAGAATTCCACGGATTTCAAAGGTCAACACTGATTTTCCTGTTTTAGGTTTTGATAGCTTTTTGTGGTAATTTCCATGCCCTGATTCCAAAAATGATGTCCGTATAGTCTTATCACATTATTTTTTCACAAAATTAGGATCTTAATTTTTTGTTTATTTGGCTATTTTTTTGATACCATGAACCATCACAACATTACAACAATGCCATCTATTGGAATAAATTTATTTCAATGAATTAGTTGACTGTTTATGAGGAGATGGCAGCACAACCTAAGGAGCTTACACCATTTTGTATTATGTATTCATCTATACAGGACATAACAATTGTTCTATGAAGCAAGAAATTAACGTATAAATATAGCCAGTTTCTTATCTTTATCATATGTAATTTCTTAAAGAACAATGGAAAGTGTTGTGTAAATAATCCTAATATATTTTGTTATATTTGTGGTAGTTTTGTTTTGAAGAAACAGAGAAAAAACAAACTCATTTATAAAAAAAAGCTTACAACGCATACCTCGGAATGCAACTTGGAGATCAATTGAAGCCCTGGGCTCCTCATACTGTGTGCAGTGTTTGTGTTGAAGATTTACGAAATTGTAGGCCCTCAAATCAGAACTCCAGCTAAAGATAAGGAATTTGAAGCAACTATGACTTCTGATGAGAAAAATGCTTGGAATGCATTTAAAGAAGTTATGGACAATTTTCTAGGAAACAAATATCCCAATATGTCAAAATTGTGGACAACAGCCTACAGGCGTTGAGAAAATTGGGATGCAACATGAGTCAAATTACACTTTCTTTTTTCACATTTGGACGTATTTCCTGAGAACCTGGGAACAGTCAGTGAGGAACAAGGAAAGAGGTTCCACCAGGATATTAGAGAAATTGAGAGAAGATACCAAGCACAATGGAGTGCTCCAATAACTGCAGATTACTGCTGGATGCTGTGTAGGAATTCTACGGAAGAACACAAGAGAACATCCAAAAGACAAACATTTGATACCAAACGAACAAGATTTTACTGATGTGGTAATTATAAAATGTAGAATTTGGCACTAAAACCTCACAATACAGTTGTAACTCCTACACAACTCATTATTGTCTAAAGCAAAATGTATGAAAAGTTCATTGTTGATTTGTAAAAAACCAGATGTGATGGAGAAAAACTATGTTAATTTTTTAAATCTGAGGTACTAAAATGTTAAGAATCGCCTATAAAATGTAAAACAGCTCACAAAAAGTTTTAATTTATAGACCTGTGTTTTTAATAATTAAGCATGGTACTGTGTGGTATGAACAGCTAAAGTCCTGCTTCTTCAGCTACTGTCTTAGAGAAGCTTGTAATATCGCCTCAGAATTCTGATACCCAATGAGATCGTGAAGCAACTGCCGGGAAAATGTTGAAAACATGAACTCCAAGCTTGGTGATTAAAGATTACTTCGTTTCTAAGCCATGTTGCTCATAGATACCTTTTTCTAGTTTTTTCTTTTTTTTTTCAGTATCTATATAGAATTTTGAGTGGACTACAATAACTTCTCTGTCTACTAGGTACGCGTTAGAGAATCTAATAGGTAAATAATTTTTATTTTATTATTGTATTCTGATTCACTTTTTATCTTCTCTACAATATACTTAGAGTAAGTAGAGGAAGTATTGTATTCCTTCCGTGGCCGCCGTCAGTAAAATGGTAGTTTCTGCGGAATGGGGATACTCGATAAGTCATTTGATAATTCGTCCAGAGCCACGCCGGCAAGATATCGAACGCAAATACCAAGTTTGGTAACTAAAGACATCTTGTTTTTGAATTACATTGTTTATAGACATACACACTTTGGCCGTTCTCTAATTTGTTTTGTCAGGGGTACTCAAATATGTATTTCCGTTGAATTATCGATATCCAATTTTGTATCGGCGCAATACATTTCCTCTTTGTACTAGGTACGTGGTAGAGAATGTAATTAAACTATTTGTTTTAATATTCTGGTTAATTTTTTAGCATTTAATACAAATGGAATTGCAAAGTTCTTTGAAGCTAACAGGGAGCGTCCAATGAAACATCAAAATATCTAGTGTTATTTCCATTTTGTATAATTCCATCCTATATACAGAGTGGAAGAGAAGTCATTACATTCCATCTGATATGTGCTTCATAGAAGCATTACAAACAAAAAATCGAGTAGCATTTTTGTTCTTTGATCAGCAGATTTCGAAAAAAATTGTTGCGTAATTCCACACGAATGTACGAAGATAACAGTTTCTTACTTGTCAGATGCGTAGAGTCACTTATTTTTGGCATAGCTTCGGTAGTAATTATGGGATATGATACAGGGTTTCGAAATAATAAATTGAAAGAAGTGAAGGAATACTCCGAGCAGCTCTTTTCCACGTGAGGTAAGTCGACAACGTGGCCTTGAGTTTGATCAGGGAATTTACCTGATTTGCGGATGTAAACAGGTCGGGCGGTTTCGCTTTCATGTAATGTTTTGGGAGCTAACGCCTGTGATTGGCTTACACTCGCACACTGAACACGGAAGGACAAGGCAGGGTATGAGTTTGTTTTCAAGACTCATCGTTATGGTGTTTATGTACTGAGCTAGGGAAAGTGACACCTACACAATCTGCAGTGTTGCCAGGTTGTTTTCGACAAAAGTAAAATATCTCCGTAGGAAATGGTCACAGATAAAGACGTAAGATATAAAATATATCGAAATACCGTGATTTACCACTAGTTTAAATTAATGTAATCATTTCTCTTCCACCCGGTATTTGTATTTGTAATGTGTGTAGAAAGACTAGATCATATGCTTTTAATTTATTTATACCGATGGTTCCCGGTGTGACAACAATAATGGCTGTGCGGTGGTTGCTCCTAACCAAACCATGATGTATAGTCTACCAAACACTCTCACCATTTTCTCTAATGAACTGTTTGCTATACGTTTCGCCATGGACTATATATCAAAGAATGGAGACTTCAAATCATTCATTATATACACAGATTCCCTTAGTGCATTAATGGCTATACAACAACGATCTCCTTGCCACACCTTGGTAAGGGAGATACGTGAATTATACAGTGAGCTTATTTCATCAGGTAAACAACTAATCTTGGCATGGATACCATCTCACTGTAACATACCAGGAAATGATCTTGCTGACACTGCCGCAAAAGAAGCTACCAAGCATCCTCCAAGCTTACCAGATCTTAAGCTACCTCATGAGGACTATTTACGGCATCTTAAAAGAACTATCCTACACCGATGGAAGACAGATTCGACAACTACATCCAACAGCAAACTGCATGATATCTGTCCAATACCTAACCTCTCCACAACAATTACAACACTAACCCGGCGAGACCAGGTGCTAATAACCCGATTATGCATTGGCCACACTGCGCTTACTCATTCCTACATTCTGCCCCGTGAACTTCCTCCTAAATGTACTCTGTGTGATTCTACTCTTACCATTCAGCATCTGCTCACTGTTTGCCCAAGATACACTCACCAGCGACTTCAGTATGGAGTTCCTGAGAACCTTCAGCTAGCTTTGGGTGATCAACAGTATCATAAGAAAATAATCAAGTTCATCAAAGCATGCAAACTTAATATTTAAACTCATTGTCAACTTCATGATATGTTTCCTCCTTTTTTTTCCCTCAATGTTTAGTCGCGATATGACTTTTATGTTGAAGCGACTTCAAATAATAAATAAATTAAAAAAAAAAATTTATGTTACTTTGTATCTTTCAAGAGTGTAAATGTATGAAGAAGCATGGATACGGAATTAGCCAAAAGAATAGTGCCAAACAATATGTATGTTACTGCTGATGAGCTATTGTTTCCAGGGCTAAGGTAACTGATATGATCTAAGATGTTAAAGGTGGCATATAAATGAGAGGAATCCCTGTTGCCTAACTTGAAGCGCTTACTCTAAGTAAACAATTATCATGATTGACAAAACGTGGATAGAAAATTAAGTTAAATGAACAGCACTTTTTCTATGCGGTAAGCGCAACTTTACATTCCTGTGAACTTTAATAGATGAATGTACAGACGCTTCATATTTAATACCTATTTGTCAGACACCTCCGATGGAACATATAAAAACTGTAACTCCCTCATTATATAAGAACAATTTTTATAACTTGCACCCTAGCACAACTAGATTAACACGCTGAAGAAGTGCCAACCTTGATGTTGAAGTGTCCTTGAAGTGTCCTTAAGAGAACATCTTGATGAAGTAGAGCATCCCTTCAATTAAAGCAACAAATATATGATAGAATAATAAGTAAATAGAGAAGTCAACGATTAAAGAACTTTTTTGGTTCTATGTAACAGTAGTACAACCTTAGTATTAACGCATCTTTAGTATTGTTAGAGAGCTTTAACATTCCTGGTAGTATGAACATCCAAAAAACATATTTGAATATTTGTAATCAATCAAGTTACATCTATAAATAAAGTCAAAAATGCATTCTCATAGTAAACCATCTAAACCTCGTAAATTTGGTATACTTACACCTCCTACATATAACAGGTGGCCCACTCCAGCCGGCATTGCGGTAAGTAGATAAACCTTCGTGCGTTAAAGAGTTGCAAAAACCACGGGGGTAACTCCAGTCAGTAACGTGCGTAAACTTTGCTCTGCCTGTAAGAGAAGAGGGAGGGATGCCAGGCTAGTGTGTGCAGTGCGTGGTAATAAATAAGAATAGTCCTAGAATATTTTCCACTTCACTTACAGGACTCTATTTTCCAGGGAATAAACTCATTCCTGTATATGCTTCTATTCTCTAACATTACGGACTATAGATTGTAAATTGCCGTAACAAAATACATGCAAAGATCCGGGTGTGGAATGTTTCATTAGGATTTTTTTGTTCTTTTATTAATGTTATTGTTGTGTTTTATTATTATTATTATTATTATTATTATTATTATTATTATTATTATTATTATTATTATTATTATTATTATTATTATTATTATTATTATTATTATTATTATTATTATTATTATTATTATTATTATTATTATTATTATTATTATTATTATTATTATTATTATTATTATTATTATTATTATTATTATTATTATTATTTTAGTTATTGTTATTACCATAGTTATTTTTTATTTTATTCTCATTAGTTTATTATTGTTAATTATTATTACTAGTATTATTTTGCTTATTATTATATGTATGCTGACACTATTGAAGAAGTGGTTTCGCTTTCGAGCTACCTTTTTGAGACATCCATTTTCAATATTCTAAGCACATACCAGAAAGAAGTTTGCAATTTGGAATATCTATGAGTACTAAGACATCGGTCTGGTCTTTGAACTACGAATTATTTTAAAAATGCAAAGAACAAACCATACCATTATCTAATTTAGTTATTGTTATTTAATAGTAAAGTAATAGTTACAAGAAATACAAAAATATATTTATACAATCCTAGCATTTAAATGGCTTATTATGACGGCATAAGTAGTGCGAAATTACCCTATTTCTGGCACCAGTGTCAGAAAATGACATCATCACCGCGATAACACAATTTTCTCTGAAATGAGCCTGTAAATAAACTTCAAATCGTCACTCTCGCAAACTAACGCATTTTTCGTTTCTCCGTCTACAAAACTTTGCATATTTTTTTCGTAAACAATTTTTAAGTTTTCTGAAATTAATAAAAACCCAACATTTTTAGCTTTGTTTAAAATGTCAAGCGGAATACTATCTATATTTTCAATAGTTTCATCATAACCTTCCATTTTCCTCTTTAAGTGTTGAAACAAATGAAACAACTGCTTAGGAACCATATTACGTCATGCATCTCTTATCTTTGATGCATTATAATTGTACATTTAACAAATTATTAGTTATATTTACGTATTTCAATATCAGAACTACATAAAACATTGTGTGTAACACGTGTATAACCTTTTCATTGTGACACTCGTAAAAATTACATACTCGTGTTACAGTCAGTAAGATTATATACTAGTTACATAAATAACTATTGTAAATTCACAAGTAGGTAAGCCTTTTTGAGTAGCTACAAGTGTTCGGAGGAGGGTCCTTACGGAAGTGTTCATATTCAAAATGAGCCCTTTTAAAGGAAGTATAATGAGAAACATGACCGGGAAGGAAGGATAAAGGACCTGCCCTTGGGCTGCGAGATATACATGGGTGTACTGCTCACTGCAATGTCGTGCTCCTCGCTTTGGACAGCGGTCAAGGATATAACAGCTCTTACCTTCTATTGTATGTATACTCGTTGCCAGGGACGTTCATTTCGCGGCCACTAGATGTCTGTAACGAGCATCTTCCATATACTCATTAGAGTGCACATGATGATCCATGTAAGTTTCTTATTATCACCTCGCTGCGTATTGTCTTTGAATACTAATGAACAAATTCCGAGGATTCTCTCTATGTTATGTGCTCGCTGTTAACGAGCAGAATGGCTCAGGGAGTAGCGTCAGTAGCCCGCATTCAGCAGATGAGGATTTCCATGTCCTCCGAATTGCCTGTCCCTCCATTTCGTTACATTAATAATTTCATTTATCCTTCATTCAGTTAGGTTACTTTCAGAACTGGAAGCGACGGCGAGCGTTGCTGCAGCAGCACGGCAGGAGGAACAAACGTGCTCTGGAAATCTCGTCCCTCAGATTGGAAGGCGAGCCACTGGTCTCCGCCCCCCCCCCATGGGATGGCCAAGCCCGGGGGGGGGGGGGGCAATTTACGACTCCCACGCCCCTGTTGGGAAGGGGTGGGAGAGGAACCGTGCTCATCCAGCCTCCGCCGAGGTACTTCTAACTGAGACAATGTAAGGACCCTGCCCTCTGTCCTGTCGTGGCAACGTTCAAGCCGTCCTTAGGATCCATTGGTCCCTCTTCCGGAGGATTTCCCGTCAGGGGCATAGGCACAAAAGCTCTTTTTTTTATTTTTGTAGTGTTTAACGCCCACTTTTACTACTACGACACCCCAGGCGGTGACCCTGATGATACATGGAATGAAGATGGAGCACCGGTGGAATGAGATGGCGGGGGAAACCGGAGAACCCGCCCCAGCGCCGCTTCGTCCCCCACGAATCCCACATAGCACTTCGACCGAGAGGCGAACATTTGTGCCTAAGTCCCTCTTCTCAATTTTCCTTTAGCTTTTGTTAACAATTGCTTTTATACATATATTTTTGCAATTCATTTTTTCTTGAAAACGATATATTACTTAATGTTATTAAGTTGATCACTGTAAATAGTTGTAACATTTTAAAGCAGCTTTTTAAAACAAATATTGTGTTCCATTCACATTATCTTTTCTAGTCACTTTTCCACAAAGTAGCTACTTTTATTTAATGCGGAAAAATCTTTTATTCTCCTTAACATGCTTGTAGGATACAGTACGTAAATTGTCAGGTTTTAAAGGTCGTCTCGTTATGTAATGGCTTTGAAATGCTCTTTGCATGACAACGAAAAATAAAGAAATAATTACTTCCCATTTAAGAAAACTATAAATATTTGAAAATTCAAATTATTTAAAATGAATATCTCAGAAATAGTTAACTCCGCAAAAGAAATATATTTAACACAAATGAGGAGCGTTTTTTTCAAAACTCGATAGATGCAGAAAATGCGTTTCTGAGAAAAACGGTTTTTTCTATTTATTGGCAATACTAATTGGTTAGCACAGCAACTGTATTAATCATTCAATTCTCCTTATGATACTGTCTCATAGAATGTGAAAAGAAACAAATAGCATAGTTTAACAGGTGCAAATTTGGGGTTTGAAAATGCGGAGTTTTTTCAAAAGCCGATAGATGCTGAGTTACTTTTCTGTGTGAGCTAGAAATTAAGATACGAAATTTCGTTATTTTTGTCATTTATTGTTTTTGTTGGTTTTTATTTATGCATTTTATTATTTTTTCATTTATTTTCACCCCTTTATAGTAGGTACATAATGTACTAAACAACAAATATATTAATCTTTATAGGGATTATTTTATTAAGTATAAACTTGGAAGCTAAGTACTGCTACATTCACAATAACAATATATTTTGTTTTATTTATATAACAAACATATTGAATACACACAGAGAAATTGCATACAATATGAATAAGTAAGCTTTCACGTTTACTAGTGCTTGAGTAGCCAGTACATGGTTCTTAGTTCGTTTCTCTTTTCCACATCTGCCTCTGTCTTAAACTTCATCAGTCCCATTGAGCATGTGTCAGTACGTGCTGCATGGAATGAAAGATTGAAGAAGTTGTAAAATATGTTTTTATATTTTGACAATGAGCAGACTGGTAGATTTCTTAATCTTCTTTCTTTGCAGAAGTGGGTCCACATTTTTCTGATATTAAGTTGTGCAGGTAAATATCTTCTCCTTGATATTGCTCTTCCATAGTGGCTATCTCTACATATGTACTTCTTAATGTCTTGCTTTATAGCAGCAGTAATGCCCTTCTGTAATATTCCTGTTCTGTCACCTCTTCTGGTGCATTCCCACATAAGTGAAATTTTCTAGTCAGGAGAGATAATCTAACCTTTGACACCCCTGTGATTCCTTGGAAGCTTTAGTTTTAGATTTTCGTGGAGTGCACTCGAGACCACGTGAACATTTGATTGCTGTAGTATGAGCTTTCCTTGACTTGCATTTTGATTTCCTTTCCTTATTTTTGTAATTCCTACCTCCCACGCATTCTACGACTGGTACAGTTTCACAATCTGAGCTCCTGTCCATTGTGCATAGTACAGAGCAGTGTCTCAGCTAAGAATAAAAATGCCATGTAAGTATAACTAAGCTTGTAGAAGCACCTGCCTGCTGTGCAACGGGTCCCGGGTTCGATTCCCGGCAGGGGGCTAGGAATTTTTCTCCAGCCAAGATTGTTCCTCATCTTTCCTGAGTCTGGAAGTATGAATGAAAGTGTGAATGTGTGTGTGAATTCAACGTATAAAAACCTCCAAAGACCGAAAAAACCCCTGTTAAACGAGTAACACCATTGCCAATAGGCAAGGCCGCTGATTATGACCTCTGCACCTCTGCAGTTAAAGACGGGATATAAATGGAACAAACAGCTTGCAGAAATGAATGTGAAATCCAAGCGCACAATCTGAGTTCGCAGTTATTTCCAACGAAGCAACAGAGTACAAAGGTTGCAGAAATGACTGAGAATTCCAAGAATCACAACAGTGAGATGGCAGTCAATGTCAAAATGCGTTTCATAGAATTCAGGTTGCTACACTATGGACAATAAATTCATAAAATTGCATCTATCGACCTTTGCTTTAACTGAGCAAGTGCATCTATCGAGTTTTGGAAAAAAAAAAAAAAACTGCTAATATTCCCTTCCTTCTACACAGGACACGTATCGAATATTGCAAAATCTGATTTCACAGAACGATGCAGAAGGTAAAAATTATGCCGATACTATATATAACTAAATTTCACAAAATTTTGCACCTATCGAGTTTTGAAAAAAACGCTCCTCAAATACATTCTGTTTTTTAACATCTACAACTTTTGTGTCGTAAAAATCTTTTACGGTTTACTAGTTATATAAAAGTCATTCAAAATGAATATGATTTCGGAGGCTAATCCTAGAAAATTTAAGACACACAGGATGGAAGGTACTGCTTCGGACATACATTAACCAGTGATTCTACATGATGAGTGTAACAAATATGTCCGATACAATTGTTAATAAAGAACAGTGTCGTCGAAAAAAGAATTGTGTCAAATATTTGGATCATCTGGCTTTTTGACGAATAAATGATTTATTATTTCACTAACTGTCGCGCAACATTGTGTAAACACTGCTGTAATCCATTTATACCTTAATTCGAATGAATTTAGTCACAGCTAATGCCTGTGGCGTGTATACTTAGAACCAGACAGTCAGTATCTAGCGATGGACACAAACAAGCGATTCCATGGTAGTTTCTAAGTCATAACCTGAAGAGTATCTCTTCATTCTGCATGACTTGTATAAATGGTAAACAGTAAGAGACAGACAAAATCTTACGTAATAACAAATGTGGATCTCATTGAAACGTACAATTTAGGTTAATAGTTCTTTTGTGCGAACTATTTCCGAGATATTCTGTATTATTTGTTTGAATTTGCCAATACTTACAATTTTCTCAAATAGGAGTACGCTATTTGTTTTTTTTATCTTTTGGCATCAAAACCATCGCATAGCAACCAGCTCTTAAAACATTTTACTACTGCTTAAAGCCTACTGTATTCCCATACTCTCCTTGCACCTACAAGAAAATTAGCATTAAGATAATTTCTGAAAAAGCTTATGTCGATTAAAATGTACTAGATAAAACAATAGCTAGGGCATTTGCAAGAATAGTGTGTATAAGAGTGAGTATAGCTTTACATATACGTATTTGCGAACAGAGTTTCTCTAAATTCAATAACAAGTTCATCTATCGTGAAAGGTAAAGGAGATAATTAAATATAATTGAAAGCATTATCTGTACAATAGGACTGAAGAAGCGAATGCTCTGTTTGCTAATGCAGTTACTGCTCTCCTGCATGTTTTCACACCTACGACGAGTGAAAGTACCAATCAAACCAACCCCAGAAAACTTGTTTCGTTATGAGTCTGTGTTTATGAGTAAAGCCAGAATTTTTAGTACCGCATCGTGTGTAGGAGTGTCAGTTATGCCTTGAGAGTGCACCAAGAATTGTGGCTTCATTTATCAGCTGCTGCAAGCTACTTGCTGCTGCAGGTAACAAGGGGAGGGTTGGTATTCTTCAAGCTTTCCGAGCAGTATCACGAGACCTGAGCAAGAGGTGTTTAGTCTCAACATTCCTGACCTTCCGCTTTGCGCGCTGTCTAGCGTACGTCCACGAATTTATTCTAATGTACACGTTGAAATCCAATTAATTTAATTTTGTGACAAACGACTCATTTTAATAACAAATGTAAAATGCAGAAATAACCAATCTTTTAAAGCTCTGCCTTTCTATGCTAATTGCAGAAGTAAATGATGACTTACTGGCAGTCAAAAATATGGCCAGTTTTATATTTTATTTATGCAACGACGCATTATAGAGGAAAATGGTATAGGCAGTTACCCTTCAGCTTAACGTCAAAAAGTTGCCGATAAAGTCTGCACACTTAACAACATGTATGTGAAATTAAACTGTACAATTCCTTGTGTTCAATGTGCATCTAGGCCCTATGGCTACTAGTGAACTCACTGAACGCAATTCAAACCATCCATTCTATTCCAATCCACACACAGACACATTCAATCCTTTTCCTAAAACTCTTTTGGGTTCAGGTTCAAAATTTGTATTTTCGGTTAAATCTTGCCTCAAATTTTTTATTGCAAGGCTCTCCTTACTTCCTCTACTTACTATTTCGTAATTAGCAGAGAAAGTAAAAAGGACAATAAACTGGTGAAAAATTACTGGAAGTCTTCAAAGATTTCTATGGAAAATGTTACTCAATGTTACTCAAGCATTCTTCACCTCAGACGGAAATTTTAGGTTACGTTTCAGTTTTGAATCCGTTACTTTGCTTGATGTTGATCAAATGGGAAGAGTTGTTAAATGTAATAGAATAACGCTACAGTTTCATACTAAAGAAAACTGTCTTAGCTTGCTTAAACATAATAGCTACGAACACAAGAGCAGGGCGTTTTCAATTTAACTCTCAAGGTACATAATGCAATATTTCAAGTAGACTTAGTTTCTAACTATTCCCGGTGATCAACGGTGTAACATGTGCCACGTTGTGGTGCTGAAGATATAAACCTAGATTTTAATGGCGGGCGGTAGGAGGAGCTAATCAAAATTCAATCATAGGCTTGCCACATTTCGTTAATTTGTATACTCAAACACACTGTGAACTCAGCTGTACAGCAAGCGATATAAATATCATTTACACCATAAAATTTACTTGCACAAAAGGAAAGAGAATAGTAGCAGTGACGTACGACTCGCCATTAAATTATGTGTCTGCCATAATTCTAATTAGAACGAATAAGAATGCAAATAAGTAGGACAAACTAATGCCACTGTTATTTCTAAATTATGGACTTTTAATGCCTCCAAAATATAACCAGTAATTAATATTAAGTATATGACCAAATAGATTCAGTTTCTTTTTCTTCTTCATCTCAAGGAGTAGGCTTGTAGTTTGTCCCGATTTCAGAATATCCATGTTTCCATTGGTCTTCCTACTTCAGGTCTATAGTCTATTATCATTCTTCCTAAATGCTCCCTCCAACTCGCTTTCCCTTCCTCTAATCTTTCATTAATACTATGTGTGTTTAATTCTTTCATTATTTCGAAATTGTTTATTTGCTCTCTCAGAATACATCCTTTTACTTTTCATAGAAATTTTATTTCTGCGGCCTGTATCCTTCTGTCCCGTCTCACTTCTTTGTGTCTCTCCTGGTTTTGTTTGCTAATGTTCTATTTATCGTACCACATATCATTTGACACTTCTATCCTCTATTAGAGATGTCATTATCATATTCATAACATATCACATTCTGGGAAGTGAAAGTGAGATACCTGTTCTATCAGTTTCCGATCTAGTATTTTTAGGGCTTATTGGATATTTTCTTTTAAACTTTGGTTATATTTTCTGATATTTTCAGGTTATCGGTATACTTTGGGTTTTAAGTCCAAATATCTAGATAATTTTATAAATCATCTTCGATCTTTTGCATAAATGTTTAATTATCGGCAAATACTAAAGTGTTTAAATAATTTATTTTTAGGTGTCAATTTTATTCCTCTTGCTTCCATTGTCTAACAATGTCGTCACTATATATGCTAAATAAATGGTTGAAACACTACAGTTGTTTCTTGCTCCTCTATTATATATTCAGCTTAGTATTTATTTTTCTCCAATGAAGAGTGATGCCATGCCTCATTAATTCGGCGATCCTCTACTACGTTTACATTGGTAATGAAAACGATGAATCAATTTCCGGTTCTTTGTTCAATCTCAAATTAAAGACAAAGTTCATATGAAGTTTTGCTAAGCAGTTTATAATTATTTGAGTTCATTAACTAAAGAGAACTACAACACATAAACTCGTAAATCATAAACGCTTTATCAAATGTGACGGAGGGTAAGTTTCCAGCAGATTGTGATCCTGGTGCTGCTACTTAATTCCTAATTGTATCAGGTTGTCCAGCTTAGCCGGTTTTGGGTAACCAGATATCCCTTCGTGTGTTAAAACATTTCGGAATTATTTTCTCAAAGATGATTCAAACGTTTTTGATCAACATTCTATGCACTATATATATTTAAATGAAGAATAAAATGCATGGTTTGGGGGTAGCATTCTGTGGAAGTTTTCTATAATTTCGTATGATGGCTAAACATAAGATACTCTTTAAAACAAAAGAAACACAAAGCTAAAAAACTCTTCAAGTAAAAATTACTTCATCTAGTATTTCCAGAACAAATATTTTAACTCTATATAGCACAGTGTTACCATTTGGCAACAAAGGTGTTTAGTCAAAATTTTAGAATATTGTAACAGCGTTTTTGTTATTTTCTTATTATATTGGCATTCAACAGTGAAGTCAAGGTACTTTACTTGGTAGCTACCTATGTCATAAATATACCCATTTATTTCACTATTATTGTAGTTTATTTTATTTCTCCTTCTCTTTTAAAAATAAAAGTCCATGCAATTGGAGTGTAATGTAACCCCGTCATCATCCACGCGTACCATGTCACGGGGAATACCCTACTCCCCGTTCTTTACTACAGTAACATGTAACTGCGGTCGCTGGGAATAAACACGACCTTCGGCTGTGAATCGATGGTTAAGCATATGTTTTAATAGAAACAGTGTTTATCCAACTTTTCATTTTAATAACCATACACATGCGCGCGCAGATATACACACCCACATACCTATGCATATATACAAACCTTGTCCTAATTATGCGTTTTTTATTCAGGGGCCTTCAACACATGTATTTCCGGAGCAATATCTATATTGAACTTAAGGTTAAACGCAATATTTCTTTCAGATATTATAAGTAGAAGCTAGAGAAAGTAATCGTGAAACTCCCAGCCCAAGTAAAATTTGAGATACATTATTTCAAACATAAATAATGAACCCAGACTAAGGGAGCCAAAGCTGAATTATTCTGTTCAAAGTTGACTAACCCTCTAAAGATAGAATAGAAGAAATGGAACAAAAAGAAAATATTTTTATAGAAATCATGCTGAGACAAGCTTTCTTGAACGTAATTAAAACAGATTCTGTTTATTTAAGCATATTAAGTTGCAACGTTGTGAACAACATTTTCGATGTAACATTTTAACCAAGTTTAAATATGCACACTAACCATTCATATTGAATCACAACTTCGGAACTATAGACAACTCTAATAGTAAGTATAATAAAGTGAAAAGAGAAGGTATAGTTTATCTCTCATTGCTAGAGTTGTAAAATCACCATAGACTAAGTGTAGACTACGCTGGTTTTCCTGGTAGAATTGGACAGTTAAGCACTTACCCGCATTACCTGTGCGATAAATGGGTTGCATGCCTATCGGGCGTTACCTCAAACCGGTGGAGTTGTCTACGTTATGTGATCATGTTTTACTAAAGCGCGTTCCACCCTTAGAAGACAGTACACGTTAAATGGAGCGCAATGTTGCAACATGTACTAGTCCGCGAGCGACTCGAGGTGGCCGGAGTCCTGCACTTAGTCCTTCAATTGCTGCTTGACGGACACTTTTAACTTTGGTACCCCTGCACGCCTTTGTCACTGTATGACCTAAATTTACAAATGACTCGTCTGTATAAACAATTGATTTCCCCTGGTCCCTAAACCTTTATACGTCTTTTAGATATTTATGTCACCATCTGAAGGTATCGTCTCTTTCTATTAATATGCACTTGTTACCCCTTCTTTCATATTCGAACCCCAAATCATGTAAGAACCGACTAAGAGTGGCCCTTGAGAAATTTGGTAGGGTCTCATCACTGTTGAATAGTGACAAAATTATATTCAGCATGGGTGGAATATTTGCAAACTGTAAAGAATGAACAATTCGCCGCACTCCACCTTGCACTGCTCAATCATATTGCGTTAACCTAGCGTTTTGTGTAGTCCCGCCCTTTTTGCTTTCTTTTTCAATGGCGTTCTTAGAGGACCTTTCATTAGTTCCTTTTTAAATAAATATTAAACAAATAACGCAATAACAGCTCACAGTTATACACACGGTTTCTTTCGAACTAATGTTAGTGCTGCTCCTTATACTATCTTCTGTTCAGGCCTGGCGCGAGAATACGCTGAATAGATGAATACCTTTTGTTTGCCTTACTGGATATAAGAAAGAGGTTACTGCCTTTTGGTTTATTTTAAAAACTTTCTCCAACCTTCCTCAACACTTGTTCTCGCTGGTTCCCTGATGTAAACTCAATAACAAAAAAGTTTCACACTGCGTAACTTTTGCAGTGCACAGATATAAAATTTTCCGAAAACATTTAATTTAAAAAATTATCACACTTAACTGGGTAAACATAGAGAATTCAAAGTAGGCAGGTAGTAGCACTATAGTTTACTCTACCTAAGAAAAAAATATAGATGCATTCTAGCAGTTATTTTGTTAGTTAGTGCGTGATGAGTATAGAAACAGCAAATATCGGACTTCTATTGGGAAAAAAAAAAAAACCCCGTTTTCTGAAGAAATTTGGGCCTATAGAAATGTATAATGACTCTGAAAAGGATATAACCTGATAGAGAAAAAAATTCTGCATAGGATAATGTGTTCAAATCTGAAATTTATAACAAATGAATATTTATACCATGCTATTAGGAATCTGGCAACAGCGCGAGGTTAGAAAAGGAAATGGCGGCTAATGGCAACTTGTATGCGGTAGATAGAGACAGATATATCCCATTTAACTCCATACTGTCTTCTAAGAGTGGAACGCTATATAGATTCCTCTTTAAACCGGAAGTATTGAACTTCCAACGTTCTCCAAATTGAAAGAGTGTATATAAGGGTCCACTTAACCTACGGAAAATCAGTGTCTTCAAAAACATTTGGAAGTTCCTTTAGTACTGAGGCAGTATTTTGTGTAAGCCTTCTGAAATATTTCGAATTGTAAATATAGAGGCAACAGAAAGCCCCCTGAAATAACTATATTACAATATAGGCAACGTAGACTGACTTCTTCTGTTCGTTGTTTGTTAGTGTAACGACGAAAAATATTAAAGTAAAGTAAAAAATTAACTATGAATTTGATGTGATCTTCACAACAGGAACTGTATCGCCAGTGAAATTAATTGAAACCAATTAATTTCAGTGAATTTTGAAAGAAATATTAACTTGTAAAAGTAATTCATGAGAAGGCTAACTATTTTTGAGTTGAGTTCTAAATAAATGTTTAAGACATTCATGAAAGTAATATTGGTTATTTCGTCAATATAATATATCCGTACTATTCCTGTGATGATATTAATAGAATCGTATAGCTCTGAGACTTTTCATAATTGTTGGCTGTGCCTAGACATTTTATTCATTAGCGTTTTAAGACTATCATGTTTAGCGAGATGCGCCTTTTTGTCCTGTATAACCAATGGACAATTTTATTAGAAAATGTTGGTGACATATGAGGCCTTAAGTCAGGTCTGATGTGACGCAGCTAGCAATGCATCCGTAGTTCAGATCGTGGAGCATCTATACTGTAAGGATATATCGTTGAAACAGTTCTTTGTAAAACCTTCACATATATAAAGAAACACGTAAGAAAGAAAATAAACAGCCAACTGGTATCGAAATCCAATTTCCGGTTAGAAATCGGAAGCGACTTGCTTCACCTGCTTTTGTATTCTATTTTCTTCATCGTAAATCTGTCACTGCTCTACAGTATAAAAGAAGAACATTTCATTTCTCTCGATGTCATATCCAAGAAAATTGTTTTGCCACACCCCGTAGCATCTTAAATTGAAACCTAACAAACAGGGAAACTACGGAGGAAACTTTTGGATTCTGTTTTTAGAAAGCGCGAAGCAGCTTTGGACTATTTGCATCCCCGTTCCTGCATACTAGAAAACAACGAGTTTGCATTGCTAAGACTAATATTTTAATGCTTTTTACTTTCTCTAATTAGTAGCATGTACTACTTCGAGATTTCACCTGAAATATGTATTTTGGACCATTTCCTGGATAAAAAAGAAAACATCTTTAAATAAATGTTTGTGTGTGTGTGTGTGTGTGTGTGTGTGTGTGTGTGTGTGTGTGTGTGTGTCTATGAACGGAATATATAATAAGCAAAAATTCGGAGGAATGCCAAATTTGGGATTTAACCCTCTATTGTATAAAATATCTATTCTTCTATTTCCTGAACAAATTTAGTTATCACAGGCATCTTAAATTGAATAATTCGAATCGGTATGATTGTTAAAAGTCAGGCGAAACGGGCCGTCCATACATTCAAAGTCAAACGTCGTGAATTTAATCCCAGCGACTGCAAACAAATATGTCGGGGAGGGCCCACATAAAATGAACAGTGAGGTGTCCGCGTGGATGATGGTGGGGTTTCATTACATTAAAATTGTATGGATTTTGAGTTTGAAAAAGAAAGAGAAATAACAGAAAATGTAATAATACTGGAATATATTGATACGTCTATGATATAAATTGTTTCCAATACCTTCATTTTATTGCTAAATGATGAGAATAACAAACAAACACTGTTACAATATCTTAAAATCTTGACTAAACAAATTTTTTGCCAAATGGCTACACTATGCATTGGAAGGTAAAATTAGTATCTTCTAATGATTGAACACGAATACTTTCAAGAAAGTATTCACGCTTAAATTACCTCTAACAGAAAGTATTGTTAATTATTTTATTAAAATACCACATTATTATAAACGATTACCTATATTAAAATAACCACTTGGACGTCTCCCCTATATGGATGGCATTCTCATTTCCTGGTCTGGCCGCGCCGTAGTCGAGAGGTTAGACCGTTCGCTTCTCGCCAAAGCGGTTCGATCCCAGGCAACCACATGTGGGATTTGTGGTGGACGAAGCGGCCCCTCCCTCCGGGTTCTCCGGTTTCCCCCGCCATTTCATTCCACCGGTGCACCATATCCATTTCATGTATCATCAGTTTCACCGCCTGCGGTGCCATTTGTAGTAAAAGCTGGCGTTAAACACTACAAAACAAAATCTTCTGGCCGGTACGTCCTCCAGCCACAGTCAAGGCCACGGAGACTCCTGCAGGTTCGGGGATGGTGGTGATGGGAATCACCATAAGGACCTCCGGACCTTTTTGGAACGCTATCTTTCCGTCAATATAACTACTCATTTGGCATCGTGCAGTTGAGTGCAACCCCAACCAGGCCTTCCAGCATAGGAAAATCCCCACGCCGGGGATTAAATTTAAAAAACCCACAATTTATTGCAAGAAAAAGGCAACAGATTGTGGGTTGTTTTAAATTTAATTTACACAGAAACCGTTGAATCTATTGAAATACTCCAAAGACAGAGACAGACACGAGTTGGACGTGTGTAAAGAAGCACTGAGTGATTATATCGTCGTAGTTAAGATTTAGGAGATAGAGAAAAGTTATTCGAAGAACAATTTTATTGATAGCGAAAAGGACTATAAGCTGTGTTAACAGCGTGAAAAAATTGTGCACTTGTAGTAAAATTTAGAGTACAATAAAGTGATAGAAAGTAATCGATAGGGGTCCCGGGTTCGATTCCTGGCAGAGGGTAAGAATTTTTCTCTAGCCAGGATTATTCCTCATCCTTCCCTGAGTCTGGAAGTATAATGGCGGTACCGTGGCTGAGTGGTTAGACCGCTCGCTTACCACCTAGGCGGTACCCGCATGCGGTATTTGTGGTGGACAAAGCGGCGTCTGGGCGGGTTTTCTCCGGGTTCTCTGGTTTCCTCCACCATTCATTCCACCAACTGTTCCATTATCACCCTTTCAATCATCCATTTCGTCTGAATTTCATATCATCGTTTTCCTCACTATCATACCTGGTTCTTGGCAGACCACCCGCTTCCAGGTCTTCACTCTGTCTGGTCCAGAGGTCCCTCTGCTACCCAACAGGCGTCTGACTCTAGGCATAGGCTTGTAAGTCCTAGGGGGTGTAAGTCCCACATAAGGGGAGGGTGATCAGGGAAAGAAGAAAGAATTGTGATGTGTACGTTCAAATTTCGAACATACAGCTGTAAGTTTCTAAAGTGCCAGTACGCCACTGGCTAATATCAACCATTCGAGAGCACGATACATAAAAAGGAAGGGACGTCTTAGAGAGTACCTCTCTGTCGCTTTTTTCTTTATTTTGAGTAGAGCATATTAATGCTGTTTGCTAGATTATAAATTATGTTGCAATTTGTGCAGTTTATTTTCACATGTCAATACAATTAATTAAGATTCTTGCTAAAAAGTTGAAACCTGCTTAATACGTTCATATGCTGCTATTCAGAACGGAAATTAGTTTAAAGGATCAAAGAAAGAGTAAAAGCATAAAAAAAGTCTAAGACTTAAAGTCACTTTTACAGGAACTGCTCGAAATTGTGACCTGAATTTTCATGACAAAATTTACAGCAGCGAGCAATCGAATGTTGACCCTATTCAGGATTTCTGGTGTGAGCCGAGTAAGGAAATGACAGTAGTACTAATGCTCTTCAGATGGAATAAAAACGAAAGCAAAATTAGTAACTCCATGACAGGAAACGAACCCACGACCTTTGTGACTACAGCCGTTGACGTTACAAATAGAGCCACAAGAGCAACCAACAAAATGTCTCTGGGGTAGAGATCATAACGCAAGAAGGCAGCTAAGCGTTATTCAGTGTCGCACTGTCAAGTGACTAGTCCGAAATTTGAGAGACTTTTGGGGCATTAAATCTCGAGAACGCCGATAATGAGCTGCTGAAAATTGATATTTCTGTACTTAGACAGCAGTTTTTAAGACCTTGTAAACTAATTTTTCATCAGGCTTTGCTTTAACAACGACTTAACAGCATCTGATATTAATATATTTAACGCCACATAAGAGCGTTATGTTTAATCGTGGACCTTACGTTGCCTATCTCAAATTCCATATATCAGTCACATCTACATTCTGTCGACTTATTCCGGTGTAGTTCATTAACACCCTGTATGTTTACTTCATACATAGTTTCAAAACACAGGTGCTTCTGTCTCTATTAAGCACAACAAGCTTCTGTTGGTACGTTCCTCGCTTCGTGTAATCTAGGAGAATTAACTATGATGTTACTCAAGTTCCTGATGTTAAAGTGCACTGAAGCCCTAAGTATTTAAACTCATATTCCTGGGAAGTGCATTTAAGTAATCTTTTTGCACTGGGAACCAACATGGACGCAGTGCTTCTTTTATTACTGCACCATCTCCTTTTATGTGTAGCAATATAATCTCGCGGAATTAAGTTTTAGCTATAAAACTAGTTGCATAACATTGGTGATTACATTCTATTGTAGGTCATGAATATCTCCGCTCTACTATATTACTCCTCAGTTGTTTCTCTAGATGCAAAAGTTGTTGAGAAAATATTTCATAAGAAAGAGCTCACTAAAGATTAAAAAAAAGTTGTTTTTTTTTTTTGTATGTCTCAAACACAGAAATTTACACTGACAGGAGCAAGATTTAAAAAAAAAAAAAAAAAAAAAAAAAAAAAAAAAAAAAAAAAAAACGGAGCAGCGGCAGTCATTTTTACTTTCTCTGCTGGTAAGTAGGGGAAGTATTGTATTCCACCCAAAAATTCGATGTCGAGATTTCACCAGAAATATATGTCTGGAGACCCCCTGAAAAAAAATTTAGAAAAAAGGTCCGTGTGTTTCAGTCTGTGTCTGTGGACAGCATAACTAAAAAACGAAAAGTAGGTTAAAAACCAAAGTTAGTATTTAAGTTTAATATCTTTCAAGGATGCGACACCAAGATTTTGAAGAAAATGGCCCCACCCAAAATTACCCTTTAAATGCAAAATTTTTCGATAATTTTTGTTTTCTTGAAAATGGCTCTAAGGATTTTGATTAAAATGTCATATGTTTGAGATATTTTTATGACAAATGAAATTTATATTTTGAATTTTCTGGCTATAGCCCCTTAGTCGTATCTACTCTGGAGGACTTTTGCATAACTGGTAAACCGTTAGAGTACTGTACAAAAAGTACTATACAAAAAATGTAGATCTTGCTAAAATATAAAATTTATGTCTGAATAAATTTTCTTGTAAGGTGAACCATTTCGAAGATATTCCTTTTATGTGTGTGAGTTTCGGAAAACTTGAAACCTTCTTGAAATGGAACATCGTTGTTCATTTTTTATATGTTAAGTGTACAAAGAGAACGGAATCTCAAAGCTTTAAAAGATTTGACTATTGAACAAAGCCTACTGTATTCTAATATCCCCCTTGTACCTACAAGGAAATAAGCAATAAGATTATTCGTAGGAATGTTTATCTTTACTAACAAGAAGAAGATATAGGAATAAGAATTTGTAAGGATGGTATGTACAAGAGTAGAGAAAGTCATGTGAGTGCAACACAAGAGATTTTTCTAAATGCAGAACCGATTAAAAAAAGTATAAACTCGGCGTCCATCGGTTAAATAACCAAGCTGAACAGATAGCTATTCCACAGACTCTTATAGAACTAGAAGATACCAGAGAACTCAATGTAGGAGAGAAATTAGATGTAGTGTACACCGACAGTCAGATTACAGTAGATCTTCTCAAAACTAGTCAAATCTGGAATAGAATAATAGAAGAAATGAAGGATAAGATTAAGCAACTGCAGGAAAATGGTTGGACAATACACATAAAATGGGTAAAGGTCCAAGTGCGGCTACGTGGTAACGAACTAGCAGATAAATTAGCAAAGAAAGCCGCGCAAGAGGATAAGAAAGAGATTATCAACAAAAACACCCCAGAAACCCATATCATCAGGGAAGCAGAGGAAATAGGATTACGTAGATGGCAACACATATGGGATAACACTACCAAAGGAACGATCACCAAAATGTTTTTCCCTTCAGTTAAAGAACGCATAAAAAAGAAGGATCATTAAGTGGACAGATTTCATCCATCTTAACCGGGCATGGGAAAATAAGGGCGTACCTCAACAGATTCAACAATATGGAAAGTGCCATATGCAAGTGTGATCAAGCAGACCAGACAGTGAACCACTTAATATATGAGTGTACTCTACTGACAAGTGAAAGATAACTTAAACTAAACATTAAACAAACTGGAAGACGGTGGCCAGTAAACTAATGTTCTTGTCATGAGCTACACAAAGTAATTTTAGAACTTTGTAAACAACATAGACTTTGAAAATATATAAATTTTGAAAGAGAAATTGCTAAATTGAAAACTGAATACTGTGTGCTTTATAGAATTGCATGCAGTTTAATGTGTAACGGAGCATGTGGTATAAAAATTTTTAATAATACAAAAGGCCAGAAACACAAAATGTCATGTTTAAGTCAAGCATCTTTTAAGAATGCAAGAAAAAACTCCGAGGAAATTTCGCCTATTACTGCGCATTACATGGGAAACTTTTCCTTGCTTAGTTATATTTACTATACTTTATCTATTTTAGACAAACTATTATTACATCTGTTTCATGTTAATCCATATATAATTTTATAGGAGTGGTTTTATTACACATTTCATTTAGATACGATGAGAATACTAGGTCTAAGCGATAGTCAGATCTTTTAAGGGTTGGTCACTATGCGATATATTTCAAACACCGTTCGCTGTGCATGCTCAGGAAGCAGGGGGGGGGGGGCACTCTAACACTTCCCATTTGAGAAAACTATAAGTTTTGGAGAATTCAAACCAACCATAAAAAAATATCTCTGGAATATTTAACTAAAGAAGAAATGTATTTCACAAAAAATTGATCTACATTTTTAGGTAATAAGGTTTTGTGTATCTTTTGTGGTTTACCAATTATTCAAAAGTCATCCAGAATGAAGAAAACTTCAGAAGCTATGGCTAGATATAAATTTCATTTTTCATGAGAATAACTTAAACAAGAGGCATTTCAATCGAAATTCTTAGACATTTTTGAGAAAATAAGAAATTTTAACAAATTTTCCATCTAAAATGCGATTTAAGGTGGTGTGATTTTCTCGAACATTTTCATGTAGTATCCTTGAAAGATAGACAATCAAATTTGTCGATTTTTTTTGGGGGGGGGGGGTGGTGGGGTTATGGGTTACGCACAGACACAGATTTGTAATAAAATTCTCTGTAAGTCTTTTTCATTCATTTAACTATACGGTGGTTAAAATTAAAATTGCTTTGCAGGATGTTATCAGTGCCGCCGATGTATCGGAAATTCCTTCCACAGAAATTCATTTACATGCCAGTAAATCTACTGATATGTGACCGTCGCTTTTAAGCACAGTTAAAACTATCGGAATGAGCCGGCTTTGACCCCACGACCCTGGGATCAGTAAGCCAGTGCCTAACCACATAAACCTCCCCGAACGATCTCCGAAAATCGTTCAGTAATGAGTTAAGATCGAGATTCCAAAGAATGTTCTTACACAAGTAAAAGAAAAGAGTAAACTTCCGTAGAGCCACACCAGGAAGACATGGAATAGATTCGGGACAGGTAAACTGACTGATCTAATATATTGTGACTTCGGACTCGGCGCTCAACGAGGGAAGGACGGAGAGCTGCTTCACACCACACGCCATGCTGGCGAGCGGGCAAATGTGTTCAGAGCTGGGCTAACCCTCGCGACTGCTGTGTGTACGTGACTAACAACGAGGCGGCAGAAACAGAGGGAGCTTCGGGAACGTTGTCGAGACTCCTAGCGGCGTGATTTTCGGTGCATGTGTGTGTGAGTGACTCGAGAAATACCAGTGTGGTCTCATATTAGTATATAAGGAGACCAGAGTGAGTTGGAGTTTAAGTTACATAAACGACTCGGTCAGTGTGTTAGCGAATGTAAGAAGATTCACCGAACATCGCGAGTGATTACATTGTCGTAATTAGTGCATGACACACAGAAGAAGTGAGAAATGACAGTAAAGGGACTGAGCAAGGTTAGAGAAGTAAAAATTGTGAGTTGTGATAGCCTGAAAGACTGTAGACTGTATTAATTACGAAAAGAAAACTGTATTTGTGGTAACATTTTAGAAGATATAGTGATAGAAAAGTAACCGGACTGATGTTTGTCGCCTTTGTCAAAATATTATGTTATGACTAGGCCCGGATTCTGATTACATGCCATCTTTCAATTGTTAACAATGCCTGTACATAAATCCTTACCTAAGGTCTCATATTATGAAAATGAGTAACTAGAAGGTCATGTTGATCATTTTATGGTATTTTCTATTTCCAAGCCTTTTTTCCCAATGTTACGTCACTGTTTTGTCATTTACTTGTCCTTTGCTCCTTTATCACATGCACATTGAGTATATAAATAGTTTTATATTATTGGCATTCTATGCAAGAATAAGCATTCAAGCATCAGAAATTTAATTATTCGGCTGCTAAATATAGATTTAATTCTACAATTTTACGAGGCCACCTTCAGAAACACTTTTTTTAAATTTCGTCTGAGATTTTTCTAACAACGCAACATATATAAATAATTAGCTAATTAGTTACATCATCATTTTTCGTATAATGCTTTTTCTGTTTGCATGGAAGCTATCTCTACTCTAAATTAATTTATAGGTTTCAGGACACTAATTTTAATACATTTAATGAATTTCTGTTTTAGTTCACTTTTTGTGATTATTAGGATATTTTTAAAAATTTTAGAATCATTAAATGGTTCCTTTTCAAAAACATTTTCGGTAATCAAAACCCGGCCCCTGATTATGATGCTTTTGTTGCTGCTGATGATGTATAGCCGGAAAAAAAAACGCATGCCTTCTTTCTAAAAGACAATGGAATCGTCACAACTGATTACGAAAATAGATGACTAGTAAGACTTTTGCGAGAATTTTGAAGGAGAAAGATTCATGACAATGGCTAGAGAAAGTAATGTTAATGTCAAATAAGATTTTTTAATTTATACTTTTGACTTTTTAGCTATATGCTTCTGTGACAAATGCTTCTAGTTACTGTCGCGGTATTATCGCTTGAAAACAATTAAGGCAAAGCAAGAATGATAGTAACACTGAGTACACTAAGATAACTGATTCAAAACTTTGCAGTTGTTACACAAACTCATGTAACAAGCGTTGCCCAATGCAACCTGCTTTTGCAGAGCTGATGAGGGTCGCTGAAACACTGGTACCAGCAGACAATTAACGTAAAAGTAATGTTCAGGAATGTCCAGGAGCCAAAAAGCAGAGGTTTCGATGTGATGTAGCAGCACATTCATCCAGTTGTCTACAGCTATTCCTGCTCATTCCATTAATGAGCATGTTATTGCTCACCAATTATAGGAGTCTTATACACAGTCTTAGTGGAAAGTGCGCTATACTCGAGCCGGGATTTACAGTACCACCCGGTATTCGTACCTGACTCTGGCTGAACACCCTTTTGATAGAGGACAATAAACAGTCAACTCGAAAAATTTCTTTAGATGACGAATTTTGGATATCTGGTGAATTTTATATCTGGTGCAGAGGCGCCGTAAGAAAGTTAAGGCTATAGGAATTACCATTGCACTGCAGCAATGAGTCTTTTTTTTCTGTTTGATCAAATGGCGTTTTACTTTGGACCCATGGACCCATAGCAAATAGCATAGGTGTAAATTGCTCTCTAGGTACATAAAGTAGATGACTCGTTCAAATAAACCTAAAGATGGCGGACTTCGTTTTAACAACTAGCATGTTTGGAAACCCTAGTATTTGATTGATAATCAAGTTCGAGTTAAGGCAGGGTATTAAATCTGATGTGTTCCATTCGTATGAGTTTCTCTACTGACTCTTTTACAAACTGTGCTTAAGAAGGCTTATTCTTGTATCAACCTTTTGTTAATCCAAATAAATATTTCGCTGCACATTTAAACATTTCATTGTGGATATAGGGATAACTTAGGAGTTAAAACGATAGCCAGATTTTTACAAAGACAATCACTATAAAGCTCCCCACATCTTACATAAATACTAATAGCAACTTACCACAGAAAAAAATATTTCAAAATGCAAACAGATAACGAAGAATATTCCGAAAAGGTTAACGCCACAAGAAATGTTGACACATTGTGTAATTTGGAGAGATTTGCATTATTTGTTTAGTTAAGTTTTATCTCTCTTACGATTCCAATTGGCAACAGTCATTCAGAATGAGAAGTTACAAGGCTATTCCCAGAAAATTGAAGATATACATTTCATGTTTTACTGCTACCGATTTGCCATTCCTGAAAGTACTAGATGTCCTTGCAATAACACTGAATTAACCGTTGATCGTGTTCTATGGTAATGTTCAATATTGGTTCAGTAGCGCAGTGTCTTCAAGGCGAGAACCAGAAGAGAGAGCACTGGCCAATAACCCACAGTGACATAGTGAACAAATATTGGTGACCGTTTGTGCAATATGTTAACAGCATAAGCTTCGAATTATTGTAATTATTCTAACATAATATGATAAAAAAGTTAATATAAACCACATAATACAACTAATGTCATGGAAGTATTATAAACATGTCACATTTTAATCAAGACCAATAGAGGTATTTTTTGTAAATAAAATGTTTGAACAGTGTTCGTTGTAAAGCGTTATTTGGAGTGGAGAATTTTGTTGAAAA
This sequence comes from Tenodera sinensis, assembly GCA_030765045.1. Classification (NCBI taxonomy): domain Eukaryota; kingdom Metazoa; phylum Arthropoda; class Insecta; order Mantodea; family Mantidae; genus Tenodera; species Tenodera sinensis. The sequence continues at coordinate 38,448,638 of CM060971.1, forward strand.
TCTTTGTGTCGCTTCCTTGGAAGGTCCTTTAATTTAAATACAGGTACATTTGTTTAGCTGTCTGCGACGAAGAAGAATCTTTATTGAGAACACAGACATAGCCAAAAGTCTCAGTGGACAGGATATTTATTGCCAGGGAGCGGAGTTTTAGTAAGAAATCCATCAAGTTAACCGTGCACCTACAACGGGAAGTAGAAACGCCGGCCGGCAACCTTGCAGTGCTCTTGTAAACAAGTCGACTGGAAGACAACACAAAGTACACCCTGCTTCAAAGATAGCAATACCAGGGTTAAGGGGCGTTACTAGGCAGCAAATAATGTTTACCCATTTGGAGCGCGCAATTAACCTCAGTTTTATTAAGGTTTTAATGTTTAGAATTTTAGCTAGAGACATCATCGTGAGCGGTTATTGCAATGTGCAATAATCTATTTCCTAAATTTATCGAAAGTAAATCCCATCCGATTTTCTCGCAGAAAGTTATTGTATTTTGAAAAACTACATTCCAGACGTAGCAGGAGCGTACGAAAACATGACTCTGTGTCTCTGAAACTACTTCTGTTGTCTTAATAGTATCGAGAATTTTTGATGCACATGACTTAATATGTTATTGCGGTTACTATATTACTGAAATTCTTCTCAATGTATGAAAGATCTTCAAGCAAGGCTGGCGTAATTGTTTGCTTGCGAAATTTTTCTGCACGTCACAGACTTTTATTATGTTTACAATTCTGTGGTAATATTGAGTATAATATACTGCAGCCTGTAGCCATGTCCCCCACGGAGTTACATTTGGTTGTGGAGGCAAGGGAATTCCAGGTGCCATCTGTTTAAGTGTCTTGGTTTTGGAGGGTGTTTTGCAAAATATCTTTTTCGTATTGGCTATAAAAACATTTACATCTGGAAAAGAGGATATAGTTTCTTCCGCAACTCGGTGGAGACTATGTGATAGACAATAGACCAGTTTTAGTTTTGGAAATGCTTACTGTATTGCTGTGGCAGCTTTCTTCATATAGGAAGTCCCGTTTGTAACAAGTAGTAAACCATTTTGTATTATTGGACAGACACATTAGAGAAAAGAAAAAAAGAAAACAACTAAATATAAGATACGACAGTCGCAAGAAACAGGCTGTTGTGTAGAGGTGGGCGCGTCGTTTCCTCAACCCTCACGCTAGCTGCCAGCTCTATACTCCGTGCTGTTAATATCATTCCTATGTTCATCTACTAAACCCCCGCTCGCTGCTTATGACTAACATGCACAGAGCAATGATGGAGACATTGACTCTATGACCAGGAAACGAGAGGAAGCTTCACACCTCGATCCAATGTGGATTTGTATGCTTGTCATCTCCTGGAGAATCGAATGAGCTGAAGGAACTGCGGGAGGCTTTAGGCCGTCGGCAGACCGGCCGACAGAGAAGGGCATAGGCCTTAACGATTCCAAGCTTGATGAGAGGTCACACCAGCGGTCAGCTCCCTCTCAACATCCATCTGAGGTGGCTCAGAGAAGACTGCCACCTAGTGAAGTCCCATCTAACGGCATGTGCGCCTTAGTCCAGTTTTGCGCTTACTAAAACGTATTGCTTGACGTTCTTAAAGAGAGGAATGCGCAAAATTGAGAGCAACAGTGGTTTAAGGGACAGAACGTACTCCTCACTAAAGTACACCTCAAAAACATACGACTCGTTTACTGAGAGAGAATTCCGGTTTCCGGCCGATTTTACAAACTTTTTATTAGAGTATACATAGCAACGTAATTCAGTAAACGCCTCGGAAAAATTGGACCTATCATATGAGTACACTAACAACATCAGCTAAAAAGAAAATGGTGGATTCTTGTACCTAGAGCCGGGGTTGGCTGCCAAAAGTTAGGAAAAATTTAGAGACACGCCTCATCCATCATGGACCCGTACAGTCAAAACGGACATATTATTTAACAACAGTTTATTTACATTTTTGCGTGAACTACTCCTCGTTCATCTCAATTAATACGCATAACAGCTTTGTCATTTAAGTAATAATATTAAAACGCCCAGTAAATGATTAAAACTGTCTTAAAAGGCTAAATCAAGCCCGAAAACTTGCGAGGTGGCAATAGCATAGCGCCAGGCATACAAGTCCTACTATTCCACGCGGTACGTGCTTTCAGTCAAGTTTCGAAATAGCTGATTAGGATTGTGACGTGTACTCTCCGCTAACCCCAAATGACACAGGTTCGAGTCTCAGCATTGTAAGTACGTTTTTGTTATGTTCATCAAAACTTGGAAACCGAATTCACAATAATCTAATTATAAAGTCCCTGAGGGTTTAGAACATTATAATTTAAATCGTTTTTGGTTGTCTGCATTTTGTAATTGAACCGATATAATGACCTCTGTCCCACTGGACTGGCATGATGTAGTGTGTTGCGAATGCGTTCTCCACACGTATTATGTCGCACGATATTTTGTGCCAGTCCTTCATTATCTATTCGACAGACGAGTACGTAGATATGCTTTTGATCTACAGAGAAGCATTTATATCGGGAGAGATATCCGAACAGACGACAACCAACAGCAAACACCTTCCGGAATGTTGAGAGGCGTCTGCGTGTAACAGTGCCACTTGCAACAATGCCTCCTCACAGACACGCACCAGCAACATCGGGTGTTAATGCAGAAGCAGTTTTGAACGCCACCCAGAACAATCCGCATACTAGTGCATGGTCATTTGCTCAGGAGGTGAACATCAGCCAATCTTCTGTAGTGTGAATATTGAACGGTAATAAGTTTCATCCTTAACGTTTGTACCTACACCAAGCACTTCACGGGAGAGATTTCGAAGCTCGAGTAACCTTTTGTGAATAGTTGCTGGAGCGAATAGCAAGTGACGTGGGATTCTCGTCCAGGATAGTTTTCTGACAAATCAAGATTCCACAACAATGGAACTGAAAATCGTCACAATATACGCTATAGGAGTGTTGATAATCCTCATTGGGTAAGGGAGGCAGCATTCCAAGAGCAGCGGGGTGTAAATGTCTGGTGTGGAATCTTGGGAGACCACCTTGTTGGACCATTATTCTTCGAGGGGCATCTAACAGGAGCACGCTACCTGGAATTCCTCCGTAGCTCACCCTTATTACCAGGGAATGTGCCACTGCAGGAGCGAATGAGGTGGTTTCAACACAACGGCGCTCCTCGGTATCGGTCGAGGATCGTCTGCAATCATTTGAATGCTGCACATCCTGGTCATTGGATAGGAAGACAAGGACCAGTCTCCTGGCCTGCCAGATCACCTGATCTGACACCTCTTGACTTCTTTCTGTGTGATTATTTAAAAGAACATATTTATGCAGAGGAGCTGGGCAATCGAGAAACCCTTCGTCAGCGTATTACAGTGGCTTGTAGAAATGTTCAACCTGCCATGCTACACCTAGTCAGGGGCTCCATCTAACAGCGTGCCCAGGCGTGCATTACCCTAGAAGGTCATCAGTTCGAGCACTTGCTTCGTTAGAGGAGTCGTGTTTCAGGAATAGAAAAAGGGTCATTCCAGCGCCGCAAAACATATCACTATGAAACATTTTTAATAGCACAATAATTCATCGTCTGCTAAATTGAGTTTAACTTCCATGTTAAACTCTGACAATATAATTTCCTTACTTTCTGTGTTCAAATGTGTATAAATGATCCTTATTTCAATTGCACCTACCTATAAGTGTGTTTAAACAACTACTAATTGTAGTTCACCAATAAAGAAACATCAAACAATGCCATAAAACATAAATAAAACAACAAAAATGAATATAATAGCAGTTTTCAGAATAATAATTTGTAAATTGTGAAGATTGAACGGTAATAATAATAATAATAAAAAAAAAATAAAAAAAAAAAAAAAAAGTAGTACGTACAGGTGATTCGAACTACCTTCACAGCAGACAGATTACCTCGGAGTCTTGCGCTCGTTCCAAGTGAGCTACCCCAGTAACCTGTGAGGTAAACATTCCGTTTAAGGTGTAATAGTTGCTGGTTCCAGTGAACATTTGCAGAAGTGCAAACCTCAGCTGTCTAATTACGAATATATTAAAAGGCGCTGTGATAACATTTATATTAGTACTAATTTCATCGAGTGTTTAACATCCATGATAAATACGCGGGTAGAACCTAGTAATGGGGTCGATGTTTTCATGAAGGACTATAAAATGCGGATTGCATAAAGCTCGAGAATAAGGGGCAGCTGACTCACCTGGTATAAAAGGGGAAGTGAAATTATAGGTAAAGAGGGAAAGAAAAGGCGTGGCAGAAGAGAAACCAACATTTACCTTACCAATCAGCCAAATTAGAGAGAGTCTCGCATCGATATGGAGAAATTATTCAACATCCTGTGTGTGTGTGTGTGTGTGTGTGTTGTTGTTGTAGTGTTTAACGCCCGCTTTTACTACTACGGCACCGCAGGCGGTGACACTGATGATACATGAAGATGGAGCACCGGTGGAATGAAATGGCGGGGGAAACCGGAGTACCCGGAGAAAACCCGCCCTGACGCCGCTTCGTCCACCACATATGTGTGTGTGTGTGTGTGTGTGTGTGTGTGTGTGTGTGTGTGTGTGTGTGTGTGTCTTTGTTAAAAATCAAAGGTGGTACTTAGGTTTATAATCTTGTAAGGACGCGACATTAAGATTTCAAAGAAAATTCCTCCACTAAACTATCCTTTACATGGAAAATTGTTCTAAAATTTTGATTTTCTCAAAAATGACTAACGATTTTGATTAAACTGCCATATGTTTGATTTTTTATGGCAAATGAAATGTATATTTTGAACTGTCTGGCTATAGCCCATGTAGTCTTATTTAGTCTTGGATAACTCGTAAACCTTAAGGGATAGACCAAATCTTGCTACACAAAAATGTAGATATCTTAAAGCATACAATGGATGTATAAATGCATTTTTTGTGCAGTAAACCATTTCGAGATATTTCCTGTCATTTGTGTGAGTTTGGCAACATTTAAATTTTTATGAAATGGAAGCCCGTTTTTCACTTTTCTTTTGGCTGTGACAAGAGAAAGGAATTTCAAAGCCTTTATGTAGCGATCAGCTTTAAAAGATTTGACCATCTCTCAAAGCCTACTGTATTCCCATATTACCCTTGTACCTACAAGAAAATTAGGAGCATGATAACTTTCGCAAATGTTTGTCTCGACTAACATGAGAAAGATGCAGGAATAAGAATTTGTCAGAATAACTTGTACAAGAGTTGTGTAAGTGCAACAGAGATCTTTTTTATGTTTAATGGCGTTTTTATTGCATGCGGAATAAAAGGCACTGAACGCTGGGTCTCATAAATAATTGGCAGTCGCGGATGGAAAGATCCCAGGTTCACTTGCAGCTACGCATCAATGCTGACTGCGTAGTCCCGGCATAGCGTGCCTCCATCACATACAAGAGGCCTCACATTCGAATCTCAACTGGTACAGTTTACCTTGATAGTAATTTATATTCCGAAGGTGTCACTTATTTTGACTAGATTAGTCTGACAACTCTAACCTCTATGGACCTCGAACTAATTTGAACATTATTTCACTCAATTCCTTTGTTCACCGTTCTATATGACTACTTTGTTTAAAGGTGTTAAACTGAGAACATTTACCGTAATATTATATATAGGTATATATGAAGGGAAGTCATTACATTAATTTAAGCCAGTGGTAGATCTCTATATTTGGAACACATTTTGCATCTTATGTTTTTGTCTCTGACCACTTTCTACGGAGATATTTTAGTTTTGTCGAGAACAGCAATACTGTAGATTGTGTGGGTGTCACTTTCCCTAGCTCAGTACATAAACTTCCTAACGGTGCTTCTTGAGAACATAAACAAATACCCTGCCTTGTCCTTCCATGTTTACTGCGCGAGTGTAGGCCAATCACAAGCGTTAGTTTCCAAAACATTACAAGAAAGCGAAAATGTTTACATCCACAAACCAGTACAATTCCCTGGCCAACTTCAGCCCAACGTTGTCGGCCTACTGCACGTCTGAAAAAACTGCTTGGAGTATTCCTCCACGTCTTTTTTCGAAATCGGCTGATCAAAGAACAAAATGCCATTAGACTTTTTTGTTTGCAACGCTTCTGTGAAGAACATATTAGAAAGAATGTAATGACTTCCCTTCCACCTTGTACACACACACACACACACACACACACACACACACACACACACACACACACACACACACACACACACACACACACACACACACACACACAATACACATACACACACATACACACACACACCAATTACACCTGCCTCGGTAGCATGATGGTTAGCGTGTCTACCTCACGTTCAAGATGTCGCGAGTTCGAATCTCGCTTAGGGTAAATTATCCGGGTAAGGTTTTCTTTCCGAGGTTTTCCCTACCCTGGGAAGACGAATGTCGGGTAACTTAAAGCTCCATGGACCTCGGGTTCATTTGAACATCATTTCACCCATTTCATTTCATTCATTCGTCCGATATGACACAATGTTGGAGGACGTTAATTAAAAAAAAAGAACACCAATTATAAATGTGAGTACATAGCTCATATACAAGATGTGCTGAAAGTCGTCCGATTTCAAGCCATATAACTTTATAGTATGTCAATATATGTATTTACACAAAATAAAAGCCTTCTGCCGCAAGTTAATGAGGACCTTTACTGCACTTCACGCAGGGACTCGAGTTCATAATCCGGTGTTGTCAAGGCTACGCGCAGTTCATGGCACAAGTGGCAAAGAAGCAAAGAAATGGTCCGCACACAGATGGAAGTAAGTAAACATCCACGCTAGGAGCGTTATCAGCCGCCATTGGTCTGTAAATTGCAGTTTACCTCCATAGGTAAGAGCTTACTTATAGTGCACATGTCTTATGAAGTATTTTCCTTCCCAATTGTCTTGAATGATATATGCTACAGATACAGGTTTGATGTATGAAGAGAACAATGCTTCTTAGTGTCAGTGTTAAATAGAAACTGCTTATCGGTTTACCTAGTTATTCGAGTTAATTAAAATAACGAAATACTATTAACTTTCTTATGGTTTGACTCAGCTTACGTATTGAAACTAGAAATTGCATACTACCGTCACAACTTTACACGAGAATTGTTCTTCCCCATTTGGATTCAAAAGACCTAGGCCAAACACGCAAGTCCGGACGATTCATGCCTGTAGTCCCTGACGCAGCCATTGTTCCGTGTGCATCACGCGAAAGCATGCACTGGGCCGGTTTCTAACGTATTGGCCCGCTATGATCTGGTTGCAGTGCCACTCAGGGCCACGATTGACATCACTGTTGTAAACCAGCCGCTATGTCGTGAATCCTGAGCAACGGTACTTCACACCTCTTCGATACGTCCTCTGGTTCCTCCAGAGTGCATAGCTTTGTGCCGTAGACTACTTCTATAGCTCTCCCAACAGAAGGAAATTGTATAGCACGCATCTGGAGCCCTAGAAGCCTATTCAAGTGGTCCCACTTGTCCCAACTAACCCTCCGGAAAGTGTAGGTCCAGCCAATCACGAACGTTATGTGGGAATTGTGTTAAGACCCCGTCTTAGAAAACGCTGACACATTGGGAGATTATTGGTCAAACATGTTACCGTTTCGTCCTCCGTAGTCTAAGACTAATGTATCAGCCATTAGTTCGTGAGGTCATGGGCTTAAACCTGGTGGAGGGCAATGGATTTTTTTCGGGCGAAAAACAGTTAGCATGGCTTCCTTCAGAAGGGAACCAAAATCAGTGACGTCATAAAGAGTTCTCTGAGCAACATTAAGTGGTCTTTCACGCCCAATAAAATGGAACGTTGAGAACCAAAGCAGCGTCTGTAAATAAAAATTCAATTTAATTAACATCCTGCAAAACACGTTCGATTCAGCATTCATAGTGTTTCGGAAAATGAAAGGACCAATACTCATAGCACGTCAAAGGTCATTCCATCTTTGGTCAATGTTACACATTTTCCAAATCATTTTTTCTGCCCAATAATGACAGTTATCTAAATTCAGAAAACCACCACACGACTTCGCCAAGTCACGGAAGTACAATTTCTGTTATTCCTATCGCAGTTCTTCTCAGAAAATGCCTGTACATGTTAAGTCCAGCTTTTCAGCACTGTCCGCACTATGTCCGGGAAGTCCATTCTCCCTGAGGCCTAGCGCGTTCATTAATCAGGACTGCAATGGAACAACACCCTCTCTGGGGACCGCACTCTTGGTGGCCGTCCAATTCTTCTTGCATCTGCAGCAGTCAGTTTGTTAATTTTGTGACAATTTCGTATTGTGTTGGAATGAAGTGTAACAAGTGAATCATGAATAATTCGCCACATATCGCTGCACCAGGACGCCACATTTCCACACTTCGAAATGTGCGCGATCACACATTTTCTCCCTCATCCATTCGCTCATTCGTATGAAGTCGTGCTGGAGGAAGATTTTCTTAAGCACAGTATATCAACACTTTCTTTTTCTAAATATATAATTAATTAATATATCCATGGGCGTTTTAAACCAGTGAGTGGCAAGCCACCCACCCCGTTTTATAGCATCCATTAACATTTCAATTTCATCTGATAACTATAATTAGAAATTGATATAAGTATAACACAATAATGATTGATTCCGGTCAAAACAATAAAAATACCGCGACAATAAACAATAGTTTATTAGACAAGAATGGCTATTATCACCTTTGTTATTTAATTTATATATAAATGACTTGGTCAGAGAATGGCAGAATAACCTACAATTTTATTAGACGTACATTTTAAGATAAACGATACCATTTTAGACGTAGTGCTATTTGCAGATGATCTGCGCTTAATAAGTGGCTCAGAATTAAATATGGAAAAGGCTCTAAACCAGTTAAACAAAATAAGCCAAAATTGCAAATAAAAATACCACCACACAAAAGTAAAACTAAAACTTTTAGAGCACCGCAAACAGTAAGAGAAAACATAGTAATATAGGATAGGATAGAATTTATTTATTTAGAGAGATGTATTTTTAAGACAGGCAGCAAGATATACACCAAAAAATAGAAGTGAAGACATACGTAAAGAATTAAGAATCTTCAATTTAACTAGAAAGAATTAAAGAAACGCTGGTCCCGTAGCGCAGTTGGTAGAGCATCTGCCTAATGTGCGAAGGGTCCCGGGTTCGATTCCCGGCAGGTGGTAGGAACTTTTCTCCAGCCAGGATTATTCCTCATCCTTCCCTGAGTCTGGAAGTATAATGGCGGCGCCGTGGCTGAGTGGTTAGACCGCTCGCCTACCACCTAGGCGGGACCCGCATGTAGTATTTGTGGTGGAGGAAGCGGCGTCTGGCGGGTTTCCTCCGGGTTCTCCGATTCCCCCGCCATTCATTTCACCAATTGCTCCATTATCACACTTCCAGTCATCCATTTCGCCGGCATTTCATATCATCCTCTTCCTCACTATCACACCTGGTGCTTGGCTGACCACCTGCTTCCAGGTCTTCACTATCTGGTCCAGAGGTCCCTCTGCTCCCCGACAGGCGACTGGCCCTAGGCACTGGCTGTAAGTCCTAGGGGGTGTAAGTCCTACATAAGGGGAGGGTAATCAGGGAAAGAGGAATTAAAGAAAATCAAAACAACTGGAACCAACATGTGGATAGGATGGATGAGAAAAGCTATACCAAGTTGTTTTTAAGATATACACCAAAAGGTAAAAGAAACATTGGTAAACCTAAAAGAAGATGGATAGAACAGTTTCCAGATGAGATCGGAACTAGCCAAAAAGGCTTAAACCGTGAAAGGAGGTGGTCATGGTGGTGGTGGTGGCGGCGGCGGCGGTGGCGGTGGTGGTGGTGCTGGTGGTGGTGGTGGATCATATCATTTTAGATGGAACATTAGCAACATACAAAACATAGCTCAATTCCCTATAGCAAGCACGAGAAACAAATTCAGGGGTCACAGTCATGGAGATATGTTATTGTTTCATTGTTATAGCAACAATTTCGTACGAAAAAAAAGAACATGGGGAGTGGAGGGGGGACCTTAGTGTGTGCAATCACGTTACTTTCTCTACTCACTCTTGTACCAAGAATTTTTAGAAATCCTTATTCTTCTATCTACATACTTCGCATTAATTGAGGTAAATGTTGTAGAAATGTTTTATTACATATTCTCTTATAGGTACAATGGGAATAGAATAAGTAGCATAAGCAATAGTCAAATATCTTAGGAGCTGGTTACTATGTGATGGCTTTGACGTTTCATTCTATTTACATGACCAGGTTACAAAAAGCGAATAACATCTTCCTGTTTGAGAAAAGTGTATTTAAGCGTTCAAACTACTAAGGATATCTCGAAAAAGTTATTAAAAAAAGAAAGAAACAAAGAAAGAAGGAAATAAAGAAATAAGTAAATAAATAAAGAAACAAACAAAAAAACAAACAAAGAATGAAAGAAGGAAGGAAGGGAGGGAGGGAGGAAGAAAGAAAGAAAAAGAGAAAGGAAGGGAGAAAGAAAGAAAGAAAGAAAGAAAGAAAGAAAGAAAGAAAGAAAGAAAGAAAGAAAGAAAGAAAGAAAGAACGAAAGCACGAAGGAAATGAGGAAAGGAGGAAAGGAGGAAGGGAGGAAAGGAGGAAGGGAGGAAGGGAGGAAGGGAGAAAAGGATGAAGGGAGGAAGGGAGGAAGAGAGGAAGGGAGGAAGGGAGGAAGGGAGAAAGGGAGGAAGTGAGGAAGTGGGGAAGTGAGGAAGGGAGGAAGAGAGGAAAGCAGGAAGAGAGGAAAGGAGGGAGGGAGGAAAGGAGGAAAGAAAGAAAGAAAGAACGAAAGAAAGAAAGAAAGCAAAGAAAGAAAGAAAGAGAGAGAAAGAAAGAAAGAAGGAAGGAAGGAAAGAAAGAAAGAAAGAAAGAAGGAAAGAAAGAAAGAAAGAAAGAAAGAAAGAAAGAAAGAAAGAAAGAAAGGGAGAAAGAAAGAAAGAGAGAATGAGAGAAAGAAAGAGAGAAAGAGAGAAAGAAAGAGAGAAAGAAAGACAGACAGAAATAAAGAAAGAAAGAAAGGAAGGAAGGAAAGAAAGAGAGAGAGAAAGAAAGAAAGAAAGAAAGAAAGAAAGAAAGAAAGAAAGAGAGAAAGAAAGAGAAAGAAAGGGAGAAAGAAAGAAGGAATGAAGGAGGGAGGGAGGGAGGAAGGAAGGAAGGAAAGAAGGAAAGAAAATAATTTTGGCAAATTAACATTCTCTGAATGGTATGGTTTTATCTATCTGTTAGGGTTATCAGTTGTGTAAAAGTCATGCAGAATGAATATCACTTCAGGGGCTACTGCCACAAGAAAGAAATACCAAGGTACGCATTTCATTTGTCATGAAAATAACCGTATGGTATTGAATCAAAATTGTTAGACTCATTTTTTACAAAATCAAAATTTTCGAAGATTTGTCAATCTAAGGGGCAGTTTGACATCTCCGTGTTCGATCCCCGGTACCGGCATGGGGATTTCCCCCCGCTGCGATGTATGGCACGGGGTGCACTCAGCCTCGTTAGATCCCTGAGGACCCAATTGAGGAGCTACTTGGTAGAAAAGTAGTGACCTCAGGTCCTGAAAACCACATAGCCGACCGGGGTGGGGGGTCCTCGGGACGCTAACCACGTCCCACCCTCTAGTACTGCATCCAACTAATGGGGCCTGTAGTGGGCAGAGGTGGAGGACGCAGCAGCCGGGCGGTAAGCCTTGGCCCGAAAAGGGATGTTGCGCTAGGGGGACAAGGGGTAGTTTAGGGTAGAAAGCTTTTCCTGAAAGTCTTCATGTCGCGTCCTCGGAAGATGCTGAATTTAAATAGTACAAAGTTTGGTACCGAATTTCGTTTTTGAATTATGCTACTGACAGACACACACACATACGCAGACACATTCATGGACTTTTTCTAATACTTTTATTCAGGAGATCCCAAAATGCGTACGTGCAGTGAAGTCTCGTTATGAATTTTTGGGTGGAATGTAATGTGGCAGAGAAAATAAAATTCAGAAGAATTAGAGAACCAAACGTTGCATCAATCACTGAATGTTTCGAAAACAACTCACGCTACGAAAAAAACTGGTTGATACAGACTAACCTTTAACGAGCTTGACACTTTAAGTGCCCTTCGTCTGTCTTCTATAGTTTTCAGGTTATAGTTATTCCTGCAATTACTATATAACATTTCTCAAAGGTATTCATAGAGTATTCATGTCTGTCGAATTTCAATCAGAATTGTTAGGGGCTTTTTTGAGAAGATAAAATGAAGAAAATTGTTACGCACATGAGACAGTTTAATAGAATTATTTTTTGCATCCTCTTTTCCCCTTTCCTTTTTTGTCTCATTCCTTTGAGGGTTTGTTCATTTTTAAGCGTATCTGGCTGGTTTTTCTTGTTTTTACATTTATGTATGTATTTGCATGGTAACAAACACCCATTCCCGAGCACCAAAGGTAACCGCTGTAGCCTCCATGGCAATTTTGGAATATGTTGGGTTTATAGATGAAGTTTGATATTCTGGCTTTTTAGTGTCTATGTATTCTGCAGCACATGCATGCACGCACACACGCAACGCGCACGACGCAAGCTAGATTGTCACATCACTAAGACCTTCCTTTATTGCAATGCGTGTTATGCTATCTGATGGGTTTGCGTCCGCATCACTAAAAACTCGTTGTTCACGGCCAGTGCTTCGTAACTCTCTAGGTCTCCCAGTAATCAAAACACTCCTCTCAAATGAGCCTCTCTCTCTCCCTCTCTCTCTACCTCTCGAGTGTTAGTGAATTCGTGGTACCTTTCGGGATACCTTTATGCATAAAGCTCATGTACATGTGATAAATTCCCATCTACAAGGCCATACATGTTGCGCATATCGGTCTGTTTACTGACGGAATATATTTTCTGCGTTTAGCCTTGTAATCACACAAGACTATTAACCCGGCCCAACGTATACAGACCTTAGGGGTGAGGATTTTAAGTCCCGGGTATAGGACCGGTGTCCACTACTCAACTGAGGAAATTGAGGAGCTTGCAATAGGTAAGAGGCCCTGGTCATAAAAGCCAGCTTTCCGGCTGGGGGTGTCGAGATGCTGACCACATTTCCTCCCCGTATCAGTTGGATGATTGCCCACCGATGTGGGCGTGAGGCTAGTAGTCGGGTTGGCAGCCCCTGGTCCGATATGGACTGAAGTGCCACGGGTTTAACTTTTTTTGACGTATACAGAGGGCATAAGCTGTAACTGTGTGCAGTTGGATAATTCTTGACAGGCGCGTTCTCGTCCCGGTAAGGCTTAGTGACTGTCAAGGACCCAACCTCTCGGGGTAGGTATAACGAGAGCCCCTGCTCAGGGATACGGGTGAAGACCTCGACTGTTGGATTGGCAATAAGAACAAGCTTCAGTAAGGCGAGACAAGCGGAAGAGACAACCTACTCTTGAGGTAATATGAACAGTCCATGCCTGGGTAACAAAGACAATGTCTTCAACAGGAAACTTTCAGTGGAAGAGGCAGCCCTTCATGTAGGGTAATTATACATGATGGCTAAATGGTTAAGCCATAAGACACAGCCCTTTCACCATTAACTCCACAAGAGGCTGGTAACCTCTTTGGTCTAATAATTACTCTAACAATTCACAATGTACAGATTTAATGGACAGCGCCCAAAGCGCAAAAAGGATAAACGACTAGGAATTGCGGATACATTAAATGTGACAACTTGCAATGTGAGGGGATTGGATACAAAGGGAACAGAGAGAATGTGTAAAGGAAGAAAAGTTGATATAGTGGTCATATCTGAAACTAAAAGGAAATTAAAAGGGACAAAAGAATTGCAGTGGGGTAACACAGAACACTAGAGAGCCAAAAGTGGTGTAACATATGAATAAACAATAAATGGAAATCCAAAATTGAATCATATGTATTTCTGAATGAAGGAATAGTAACTGTAAGATTTAAAAAAAAAACAGAGGTTATTTAACAATTGTAGGAGTTTATGCTCCCGAAGAAGGCAGAAAAGAGAAAAGCAATATTTTACGAACTACAAACAATTGTTGAGAAAATTAACAAGAACGATCATGTTATAAATGGAGATCTTAAGGCAAGATTTGGAAAACCCCAATGCCAAAAATAGCAGAAGAATTTGGAGAAAAGCATATAAACTCAAACGGACATTATCTTTGACTATTACACACAGCTGTCTGAAAATAACAAACACATTTTTTTTAGGAAAAAGGATATATACTTGTGGTGCAAAAGGGTTTTAATCTATTATAGACTGTTCTAATAAATGAGAGAATGTAACCACAAGTTAAGGATGTACAAATCTACAGAGACTGTGACATCAGCTCAAATCATTATTTACTGATGGCCAGATTTGCATTATGGACACAAAGAAAAAAAGAAGAAAAAAAAAAAAAAACAACAACCCCTGAAGAAGTGTTTAAAGTATATTTATTGGAGGAGGAGAGCATAAAACCTACGCATCAAAATAGGTGAACAAAATATCTAAAAACGCGTCAACTGATGACAACTTAGAAGAAGTGCAATGCAATAAGATAAAAAAAAAAAGCTGATATGTTGCACTCACATGCCTTTCTTTACTCTTGTACTAACCATTCCTACAAACTCTTATGTTAGTTGAGATAAACACAAGTACAAATTATCTTATTGTTTATTTCCTTGTAGGTGCAAGGGGGATATTAGAATACAGTAGGCTTTGTACGATAGTTAAATGTTTTGAAGATTTGAGATGCCGTTCTCTTTGTACACTTAACATATAAAAAATAAACAACGATGTTGCATTTCACGAAAGTTTTTGTTTTCCGAAACTCACACAGATAACAAGAATATCTCCGAAATGGTTCAACCTACAAGAAAATTTATTTGGACATAAATTGTGTATTTTAGCAAGATCTACATTTTGGTATAGTATGATTTGGTCTATCTAGCGGTTTACCAGTTATGCAAAAGTCGTCCAGAGCAGATACGACTACAGGGGCTATAACCAGAAAATTCAAGATACACATTTCATTTGTCATAAAAATATCTCAAACATATGAAATTTTAATCAAAATGGTTAGAGCCATTTTCAAGAAAAACAAAATTTTCGGAAAATTTACCATGTAAAGGGTAGTTTAGGGTGGGGCTATTTTCCTCAAAATCTTCGTGTCGTATCCTTCAAAAACATTAAACTTAATTACCAACTTTGGTTTTTAGGCTTCTTTTCGTTTTTGAGTTATGCTGTCCACACACACACACACACACACACACACACACACACACACACACACACACACACACACACACACATACACACACATGGACCTTTTTCTTAAAATGTTTTTTTGATTCAGGGGGTCTGGAAACATATATTTCCGGTGAAATCTCCACATCGAAATCTTGGGTGGAATAGAATACTTCCCCTACTTACCAGTAGAGAAAGTAAAACTGAGGCAGCCTTAGAAGCAAAAAGAAAATAATGGGAAATGTTTTAGAATATTGTATGAAGAAGCAGAGAAGGCGATTTAAAAAAATGCTTATTTAGGCTAGATGCAACAGAAGGTAGAGGAATCTGAAAAATTGTACAAAGGAAAACGGAATATAGCTAAACAAGAATTGGGAAAGCACATAATAATTCATGGGATAAATGTATAGGTGATGATGTCCATGGAAGACAAACATTTGCGTATAATGTAATAAAACACCTGAATAAAAGTGAAAAAGATACAGCAAAGAAAAACAACATTCAAGAAAAAGAGTGGATTAAATATTACAAGGAAGTGTGGTTTCAAGAAGAAGATGAAATGGCAAGAAAGGAAGACAAATATATCCAAAATGTAGACATGATTAAGATTCAAGAATTGCAACAAGCATTAAAATAATCAAAGGATATAAAACAACAGGGACAGATAAGTGTGGTGGTACACTTCTACACTATTAAATGAATGCTGGCAAACTTGTCAAATACCAGATGAATGGAAAGAAGCTCCAGATTTTTTACTTTCTCTACCACATATAGTAAGTAGGGGAAGTATTGTATTCGACCCAAAAATTCTATGTCAAGATTTCACCGGAAATATATGTATTGAGGCCCCTTTAATCAGCAAAAGAAAGGAAAAAAAAAAAAAAAAGGTCCGTGTGTGTACATGTGCATGCGTGCGTGTTTCTGTATGTCTGTGAACAGCGTAACTCAAAAACGAAATGGGTTGAAAACCAAAGTTGGTGCTTAAGTTTAATATCTATCAAAGATGCGAAACGAAAATTGTGAATAAAATTCCTCCACCCTTAGTACCCCTTACATGGAAAATTTTTCGAAAAGTTTGATTTTCTCGGAAACGGTTCTAACGATTTGGATTAAAATACCACATGTTTAACATATTTACGTCAAATGAAATGTATATTTTTAATTTTCTGGGTATAGCCAGAAAATTGTTTCTTGTTTGCTCTGAATGACTTTTGCATTACAGGCATACCGTAAGAGATACACCAAATCTTACTACATAGAAATGCAGATCTCGTTAAAATACACACTTTATGTCCAAATACATTTTTTGTGGAGTGAACCATTTCAGAGGTACTTCTTGTTATTAGTGTGAGTTTTGCAATAATTTTCTGACATTCTGACATGGAAGGTCATTATTCACTTTTTATCTCTTCGCCGTGCAAAGAGAATGGAATTTCAAAGGTTTCATATTGCGACCAGCATTGAAAAATTGTATTATCACTCAAAGCCGACTGTATTGTCATATTCGTCTTGCACCTACAAGAAAGGCATCTGTAGTAATACCAGGAAAGGATTTCATATGATATAATTTTGCGAGTGCGAGAAAAGACATCCCAAATATGACAACCTCGAGTGGTATTTGTTTAAGCTATTCCGCGAAATAATTAATAATTCATTTATTTAATACAATTTAATATTAATAGTGATTTAAGGGTAAACACCTTGAAATAACATTCATGCATTTTAATCAAGATCTTTTTCACAGTTGGCATTACAACTACTCCAGTAGGCTGTGAGAACAACAAAAGTAATAATTTTAGTGTTTAATGCAGGAAAATGAGGAATTAGAAATATGATGAATATAAATAACGAATTTGGTTAGTAGACTGTTCGTTAAAGGTAGGTCTATTATATTTAAAGTTACAGTATTTGACTTCGCCTGTTCATTCTTCGTAAAATATCAATATCCTTACTAGAATATTTGCCAAATCTTTTGTCTGCCATTTTGAATCGCCCGCTAGGGTTTTTTAAATTTTTTTTATTTATTTTTTTTATTTTATTTTTTTATAACTGCACATGGATACTTCAAATCTTCAGAAACGTAAAAAATGTGTAGAATGAAGGAACATTTTAAAGTTTAGGATGGTGACTTTGTAAGAATGGCTAGTACAAGAGTAGGGAAATTCATGTGAGTGCAACACATCATATTTTTTTTACTAGCAAGGCGTCTCCGAAGTATTTGACACCATCAAAGATACGTCCTGTTCTGTAACCTTTTTAGTTTCTCTCCTAGTAAGTAGAAGGAAGTATTGTATTCCACCCAAAAATTCGATGTCGAGATTTCACCGGAAATATGTTTAGCGACTCCCTGAGTAATAAAAAAAGCATTTTTAGAAAAAGGTGTGTGTGTGTGTGTGTGTGTGTTTGTGTGTGTGTCAGTCTGTGGACAGCATAATTAAAAAACGAAAAGTCGGTTAAAAACCAAAGTTGGTTTTTAAGTTTAATGTCTTTCAAGGATGCGACACGCAGATTTTGAAGAAAATAGTCCCACCCTAAACTATCCTTTACATCAGGGCAAGACAACTTCGGGCCGTGTGACGTATTTAAACGAAGAGTCAGCTTGTACGTTCGTGTGACGTCAGCCAAGAGCGGTGTATTGCTATGCTGCCTAGATCAGCGGCGCTACTTGCAGGAAACTGAATGAATATGAAAAATGTTATTTGGGCATGTTTAAAACTTGGCCGGGCTGTTTAGGGAGAACCCTCTTCCGTCCAGTCTGAGGGTGTTTATTTGTTGTCTGAGGAATCTTAACGGCGTTAGTGCGAATTTTGTTTTTATTTTATGTTTTTGTTGACGTTCTGAAATGTGGTGCGTAGTGGTTTTGTGTTTGTGTTCAGTTCCCCGTGTTTCACACTAGTTTGAGACCAGGCTCTAAGATGTAGAAACATTGTCAACTACGTTTCAGGTCTTTGCGACTCCGTATTCATTGAATGTTAACAATGTTTCTAGCAGGTAGCAAACTGAATTGATAAATTTACAGTTCGACGATTTGCTGAAGGACAAATATAAACACAAGGAAGACTTGACTGTTTGTTATAAGAATGTTCGTCAAACCAGATTTCTGAGGTTATATGCGCTTGTTGCACGGGTATTATGTATTTTTAGTTCTAGTATGTGTGTGAACATTTCTTTTCTGTTATGAACCTTTCTAAGTCAAAATTCCGAAGCATATTGTCAGATCACAATGTAACATGCAGTCTTCGGTTACAAATGTGCCGTACATTACGCCCTAACATTGACAAACTAGTTAAAGAAAAGCGAAACCACAAATGTCGGAAAATGTCCACCTAATTGTTCTGTATAGCTCTCCTCTAGCTCAGTTATAATTTCTGTTCTATTGGTGTTATAACATGACTGTTCACATAAACTAGAATTTATATATATATGACATAAAATATAAAATTTTTATTTTCTTGAAAATGGCTCTAACGATTTTGATGAAAATGCCATATTTTTTAGATATTTTGATTACAATTGAAATGTATATTTTGAATTTTCGTGCCTTGCATCTGGCAATGAAGCCATTAGCATTCATGCTTTCCAATACTTTTGAACTGTACTCTGCAAAAATGTAGATCTTGCTAAAATACACAATTTATGTCTCAATAAAGTTTTTTGTAGAGTGGACCATTTCGGGGGTATTCCTTGTTATTTGTGCCAGTTTTGGAAAACAAAACTTTCGTGAAATGGAAGATCGTTGTTCATTTTTTCATATATTAAGCGTGCAAAGGGAATGGGATCTCAAAGGTTTAAAATATTTTACTATTGCTCAAACCCTACTGTATTCTAATATTCCCCTTGTACCTACAAAGAAATAAACAATAAGATAATTTGTACAAATGTTTATCTCAACTAACACGAAGAAGATATAGGAAGTAGTTTGTAAGAATGGTCACTACAAGAGTAGAGAAAGTCATGTGAGTGCAGCACATCAGATTTTTGTCTCCATTACACAAGGTCTTAAAATCTCTTCTATATGATAGACAAGGATATAGTTGGTATTCAGATGAAATAAGCCTTTCCAATGGCTGACAAAGTTCACTATGGTTTCACCGACTGGAGTTGTATGTGCCGCAACGCTTTTGCTGTATTCCAGAGGGATTAAACCTCTATTTCAAACTTCAGGTCGTAGGCTGGAATGAAAAAGTGAGGCAATCAGCAAATTTAAATGGGACACTGAAATCGATTTGAATCCACTTTACGTATTCAATATGACAGGCAAACGGACCTAATTACAACCCTTCCCTGCTACTCAGAATAGAATCAAACTTTTGAATGTACACGCGGAAGATTGTACTAACCGAAATGCAGAACTATAACAGATAAACACATCATTTAGTCTATCCTGTATTGTACTAAATATGAAATAGGAAGTCGTTTCTTTCAACATGTTATGTAGGTGCAATGAGGGTATCTTGTATCCAAAAAGTATAATACATTTAATAGCTCTTATGAAATTAATATGTAAGCAATTTATGCCCCGTTTGCATCCAACAATTTTTATTGTAATGAGCAGGCCCGATGCTTATAACCTAATAATGTTAGAAACATGCAAGCACTTATTACTAGAGCTAGGAGTTTTAGGCACAACATTTTTTATTAAAAATATGCATAAAAGGTGTTTTAATTTAAGTAAAAAATGTGCAAAAAAGCTGCAAATTTTCCATTTTAATTTCACTCAACAACACAAAAACCAATTAAGCAATTACATAAAATAACGAACGACAAGGACACAAAATTCACTGTTACAAGCCCAGAAAACTATTGTAGCAGATGCTGTTTAACTGCTCAAATTCTTTTTCAGTGAGGCTGCACCTTCGGTCAATAAGTATTTGTACAAGGAACGTTCAACGTCAACAGACACAAGTGGTGCATATTTTGTTAGCAGTCTGTAATTAAAATCCTTGTTAGTTGCAACATCCTCAATATCAGAGCTTTTGGCTAAGCTCTGTTCTAGCTTCTGCTTTTCAGCCCCCTCTAGTGCTGTCTTTGTGTCTATCAAAATTGCCCATTGTGAATCTTTCTCAGGACACTGCTCCCCCAATCTTGTATTGACCGTCATCAAAAAAGAGTAGCAATGCACACTAAGAAGTTCATCTTGCAACTCCTGTTTACTTGCTAGTTCTGTGGCTTTTTTACAGCAGAAGAATTATCTGGTATTTCACTTAAAAATGTCATATAGCCTTAAAATTGTTACAAACACTCCAGCCTTTATCCAAGTACTCCACCTAGTGAGAATCGGAGAAATTGGAAGAGCAAGTCCTGTAACTTCTACTTATGCTCCTAGCTGGAGCATTTTTGAACAATTCCTTGATGCAGGACAGAAATTAATTTGCATATGAATATTCTTCTTTTATTGCCTTACAAACTCGGCGCAATGCTGTAACGTGTTTTAGATTAGGCTTGAGGTTAGAAATGGCCATGGCCAGTAACAAGCAAGATGCTTGATCTGTAAGTACTAGCCACACTCGATCACACTGAATGCCCTCAAGCCACACACAGCACACAATATGCCTCGTTGAAACTACCTACGTATTACATTAGCATTGTCTGTTATTTTCAGAAAATAGGTTTTAAACAACAGGGTTCCTTTTGCTTTCCATTTAGGGATGTTACTAAAATGTTAAGAACGTATCTCATCTGTCCATCAGTGGTTTCATCTGTTACAAAATATACCGCATTTTCACTTACTACTTGTCAGCTCTGTTTTAATTTTTCTTCATACAGAGGTTAAAGATATGATTTTCTTAAGGTACTGTCATCTGGGACAGATTTCCCAGTATATTAGAAATATAAAAATATGAGAAACATACGAAAATTTAAGAGAAAATGACTATAATATGAAAAATGACAAGAAAATGACAAAAAGCAATAAAAAATCCAAATAAGACGATGTGACTCATGACAGTTGCATAATTATCGATAAAATTCTGCTTCTCTTATGCTTTCCATGGAAAAAGCCACAAACAAAAACTATGATATATCAAATATCCGGGCCCTGGTCAGAGTTTTATACAGTGCCTTATTTCTGCCCCCTGGCCTACTGCTTCGCGGCCCGATGCTACCGACCTGGAAAACACTTCTGTCAAACGAACATCGTTATTCAGTTTTTATATGTTAACGGTGAGAGAACGGAACTTGAAAAAAACGGAATTTGAATGCTTTAAAACATATGATTATCGCTCAAAGCCCGATGTATTCCCATATTCCCCTTGCATCTACAAGGAAATAGGGAATAAGATAATTAATGCAAATGCTTATCTCAACTAACATTGTAAATAAAACCGAGCAGGATGGTTCAGGCGTGTATTCGGGAGGTCGCGGGTTCGATTCCCAGCCGACCTTCCTGAACCATCGGTTTTTTTCTGGAGGTTTTCTCGGGTCGCCAGGCAAATTCCAGGAAATAGTTCCATATCCTCCGAATTTCCTGCCGCTCGATTTCGTTACATTATCATTTCATTTCACCCTTCCCGATAGGTCTCTTTCAGTGATGGAAGCGTCCCCGAGTGTCGCGGCCTCAGCACGGCAGGGCGAAAGCATGCGCTCTAGAACTATCGTCCCCCGGATTGGAAATCTAACCTGCCGGTTTCCGGGCCCCCCATGGGATGGGGATGCTACAGGCCCGAGGAGGGGGAGGGTAGCCGGTTTCCAAGTGTCGCGCCCCCCGCCTCGTTGGGAGTAATAACCCGGGTGGTAGATGAACTGGACTGAGCCAGCCCCCACCGGAGTGATTCTAACTTAGAAAATGTCCCTGCCACCTGCTCTGTCGTGACGGCCGCCCTTCGGATCCATTCACCTCAACTATCCATCCGGGGAGTGGCCCTTTTGGGGGCACAGGTACAAAGATCGCCTTTTGGCCGAGATGCTTAGTCCCCCTCCGCAAGTTGTTATTGGGTACTTGGAAATAAAGGAAGCAGAAATGCATAACGTAATTGGCAAGCAAAAATTAGGCACAACCCGTTCTACTCTAACGGGTTTCACTTGTCATCTTTAATTACATCTCTCATTCTTATTGCCTGTTAAGCTAGAAATTCGCAACACTGGTATAAACCTTTTTTGTTCTGTCTCAAACCGGAGTTTGGTTTATATTTTTACTTTTTCTACTATGTATAGTAAGCAGAGGAAGTATTGTATTCCACCCAAAAACTCGATGTCAAGATTTCACTGGAAAAATATGTTTTGAGCCCCCTAAATAAAAAAGCATTTTTAGAAAAATGTCCGTGTGTGTGTGGGGGGGGGGGCAGCATAACTTAAAAACGAAAAGTGGTTAAAAACCAAAATTGGTATTTAAGTGTAATGTCTTAAGAATGCAACACGGAGATTTTCAAGAAAATTTCTCCACCCTAAACCACCCTTCATACGGAACACTTTTCGAAAATTTTGATTTTCTTCAAAATGGCTCTAACGATTTTGATTAAAATGCCTTATGTTTGAGATTTTTTATAGAAAGCGAAATATATATATATATATATATATATATATATATATATATATATATATATATATATATATATATATATATATTGAATTTTCTGGCTAAAGCCCATGTAGTCCTGTTTACCCTGGATGACTTTTCTATAACTGGTAAACCGTAAGAGACAAAGTTAGATCTTGCTACAACACACAATTTATGCCCATTTTTAGAGTAAACCATTTCGGAGGTATTCCTTGTTATTTGTATGAGGTTTGGAAAACTTAAACTTTCGTCAAATGGAAGATCATTGTTCATTTTTCTATATGTTTGCCGCGCAAAGAGAACGGGATTTCAAAGCTTTAAAAGATTTGACTGTCGCTCAAAGAGTACTGCATTTCCTTGCACTTACAAGGAAACACGCAATTAGATAAAATTTCTGCAAATGTTAATGTTCTCAGCTAACACGAAGATAGAGGAAGAAGGGTTTGTAAGAATGGTTAGTACAAGAGTAGAGAAAGTAGTGTGAGTGCAACACATCAGATTTTTCTCTTTTGCTTTGTGTAACGTTTGATTAATGCCCTTGAAGCTGAAATTAGGATTTCAGGAAGTAAATAATACATTTAAAGGGAGTAGAGATGTAATGAAATAAGGAGTAATAAATAAGTGATTTAAAGAGAAAATATAAAACCAGAGGAATACATTGTCTGAAGTTTACGCATATGAAATTATCTTGCATAGGAAATCCACTTCACGAGGAAAGTGGAAAAAGGTCGTTAGGTAAGAAGTTAGCAGAGTATGGATTCCTATAAATATTAACTTTTTATTAAATACATAGGAAAATTTAATGAATCCAGTTTTTGACCCTTCATCTAATGTTTTAAATTTATCAATTAATTGATTAAGAACCTTTATTGGGCTTATATTAATTCCAACATCTTTATGATTAATTCCTTTCCGAAGAACAATATTATGAAATTTAATTGACTGGGTCATCAGGTACAAAGTGGCAGAGCTAGAAAGGCTGGGAGCTTCCAGGCAGCGAGGGAAAGAGAGAGGATATAGGATTATAGGAATTAGCAAAAGGTAGGAATGGGTCGCTAGCTAGCTGGTAGAAAAAGTGATGGGTCACGTCTATGATTGACGTCTCAGACACTCTCAGCGACAGGCCTAGTGGTGAGATACGGTTGTGTCTCTTGCTGCGCAGATGTCTGCCCACCACGTGCAGCATTGTCATCAGCCTGCAGATAGTCATCAGTCTACAAGTTATATTTAGTATTATTATATTACATCAGTCGGCAATTTCTTTTTAATTTAAGGATTCATTAAACATTCTGTACAGTACGAGTTTGTGTTGTCCTTAATAATTCTGAAACACTCACGCACACCTTGAGTAAAGAATCTCGCTGCTTGAGCGAGGCCAGGTACGTGGCGCCCAGAACAGTACATCGTCGGGAAGCACAGAATTGCTTCTAAAGTACGCATCGTTGGTGGAAAGGTACGTTACTGCAAACTGAACGCGACGCGGGACGATTGCTTCATCCTCTGTTGTTGAAACGAATAGAAATCCTTTTTATATGTTCTCAATTTTAGCGGTTCTAAACATTTATATCATAATATAGAAAATAGATCGTTTTCTAACTAGTAACTTTTTGTTAAAAATAAAAGTAAATGAAAAGAGACCTATGAAGGTATTAACATAAAATAATTGAAAAAAGTGGGAATGTAAATGAAAGTAGATCCTTTATTAATCTTTACTTTCCAGTTAGATGAACGCTGTCCTTCAGGGAACATTTCAAACAAACTGCCCAAGCGAAAAATATGCTTTGAAGTTGTCAAAAGTTCTGAAGCGCTTGTCGTTGCGGAGTTGCACTCCGATTGTGGATTCGCGCACTTCCTCCTTGCGAGGTAACGTCATTCAGAGGCGGTGAGCGCGCTGATGAAGCTGATACAGCCCATAACCTTGGCAGTTAAATGTCAGTACGGACCCATCACCTATCGTTTGTTATTCCATGCAGGACTCGCACTTGAACAACAAAAGCACGACCCTGGCAACCTGTCGGATCCTATTGTTCCACGTTACCACCCTCAACAAGGTCGGAGAGCGCGTGCGGGAGTCGAATCGATTAATCGATTGACAAAGGCGCGCGCGCTGGAGGGCGCAGTCTACGTTCAGTGTTCGGAGAGCTTACCCCCTCAACACTCAGTCGGCTTGTACCCGGCGCCGTGAGCAGTAGCAACATCGTGCGCCGCAAACACCTCATCATCCTACGCTCGCATCCATTCAACATGAAGGTATGCATTCTTAAACTGACCTCGCCCATTTACCTTTTCGTTATTAGGGATGCTAGTGTCAACCCACAGCTTTAACACAAGCACTTCATAAATATTTTTTAAACATGTCCTGAAGTATGTCAACTACAAGGAAACAAATTATAAGAAAATTATACGCTTCACTAGTTTAAATATTCTAAAGCTATGGTATTATTGGATATGTATATGACTAAATTTGAATCGAAAGACTAACAAATGCTCTTTTTTGATATTGGCAAAATAAAAATGTGCATTTGTTTTAAAATCCATACACATGAAAAACCAACCAGTTTGTTTTTTTAAAGAAAATATATCTACAACTTGAAAAGTCACGAAGTTCTTTTCATACATTTTTAATATTCAGCACTTTCTGAACAGAAGCCTAATTTCACATCTAGTTCCATGATCATTTAAATACATCGTGGATTATGTATTTCAATACAGGTTAAAAATGTGAACGTGGATTTGTTCGTATGTAACATATTTGATTATTGTGACTTCACAAGTTATTGTAATTGAAAAAATCAAAGAATGTTCACATTTTACCAAAACTAAGTGACAGGTGTATCAAATATATTATCCTAATAATGTTCTCCAGAAAATTGGAACATGGAAATCTCTACAGCTTCGCATTATAACAGGAAAACATGCTTTATCTCGAGAAAAAATCAGCATATCCTACTGCATTCTTTAGCATAGAGGTTTTGAGACTTGTATTGAATTTTTTATTACTTTATGTCAATCTTTTAAGCGCAAACAGTATTCTGCAACAGCTTGGCAATCTATGTTTTAAAATATTTTTGTGCATGTTGGTTCCATTTAAATTATCCTCTATTTGTAGTACAGTGTATAGTTTTTACATACATATACTATAACACTTGTAAGTTTGCAAACATTGTGGTTTTCATTTTTAAGAGAAACGGCTAAGAAGCTACACTTTTCCACCATATACAAGAATTAGCGTAGAACAGGCATGTCAAACATCACTCCGAGGGTGTGAAGAGAGCGGTCCACCCCTCCTTAACTGCAGTAGCACGCGCTAGTAGAACCGGTTTTCGCTTTGTTTTTCTCGTTTTCCGATTTGATCATCACGGAGGGAGGGAAAATAGGGGAAAATTTTTCACGCCTGGTGAGTGCTGTTTGACACCCCTGGCGTAGAAGATAAACGTGGATGCTTTATCAAAGCTCTTTTTTTTTTTTTTTTTTCAATAAGTAAGTTGATCTTTTTCATGAAGATTATTAATTATGATTAGGGTTTATACCTTTTGTTTGAATTAATAATACCAAACCGTGTTTGCTTATTTAGCAACACCTTTATGAGGCTTTATATTAACGAGTGTTACAATAAATTTGTCTAATAATGTGAATTTGTACAAAACGGTTTTGCGTAGAAAATCTAAATCCGAAGGAAAATAGTGTTTGCATCTTTTGTTTTCACAGAACTACTATGGAAATAAGTAGGATTTTTTTCTATACAGGAATGAGAAGGGTGGTATTCAAGTCACTTTTCTCGTATAGTGGTTTTATTTCATGACTGTACCTTCTCGACTAGAAAAAATCATTTCTAAACCGTTGCGCTCGTTTTAACAGATAAACTGTTTTATTCATTATTCCAGTGTACAACAATTTTTAACAAGTACCTTATTTTTTGTTAAAAACTTATCTCGTTCTAGTACCTATTTGACACCTCTGCAGTACTTAAAAATCAGCTGTTAGTAGCATTTCAGCTTTTCTTTTCCTCCCCCCCCCCTCTCTCTCTGTCCTTTTCTGAATGCATGTCATAGTTACATTCCAAATTATAAGACAAAAACAATATGTGCAAAATATATGATATTGAAACTATATTTGGGAAAAGCTTTATTATCATAAAAAGGAGGTCTATAGGGTAAAAAATCTGATGTGTTGCAATCACATGAATTTCTTTACTCTTGTACTAACCATTCTTACAAACTCTTATTCCTATATCTTCTTCGTGTTAGTAAAGATAAACATTTGCACAACTTATCTTGTTGCTTATTTCCTTGTAGGTACAAGGGGAATGTTAGAATACAGTAGGTTTGTTAAATGTTTTAAAGCTTTGAGATTCTGTTGTCTTTGCACACTCAACGATGATCCATTTCACGAAAGTTCTAAGTTTTCCGAAACTCACACACATAACAAGGAATATCTCCGAAATGGTTCACCCTACAAGAAAATTTATTGAGACATAAATTGTGTATTTTAGCAAGATCTACATTTTTGTATAGTATAATTTGGTCTATCTCTAACGGTTTACCAGTTCTGCAAAAGTCGTCCAGAGTAAATACGACTACAGGGGCTATAGCCAGAAAATTCAAGATATACATTTCATTTGTCATAAAAATATCTCAAACATATGAAATTTTAATCAAAATCGTTTGAGCCATTTTCAAGTAAATAAAAATTTTCGAAAAGTTCTCCATGTAAAAGGCAGTTTAGGGTGGGTCTATTTTCTTCAAAATCTTTGTGTCGCATCCTTGAAAGACATTAAACTTAAATACCAACTTTGGTTTTTAACCGACTTTCTGTTTTTGAGTTATGCTGTCCACAGACACACAGACACACCTGACACAGACACACACACGGACCTTTTTCTAAAAATGCTTTTTTTGAATTTAGGGGGTCTCAAATCATATATTTCCTGTGAAATCTCGACATCGAATTTTTGGGTGGAATACAATACTTCCCCTACTTACCATTAGAGAAAGTAAAAAAGGTAAATTAGAAACAAGAGTTGCAGCAGTATTAACAACAATCTGCATATGTTTTAATGTACGAAACAAATTAAGCAATTTTAAACTAATCCAGTTAATTTCAGGATAGAGGTGATGTCTTACTACATAATATGTGTATATTAGTGGACTAGTAGTGGTAATAATTTCTATAGTATTATCCTCTCCAAACAACCTATTTCAATATAGTCTACTGCAATCAATGCAATCGACAGTTTAATTTTAAATTAAGTACGGCAATAATGACATTGGAGCGTGAAAGATATAAATCTTGTTTTCGTGTTCATATTCTAGTGGTTTATTAGAACAACTTTAACAATTCAAATGCAATAACTATTGAAAACCTGTAAATGAGTTTTCCCTATCTTTAAACATTTTCCGGATGATTGTTTCTAAAACATACTAGTTTAGCACGTTAGAAATTTAAGCTAGAAAATTGTGCACAAAGTTTTTAAAATTAACAAGCTGTAAAAAAAGAATTCCTTAAAATGTTGGTCTAATACGATGAAACAGATGTGTAGTCCCGGAAACTACGGTTGGAACAAAGGGCGTAGCACAGAAATTCTATAAAACATCTTAACTTAACGTTTTGGGAGGAGATAGTTGACAACCAGCAATTGTTAATATCAGCGCTAAAGTCAATTCAACCTTTCTTACTTTCTCTACTACATATAGTAAGTAGCGGAAATATTGTATTGCACCCAAAAATTCGATTTCGAGATTTCATATGAAATATATGTTTTGAGGACCTCTAAATCCATAAAGCATCTTTAGAAAAAGATCCACGTGTGTGTGTGTGTGTGTGTGTGTGTGTGTGTGTGTGTGTGTGTGTGTGTGTGTGTGTGTGTGTGTGTGTGTGTGGGTGGGTGGGTGTGTGTGTTTGGGAATAGCATAATTCAAAAACGAAAATTCGGTTAAGAACCAAAGTCCGTATTTAAGTTTAATATCTTTCATAGAGGCGATATAAAGATTTAGAAGAAAATTCCTCCACCATAAACTACCCTTTACACGGAAAAAGTTTTAAACAATTTTGATATTCTCGAAAAAGGCTGTTTACTCTTGATACTTTTGCAAAACTGGTAAACCGTTAGAGATAGACCAAATCATAGTGTACAAAAAATGTAGATCTCGTTAAAACATACAATTTGTGTCCAAATGTATTTTTTTGTAGAGTGAACCATTTCAGAGATAGTCTTCGTTATTTATGTGAGATTAGTAATACATTTCCCACAAATGGAAGTTCGTTATTCATTTTTTTTTCTTTTTTGTATCCGAGTCGTGCAAAGAGAACGGAATTTGAAAGCTTTAAAAGATTTGACTATCGTTTAAAGCCTACTGTATTCCTAGATTCTGCTTGTACCTACAAGAAAATGAGCAATTCCATATTTTCTGCAAATGTTTTTCTCGACTAACATGAAGACAGAGGAATAAGAGTTTGATAGAACAGTTAGTACAAAAGTAGAGAAAGTCATGTGAGTGCAACAGCTCAGATTTTTATATTAAGTATTATTAAGTTTAATGTTACAGTTTTAGCGTCACGTTTTCTGCTTCAATAAGACGATAAGTTAATCTTCTGGTGCAACGTTTGTCACATGATATGTTTAGTACGGATTGGAATGGGCAGATTTGTGTCATCAAGGATGTAATTAAGCTTGACTTAAAATTACTGAGTACTAGAGCGTTAGCTTGTCTACAGTGCATTAAGCAACATGCTAAATTTAGTTATTATCTTAATTAAGTTATTCGTAGCATGATCGCAACACTTTTTATCACTCCAAAATACATTAACTATTAAAGTTAGGTTGCATTTCTAACGCAGCTACAAATCAAATGTAAAAATAAGTAAAATGTTTCCCTTTCAAAATCGTAGCATAAAGGAACTCGAAATTTACATGCATATGTCAGCATATATCCCATTTTCTCGTATAAAACCAGAAGTAGTAGTGATTCACTTTCGCACAAACTAAATAACCGTGAATATTTGCCCATTATTAAATTATAATAGTATATAGAAAATGGTAAGATTAATACCAGAGGATAATTATAAACTATCCATTTCTTTACTTCTTGGTTATCTAGTTTGCCTTCAGAAATATTTGAAATGTCTCAGTGAAGGAGGCATATTTTTAACAATATCAATACTTTAGCCAAATGGCTCGATTTCAAATTTCCTGAATTTGTTAAAACTTTGACTTTATAATGCGACTCAAGCATCTTATCAAAGTTTGCTTGCAAAACTCACAATTTAACATGCTGGCAACGTCCCCGAGCGCGCGATTCAGAAAGCACATTCTGTATCTTCTTGTTTCCGAACGTGATCTTATCAACCATAAGACACAGAACAAACTAGGTCACAGCTTCTCTGGCAATGGAGAGAAAAAGTGTACTCTTTGAATACAATGTACCTTTTGTTATTGTGTGAATGCATATAAATTTACGTGCTAAAACTTGGAAAATATTTGTTTTTATGTGCTGAAAATGTCAAAAATATGTGCCAAAAGAAATAAATATCTTTTAAAGATATTGAATGGCTGTGCTGATATAAGTGTCAGACATTATTCGTGGAAGGGACCAAGTACTGTCACAGCATACGACCACATGCTTCCTTAAATTTTCCATCCCAAAAGATTTACGATTCTCACAAAGAAGTGTCTTGAATTTCGAATATTTGTTATCAATTAAATGCCGTGCTCCTTACGAAGTTGATCTACCGTTATAGCTTTATTACATGTTTAATAACCACTGTACCATTTAGAAACCACCTACAAGTATCAGTGTATAGACTGGCGGGTTGTGAAGCGATAACACGGCAGGCTCATGTAGCTTGAGAAAGCAGGACGTTTATATTTTCTTCAAACTGAAGGGATACGAGAGCTGACGTATCAGATCTTCCAATAATGAATAAAAAATTCGTAATATCTGGCCTATGTAACAAAACTCAGCATTAACGAAGTTGGATGGTGACAACTTAAAAATAATTCTGCTGCTGCTTTTATGTGACTATGTAAATATGTGAAATTATTTTTAAAGAAGGTAATTTATATGAATACCCGAAAATATGCATACAAAAAATCAAAGAATATGCGTTTTTATGTGCAATGAAGCTTAACATATTTGCTTCGATGTGAATATCCAGAATATTAAACCTAGTTTGAAGTGCGCAATAGGACGCAAAGAAAAATGTGTATCTGAAAATCCGAGCCCTATATACACTATTAAATTCTTATTCCAGGAAATAATTAGAACAAAGGTAATCATCCATTCAGATTAAAATGTTTTCTAAGTAACAATAATAGAATAAGTAAGCTGGTTTTCCTACTAACAAAAGGGTGTTGAGTAAATTTAAACACATTTGTGGAACTAACCTGAAAACTAAGCTATAATAGGAAATGAAAGTTACAACTAAGAGATTTACAAAGTACCCACCTAGAACTCACTAGAACTCCTAAATGCATCTTCTCAGACTATATCAGAGTATAATTGAAGGATTATATTACTTATGCACATGTCTATATGCGAAGAGCTAAATATTTTATATAATTATAACAAAAGATTAACAGCTAGTGGTTACAACATATAGAAGGAATTTATAATAGGATCATCAAACAAGCATTTCAACAAAAACAAAAGTTGGACGACCAACAGTCAGATGCAAAGTTATATACCGTAAGGGTTATGAGTGCGGAGATTTCACTTGATGGTAGATTCATGTATGACGAATAACAAATCTAGTAACGAAGCCATCTATCGTGAAAGGCAAAGGAGGTAACTGAAGATCATTGCATTTATTATCTGCAGAACAGAGTAAGAGTAAAGAGGCGAATGTTTTGTTTACTAATGCGACTTCTGATCGAATACGCGAATTCACACCAACGACGGGTGAAAGTCCAAACCAGGCCAGTCTTAGAAAACTGGTTTCACTACGTGTCTGTGTATTTTTTATCAGGTACTGCAAATAATGAGGGGAGGGTGATATTTTTTTAAGCCTTCCGAATAGTATTCTCAAGACCTGAGCAAGTAATTTTTGCTGTAAACATTCCTGATCTTCCACTTTGCGTGCTTGCCAAACGTAAGTCAAAGAATTTATTCCAGTGGACACGCTGCAAGTTCCAGAAGTAAACGATAAAGGAGTGGTCACATGGTAACCAAACATATGACCAATTTTATTTTTTATTTACACGGCCATACACTATAGAGGAAAATGAAAGAGCAATTTATATTTAACTTAACGTCAAGAGGTCCCTTTAAAGTCTGCGTATTCATACACCTGTATATCTCACTGAATTCACATACTTGCGACCATTTACATGTACCTAACTGTATTTTCAAAATTATGTTATGACATTAACATTCGTATAAAGTAAGTGATTTAAATAAAGGACCGTATTAAAGTGCTAGTAGGTTAAAATCATATTTTGAAAGCAACCAGGTTGCCTTCGTGTTGTTTTTGCGTGCAATTATTTGAATATCTAGAATATTCCCTCTGTCGAATCATCCCCTTTTAAGGGTTAAAGCTATAATTCTGTAAAGCCCCAAATATTGTCTAATACTCCAAAATAGAGTATTCATGAAAAGGTAGGACAAATTATCCAAATTGGTGGAACAATTTTTTAATAAAAGTAACTTTAAGAGATATATGCCTTCGTTTTAGTTCCATACTTCTTGAACATCACAAGAACGCCACATTTTTTAAGTTAAGGAAGGAAAGAATCCCCTGAAATCAATATCAGAAGAAATAAGGACGAAGCTGACAGACATAAGCAACTCCAACTTCTGCTACGATCCATCCAATTAAAACTTCTGGATGTGACATTTATCCTCTAACTATTGTGAAAAGCTCGTTACTGTTCTTTTCCAGAGGCAAAAGAAGTACGAAGATGACAATTGAACAGTTTCTAAGTTTGCACAATAGGAATGTATGCACGAGTGAATGTTAGTACCAACAATATTCTAGAGCGCCATGTGAATATTATTCATAATTGGATGCAATGCTTTACGTAACCTTAGCATTAAAAATTGTACGATCATAATAATATAGTTTAATATATACGTGGATAACATGATTAAGCTTTGGTAAAAGGAGGTGAATGGAGGAATACAAAGGAATAGGAATAAAACCCTGAACATGGTTCTTTATGAGCATGACGTAGCAACAATAGAGGACAATGAAGAGAGCCTCCAACGATCCTGGTACAAAATTCATTTATTGGGAAAGGAACATAATTTAAATACGTCCACAAAAAGATCAAAATAATGGCACGTCGAGGAAAATATATGGTAAGCTTAAAAATCAATATTGAAAACAAATGTCTAGAACAGCTCTCGAATCTGAAACATTTAGGTTGTGAAGCAACTACTATTTAGACAAGGATGCAAAAGAACAAGATAAATAAGTTCCAACTGACATGTGGAAACATAACAAGAACTGTGAACAATAAAACAAGAAAAGAAACGAAATTGAAATGTATAAAAGTATGGCAGTTCCAGTGCATATGTAAGCAAGTGAGTTGCGGATACTAAAAGAAAGAAGTAAACCCAAAATACAAGCTACAAGAATGAGATTTTAAAGAAGAATTAAAGAATGTACCCGACGAAATCTAATAAATGAAACAATGAGAGGAATAAGGCATATACAAAACAAGATAAAATAGCGGAAAATATACAGAACTGGAAAGAACATACTAATAGAATGAGTGAAGAAAGAATATCCATTTAATAAGGTACAATCCTCGCGGAAGAAAAGACGAGGGATGTCCTAGAAGAAGATGGGAATGCGAAGACAGAAATGCCAAATTCCTGAAGTACAGAAGAACAACAAGAAGAAGAAAAATAAATAAATATATAATGAAATAATTCGGCATTCATAGCTGACGTAACAGGTCTTCATATGTTGTAAATGAGACGTTCATCTGTTATTACCTGGTGTGCTGAACAGTAAATCACTTAGATGTATGTATTCCCTTCCTGGGAGAGAAGTGAGCATGCGTTAAGACTGTGATATAGCCTATTACCAGCACAGCATCGTAAATAATAAGTTCAGATCTTAATTATTTAATAGTTGATCATCTTCGTTGCCCAGAGCAGAGAATATTACAAAACAGTTTCATCTTCTACCAACAAGCCCGGTAACTTGTATATCGGTATGGGAAGTACGTCATTGATATCCTTGATTGATATCATTGTGTCATAATGAACCAATTATGCACGGCATTTAACACTGTAGAACCTGTTTACAATGGTAGAATTGGACAAAAATATGGATTGTATATGTATATTCTCCCCACACACTATGTTGGTCTAGGTACCTCTGTTGATTAGGCGCTGGCCTACTGATCCCAAAGTCGCGGGTTCAAACCCGATCCAGACCGATGATTTTAAAGTGTGCTTAAAAGTGAAGCATCATGCCACTAGATTCACTGTAGTAGCATGTAAAAGAACAAACTTCCGGCACACTGGCGGCGCTGATATGATCCTTTCAGTTGACATTGTCACTATCAAAATAACTTTAAATAATCCACACACTATTATGTACGGAAATGCGCTTGATTTTAATATATAAACAAAAATAAGAACAAAACAAATTATTTCCATAAAGGGTATCATAAACTTTCATAATGGATTCCAAAATTCATTACTTACATCAATAATAACTGTCTTCCTCGACTAGGAGTAATATGGTAGCCTAATAATATGGTTATATGGTTCCTAAGGTCGCGGGTTCAAACCCGACGTAGGGTGGTGAATATTTTCAGGCTTGAAATCCCTAGCATGGCTTCCTTCAAAAGGAGGTAAACTCGGTGGTCCCATGTCGTGTCTTTACGGCACGTAAAAGAACCTCCAGCCTGATAAAGAGGTCTTTGAACAAAAGCTGAAAAACACAACAGTTGAACAGCCTAAAAAGAAGTCAAAGCACAGTGTCGTAGTATAAATAACGTACACAAACAGCTAGGTCTCCATACTTAAACTCTCTTTATTTTTCACAAAAAACAAAGCAAGAACAAAAACGCATCTGATGGCGTTAACAACAACTATTTGGTTATAATCACTGACGGTAGATGTCCTCAGCTACTCTGTGTCCTCAACATCCTCCCCACCCTGGTCGATTTCCAGTGGAATCACCAGTTGTACCGGTCGACTGATCCTAGTACCATCGGGTAGACGCAGGATGGCTGTCCTCACTCGGCCATCTCTCCCTTGTAGTACTTCGTCGACTCGGGCTCTCTTCCACATGTGTCTGGGCAGGACGTCTTCTTGCAGGAGGGCGACGTCTCCAACTCGCAGTTTCGGATGTTTGCCGGCTGGACACTTAACCTCGTGGTAACTCCGCAGTTGCAGGAGGTATTCCTTTTTCCACCTTCGCCAGAAGTCTTCGGACATTTTCATCTTCTTTCGGAATTCCTTCGTAAGATCTTTTCTTCCGTCAGGCTCAGGTCCGTTCGGAATGGTCGTGAGTTTCTCTCCGTTGAGGAAATGGGAAGGTGTAAGAGCTTCAAGGTTGCTCCCGTCTTGTACAATGGGACGTGAATTTAGGGTGGCTTCGATGCTGATCAGAACAGTGTTGAGTCCCTCTTCATCGACCTGTGATCGACCAAGTACCTTTCTGAGACAGCGTTTGGTGGAACCGATCATCCTTTCCCACCATCCTCCCCACCAAGCCGCCCGTGGAGCTATGAACTTCCAGGTCACGTTGTGATGCGCTAGATATTCATGCGTCTTCGGATCGGTGAGAACTTTTGACAGTTGAAGCTCTCTATTTGCTGCTTGAAAAGTTTGAGCGTTGTCAGAGTATATGATTCGTGGTACTCCTCGGCGTCCCACAAATCGCTGGAATGCCATTAAAAATTTGTCAGTAGATAGGTCCGTAGCCAGTTCTAAGTGTATAGCTCGTACCGTTGCACATGTAAACAGAACGATGTAAGCTTTCTTCATCTCGTTCCCCGATTTGATATAGAGTGGGCCGGCAAAGTCGATGCCAGTCACGGCAAATGGTCGAGTAGAACGAACACGATCCAATGGCAATGGGGCTTCGATCTCTTCACACCTCTTCTTGTGGGATATTTTGCATGGTAGACATTCATGCAAGACCTTTTTGATCACCTGTCGAGCTCGCAAAATCCAAAATTCCGAGCGAAGCTCTTCTAGTATTACACGGACACCCATGTGATGAAGCCTGATGTGAGTCTGTCTGATAAGAAGGTATGTGAATGCATGTGATCCGTCTAAAAGCACTGGATGTCTTTCATCATTTGTCAGATCTGCGAATTGTAGACGTCCCCCAAGGCGAATAATATCATCACGCAGGAAGGGATTAAATCGAAAAATCTTGGAAGATTTCGGCAGTGGTTTACTTTTCTTCAAGGATGCTAGTTCAGTACCGAAGCATTCCCGTTGCACCTGACGTATCCAATACATCCTTGCTGTCTCTATTTCTTCTGCAGATAAATAGTTGACACATCCCTTTCTTTTCTCTTTTATGCATCTTACAAAGCGAAGAATCCACGCGGTGACATGTAATATTTTCCAGTATGAACTGTAGCGTGACGCTCTGAACAGTGTTTCTGGGGCTGTAACAACAAGGACTTGAGAGATCTTCTTTTCTTCTGGTAGAGCCGTGTCCGGCACAGTGATATCACGAGGCCACGAGTTAGGATGTTGGACAAGCCAAGAAGGCCCCTTCCACCATGAATCCTTCAAAGACAGCTCTTTTGCTTGTAGTCCTCTTGAGAGGTAGTCTGCAGGATTCTCGATGCCGGGACAGTGTCTCCATTGCCTAGACAAAGTATACGTATGAATTTCGGTCACACGGTTGCAAACGAAGGTTTTCCATCGTTTTGGATTGTTGCGAATCCAGCCCAAAGTGACGGCCGAGTCGCTCCATAAGGTGGCACAAGAGGAATCAATTCCAGTTTCCTTGCAGAAGTAGCGAAGAAGACGTGATGCAACCAAGGCTGCAAGTAATTCCAGTCTGGGAAGTGTTACTCTCTTCACAGGTGATAACCTATTTTTGCTGAAGACAAGTTTGACATTGCAAGTGTTGTCAGTGGTTGACCGAACGTATAGTACAGCGCCATATGCTCTTTCTGAAGCATCACAAAACACATGGACAGACAGATTATCGCTTAATGTGGATACACCAATCCATCTTGGAACCTGAATAGAAGACAACTACGACAGATTTGAATTCCAGGCTTGCCATCTCTGGCCAAGATCAACTGGTAAGATACTATCCCATTTTAATCCCTTACACCATGCGTGTCCTGAAAGAGAATCTTGCCGATGATCAGTACTGGTGAAAACAAACCAAGTGGGTCATAAAATCTGGCTGTAACACGTAGAAGCAGGCGTTTAGTTGCTGGTTTGTCTACTAGTTCGTGAGTAATGTCCTCTGGAGTGGCAAAGAATAAGTCCGACTGTGCATTCCAGTTAACACCGAGAACCCGTGTTTCTGATTTCACCTCTTGACCTTCTGCTCTCCATATTTCTCTGAGTGGTAGGGAATTCGTAAACCATTTCGACAATGGGAGTTTGATGTGTCGAAGTAGAGCTATAAGTTCATAATAAACGGTAACTGCTAAGTTATCATTATCTACGCTGGCTGCAAAATCGTCCATAAAGGTACAGCTGTCTAGAAGTTGTGCTGCAGTTGGGTACTTCTCATGATACATGGCTGCAAGTTCTCGCAAGGTTGCCGAAAGGAGGAACGGGCTACTGGTAAGTCCAAACGGCAATCGTCTGAAGCGATACGGTACAATGTCCGTGCTCGCCTGCGTAATTCCATCAACATGAGGTTCCACTCGGTACAATAGAAATCTTGTTAGATCCCTATCGTTCTCATGTAGAGTTAGCTGTAAGAATGCTTGACTGCCATCGCAGACAAGGGCAGTTGGATACACTCTGAATCTGAGTAACGTCGCTACGATTTCGGGTAGGAGATTATGTCCCATTTCTAGTGCGTCGTTCAACGCCGGTTGGCCTCGCTCATGAGAAGAGGCATCGAACACGATCCTCCATTTAGTGCCATCTTTCTTTTGCTTCTTGACTGCGTGATGTGGTAGATAGAAGACGTTTCCGGGAGTCTCGTTCGTTGGAGCTATTTCGACTTGTTCCTTTACGATGTAGTCCAACATGTGTGCGTGGTACATTGCCTTGAAAACCGAATCGTGTTGCATTCGGTGCTCAAGAGTCTGGAATCTTCTCTCAGCTATTGGCAGGTTATTTGACAAAATTACGCTCTTTTTACGTGGAAGTGATACAACTCTTCTACCGTCTTGGATACAGTATGTTTTGTGGAATTCATGTAGGATAGTTGCATCTTTCTCGGACATTTGTCTGCCATGTGTCTCTCGAATACCAATTGTTTCCAGATCCCAGAACTGTCTCATGGATTCATCGGATATTTCGCAGTCAGTGGTTGAGATGTGGTAGGTCGTAACGTGATTAACTGAAGCTCCGGACCGGTTACCTGTCAGAACCCAGCCGAAGACTGTAGGAAGCAGTACAAGTGAAGGCGTTATTGGTATTGGCTGTTCCATTTTTACTATCTTCCAGTAATGGTCAGCACCTATTAATATCTCAATAGGAAGTTCTTCGTTGTTAGTTCCCGGATCAGCAAGCGTTAGATTACTGAAGTCCTGGGTGACACTTGGATGCGATGAATAAGTGTTGTCACTTTCAAAGGCCGTGAGAGTGACGGTTTTCCTTGTTGAAAATCCGATAATGTCAAACTGAACAAGCCGTCGTAGTTGGGAACCAGTGGACGTTGCTTCAAATGATTTCACCGATAGGTCTCGCTTGCCAGTTACGTTTAGTTTGAGAGTGTCTACTAGAACCTGTGCAATGAAGCTGGATTGACTTCCAGCATCCAGGATACATCGTGTGAGTTTAGAAATTCCCGTGGGCCCTTTGATCCACACACGAGCAGTTTGGAGAAATGATAAATGTGATATTGCCACTTGAATTTTGCTGACAGTAGTGGGTGGCGTGTTATTGGCGTTACAGACGGATATGTGATGAAGTTGCTTGCAATTTGAGCAAGAAAATTTTCCTTTCTTGTTGCACTGGTGGACAGTGTGTCCTCTGTTAAGGCAAAGAAAACATCGCGTGGAAAGTCTGAGCTTTTGTATTCTGTCTTCCAGGTTGGTTATTTCTTTACATTCTTGGGCCCAGTGGCCTTTATTTTCACAAAAGACGCAGAATGGATTTATGGTTTTCTTCCATCTCGGTTTTGATTTTTCCCTTTTTGCAGAAATTTGAAGAGTGGCCGCTGTCGGAGTATACAAGGATGGAGCGGACGTGGTGGTTTCTCCTCTGATCTTCTCAGTTGTTAGCGATGCCTCTACCTCTTCATTGAGAAACGCCATAAATGACAACATGTGACCTTTAATGTTTTCTCGCTTTGCGTGTATTAGCCAGCGTCTGCAAATTTCAGCTGGAAAAGCTCGTAGGATTTTTGGAGCCAATATACGTCCGTATAGGTTTACATCTTCCCCTAGGGCTATGAGGGCTTGTACTCTGCGATGACACTCCACGTACGTCGAGTTCAACTCTTGAGGACTTTCCGACAAAGCAGGTCTTAAATTTTCCAGGAAGTCAAGGTGGGCCTGGATTATTCTATCCTTGTCTCCGTATCGTGCTACAAGTATCTTTTTCGTCTGTTCATAGGTATCTGCGCTCACTGCTATGCCATCTATGAGTCTCTTTGGCTCTCCTTCGAGGTATCCTCTTAGAAACACGTGCTTATTTATGTCAGATATTGTGGGGTTCTTGTCAACTGAGGACTGGAACTGTTCCCAGAACCTGCACCAAGTTTCTATATCACCGGAAAAGGGTTCGAGCCGTATTGTGGGTAGTTTAACCCCTTGTATGACCGTGGGTATACCGTCAGAATAGTTATTAGTAGTAGAAAGCACACCAGGCTTGTCTTTCTTCTTTGTAAGGAGGGTTTTGGCGTGCTGAAGTGCGCGCTTCGATCTGTCTAAATATCCTTCGCAAGTCTGTGCGTCTGCTTCGTATTCTTCGTCTGTTAACATGTCATGAATATAGTTATCTAAGGTGAGTAACATGTTTAAAGTATCCTGAAGACGATCGCTGATGTGTTCGATCTCAGCTGGATCTGTAGAGTCATTACTGCCATTTAAAGATGTTGCAAACCGTGTACAATTATTGCGCTGAGTGGTACGTTTTCGTTTAAGTTTCTTAAGTTCTTGTTCTTTGTCCGTCATTATGTGAATAAGAATAGGTCTGTTAGCTAAGTGGATTTTTCTTGATTTATGGCGGAGAGATGGCGTTGGCAATGGCAAAAAAAAAAAAAAAAAAAAAGAAAGAAAAAAAAAAAAAAAAAAAGAAATGGCTACTCGAAACTGATGAGGTTATCAAGCATACATAATACACAATTCTACCAAATCAATGAAAGTAATGTAGCAAGTGTTATTGCAAACATGCTGCTGCGTTATGCAAATCAACTCGTATACAATGGATGATTGTACTTATCCGTTGTGTTGAAATGGTGTCGTCGTGTGGCGTTGTGAGGTTCCGTATTTCAAGTAATCTGCACTTCACTGCCACTTTAACTTAGTATTTTCTGCTTGAAATCTTCAAGATGTTTCGTTTCGTGATGTAGTGATCCGTGATTCGAACAGTAATTATGTTTCGGCACCAGTATGTCGTAGTATAAATAACGTACACAAACAGCTAGGTCTCCATACTTAAACTCTCTTTATTTTTCACAAAAAACAAAGCAAGAACAAAAACGCATCTGGTGGCGTTAACAACAACTATTTGGTTATAATCACTGACGGTAGATGTCCTCAGCTACTCTGTGTCCTCAACACACAGTAATTGAATAAGATTGTCGCACGCCACTCTCTCCTTCTTTAACTATCTGCTACCATTACTTGACTTGACATTTGCTAAGCCTAGCCCCATGCTTTTTCTGCTACCCCACTTGACTTGGCTTAGCGAGAGTGAGTGGACATCTATTTGCGGAATCGTGTTGGGAATGGATCGGTGGGGTATATTGTGGTTACATACAATACCAAATGCCTTTTCCTTGAATATATTTTGGAAACATAAATAAATACAAGACTTAATACTGACGGTGTTAAGTAACAAGAATATACATAAGAACATTGAAAGTATGGTGAATGATTTTATTCAGTCGTTCCTGCTTAATTCCGCGTATGCCCAGTGTATGCCTGAATTAGCATACATCTCGAAGAAATGGTGGTGAATGCCGACGTTGCTTCTCTACGGAGAAAAGTTGCTCACTTGCTTGCCCCCTTTGACGAGCAAAACCAAGAAGCATGACCCTGTTGACTTCGATGCGTGCTGACGTCACTGTTGGTGAACTGCTTGGCTCGATGAAGAGGAGCTTGCCGAGTAATGTTAGTAGAATTGAGAATTGCTAAGCCTATCGGCTCATTACTGACGAACGTGTAGGCAAGTATGTAAGATACTAATGCTGAGCGCCTCGGCTTGATGAAGATTAAACCATAGTGTATAAGGCTCATAGCTTACGCTTGGTCGAGGCTGACTATACTTTGACTGACGAAGACAACTGATGGCAGCGCCTAACGGAGCTCGACTACTTGACGAAGACTGAAGGCAGCGCTGAAGTAAACATCGAAGACTGCAGGAAACGCGCTTCGCGCTGAAGTGAAGATCAAACACTGAAGGCAGCGCGCTTCGCGCTGAAGTGAACTAACGACTGGTCGGGCAGCCGGATTTTATACTGTGTGCGGGGCGCAGCGGGTGCGAGAGGGGTTACGCTTACCAACCTGACGGCTGTACACCTCTCTAAGGTAAGGCCAGTCGATATCTCGAAGTGACGACCTTCCATGACGTCACAAGATGTATACTCAAATAAAAACAAAGAATTGTAAAAATTGTTTAAGCTTTATGTTGGCCTGCAGTATATTATGCTTCTTCTAGTAACATTGTGACCAGTCTGTATTCCCCGGCTTCCTCTTAGCTGAAAGGACAAATATCGGCCCAGTCAGCTTATTTATTTTAAACATTTAATTCATGATCATCAATGACTCTCCGTTTATTAATTAGAGCTTCTCGGTTTACCAGCTGTGTAATATCTATGAAATTTTTCGAGCTTTCGCCCATATTAAACCCCATGGCTATCAACAGGAAATTATTACTAATTATTCATTTCCTGATGATGACCATGGAGTTTAATATGGTCGAAAGCCATATGGTATGGCTGGTAACCCAGCTCTATTCAATAATCATCACTGCGAAAGCTTCAAATCTTGCGTCAAATCACGTAAAATTGTTAGAGGAAGGGGAAAGGATGCATTCTTTTTTGACTAAATTATTGGAACATTAAGGTATGGTAGATTATGGCCGAAATAGGATAATTGATTATACTTTGCACTATTACGGTGGATAGTTTTAGAAATTAACTTCAATCGCGAGTTTTTAGGATACCCTGCATATAAATAAAATGCAAATTTAAAACAAATTTGAAATACGTTAATAAATTACCTGTCTGAAAATTCTAATATATACATCTTAATTGGTCTAAATTGTAAAAAAATTTTTACCACCTACTGTCATAGGCTTTCTATATAAACTACCATTACTATTGTATTGATTTGTTCAACTTGAATGGGTCATTACATTTTCTTAAAATTCGGTATGAAGAGAATTTAGAATAATTTCGTGCATGTGTATGTGACAAAACTGTTGGTAACACGTTTTCACACAATTTATCAAAAAAAATGGTAATGTTCCCGCTGTTACGCGCGAAGTAGGCGGCTGATGTGCTATAGATCTTCCACAAGAAGCCACTGGCTTAACTTTCCTTCTGAAGAAAGCCATGCTAAGGGTTTTTATGGCCGAAAAAATCAATTCTCCTCCGCCGCGTTTGAACCCGCCTCTTCGGGATCTGAGAAGCAACACAAAATTACAAACAGCCATGAGAAAGTATTACCCAAATCAAAACATAACGATCATGATTTTTTTCTCATAAAAATCAACTTCCTGATCCACCTATGTCGGAACAAGAACTTATAAGCACAATAACGTGGTACTTCTCAGAGCAATAACATTTGTTTAATTTTTGCAAAACATTATATCTTTTGGATGTCATAGAGCTCTTAACGATTTGAAATACAAAATATTCAATAAATGAAACCAACATAACAACATGATCAGAAAGCGAACGCTATACACCTACATGAAAAGAAAAGAATGCAGAAGTAAATCTCAGAATAGGGTACACACTATATAAGGAATATGCCAAGAAACAGTGAGAATTTAATACAAGAAGGGAGCAGGCACAAAAACATTTCCGTAGGGATATAAGTGCAGATTTCTTTATTGGTAATTGAGGATAGTGAAAGGAAGGGTGCAGCAATATTTGCTTCATTTAAGAAGATATAATTATTTTACTAATTCTGAGTAGTGTTTTCAGAGTGGTTAGTACCTCTGAGTAGGCGGTTCACAGAAGTCGTGACACAGAGTGGGCCAGTTTCGCGATAACGAATGGTGTACTGTAATTGAGTTCGAATGCTTTCTGCAAGACCAATGCCGTGACATGACGTAGGCCAATAGGTTACGCATTGAGATGTGAAGCAAAACGAGTAGTGTATTTCACAGCCGTTGTTCATCTTGTGGTGCAGTTACTACTATGCAAAAACCATCAGGTAGTAAACTATGTGATTAGTTTGTTGGAAAACTGTTAGACAAAGAGAAAAAACAACTAGCACCGAAGTGGATACATACGAGTCCTAAAGTACCAATTATGAAAATATTGCACTTACACCTCTAATACGCTATATAAGAAAAGGTAACTGACATAACCAAAACCAGTGTTACCATAATACTCAACAGTAACCATTGAGGTAGTATAGAAATGAAAATAACACAGGCAAAAATACTCAAATCAATAATATACAGATTGTCAAAAACCATTTACGAGCCCAATGAGAAAAATCAAAATCGTACATGGAATAATCATGTGAATCATAGATCTTAAAATTACTTAGAAGCGAACCAAAATTACCCAGCTATAACTAATGTAATCGAAAGCAGATCACAAACCACCGATCTAAGCAATGTTGCCAACTTAACCCTAGCAATGCCAAGCCTTATTCCAGAATTTATACAAAATATCTGAGCCATTTTTAAAACAAATTTATTTTAAAATTGTCTACTATATCTTGTCATGTTTATGAATGTTTAAACAATTTAACTACTTCTTTTTAGCTTTTTTTACACCAGTTACATTAGATATGCGGCTGGTCGTCCTAAAGGTCTCACACAGGTTGCCTCGGCTGAGATCTTATCTCGTGGGTGTTGAAGAAATAATAACCACAGTTATTATAGTGAAACCTTTTTTTATTCCAGTTCACAGTAAATGCTACTCTTCCTACCATATACCCTTTGTTATTGACTTCGTCACTGACTTTTCCTCGCGGTACTGGACGGCGCTGATACTAATGTTGCAGGGGTGTTGTAATAATGTCAGAGTGTGTTGTAGGGCTCTCGGTGTGTGTTGTAGGACTCGCGGGGTATGTTGTAGGCCTCCCGGGGTGTATTACAGGACTGGCG
Organism: Tenodera sinensis; assembly: GCA_030765045.1. Classification (NCBI taxonomy): domain Eukaryota; kingdom Metazoa; phylum Arthropoda; class Insecta; order Mantodea; family Mantidae; genus Tenodera; species Tenodera sinensis. Next base: position 38,492,939 of record CM060971.1, read on the forward strand.
CTCGGGGTGTATTACATGACTGGGGTGTATCACAGGACTGGGGCTTTAAAATGCGTGTTCGCCGGTTTTATAACTTTCCCATTTCCCCTGACTATACCCTTACCTTCTGTCCACGCAGTTTGCAGTAATTGGTGGAAATTCATATTGTACGCGCGGCTCCCGAATTTCCACCTATAGGCATGCCTTGTTATGGCGGGAGTTCCAAAAGGGGATTCCGCCTCACTGCACATGGCGTCCCTATTAGCCTAACAAAAGGCACAAAAGGATTTTTCGCCTTTTGTTCAGCATTGTCTGCGTCGTCACCTTAATGATGGTTTTACCCTGAGTTGGAGCAAATTCTAGCTGATACACGCCTCTACCTGCCACACGGAATGATCGGTTGGCGAATATTTTGTTTAAGAATTTGCTTTAGCAATTGATTTGATTTATCCCGCTATAGATATTATGCCTATCCTTATTCCAGAACTCATACAACCATCGGAGGCGGGGTACTTTGTGACCACTATTGGTAACAAATTGTGTGAGAAATTTTAAAAAATATATTTTAAAATTGGCTATTATATCTTGTAATGTTTAAAGGTAATATTCGACATTGTTTAACTATCCCGTTTTTACATTTTTACATGAATTACATTATACTGACGGGACAGTACTTTATAACTACCTTGACATTTCATTGTTTCTCATAAAGACCAAGAATGAAAACGTCGAAACCATTAGGCAATTCAGCAGTAAAAACAGCGATTGACAATAGCCATTAACTGCTTGCCTTTAATCAACAAAATTAATAGACAGAATTTAAAAAGTTACAGAAGGTGGGCATAAAGTAAACCACCCCTTGATAATATTAGGGTTAATAAGCTAGCTGCAGTAAAACCAATGAATCGATTTGAAGCACCGCAAGTTTTATGACAAGCAAAGTGAAGTGGGACAGCAAACTTAAATCTTTTAGGAAAGTACATCAGTGTACAGTGACAGCATGTTCAAAACTGAGTACATAACTGTGTGCACACTATAGCTTAGTTATAAAAGCAAAAGAAATAACATATCAGTTACCAAGTAGTGTTAATATTGAAACAAGAGAAGGAAAAGCGGTTTTATCGCTAAGATTGTAAGGTAGGGTTACCATATCATGATGTCAAAAAACTGAGGGAATTCAGACGACATTTATTTCACATACTTTTCATTTCCTTTGACCTTTTTCAGGAAATCCTTTTTACAGATAATCCTGTCATAACATTGAGCACAAATTACGTTTTTCATGTTGTACATTATGATCTACATTACCTTTACGTTATCGGCAGCGAGCTTATTTCCCTCATCTGTCCACTGAACATTTAGCGGAGAAACTATTCTCTCTACAGTTGCATTATGTGCAAGTATGGCAAAATAGTGCTGTTCTACTTTTAACATTTCTATACACTCAACATTATTACTCATGTATTCGTACCATTTCTCGGCAACACTTCCTTACCAATGTAACAGTTCATTTTGTGGTAAGTTCTTAAAGCACTTATTTCATCAAAGAGTACAGAGTCATCAATAACTATGTTAACACTTCTTAAAAATAACAATTTTTTCCACCACTTGTCACTCTGGTTCTTTATCCAGAGTATTCATTGAAACACAGACATACCAGTGTACTGGGTCATCCAATTAAAACTAACAGTATAAAAAGTATACACATCACTTTCAAACACTTTATCTAAATTTCCATAATCACATTTTCCTTTACTTTTAAAGGGACAAAGTGGTTTTCTGTCCTAATTTTAAACTTGCACTTATAATTGTCTTTTGGCATCCTGTTCTGCATATGATATATCGGTAAAACTAGTCAGTCCACGCTACAACAAGAATATGTAGGTTTCTTTCAGTAAAAAAAAAAAAACTTTACGGTGAAGCTTTTCTTGTTTACAGTTCACGGCATCTTTACCACAGAATACAAAGAAAGAAGAGAAAGTGATGCGGATTACAGGTGCAGTAAACTTTAAACAGAGTTCAGCAAAGACCCGCTAAAGGACATACAAAACAATTGCTAAAGGCGCGGCGTGTGAATTCATTTTCAAAATGAATTGAAGTGAGAAACAAATAATATATTTTTATGCAAACTAAAAAACGGGTGGTTTCGCAAAATATTCGAAAACTGAATAGGAGAAGGGTCTGAAGGTTCTGAAAAACGGGTGGCCCCCAGTAAAAACGGGTAATATCGTAACCCTATTGCAAGGCGGCTATCTGCTCATCTGAAGTTAGAGGGTGATTTACTATGCCATTCTCAGTCGATATTGCATTTTGAGTTTGCGTAAAATAATCATAAATGATGAATTGGCAAAAACAGAATTTCCTGTAATTAAGGATGATGATAATGAATAATAATGAGTAATAATAGGTAATAATTAATAATAATAATAATAATAATAATAATAATAATAATAATAATAATAATAATAATAATAATAATAATAATACTAATACTAATACTAATACTAATACTAATACTAATAATAATAATAATAATAATAATAATAATAATAATAATAATAATAATAATAATAATAATAATAATAATAATAATAATAATAATAATAATAATAATAATAATAATAATAATAATAATAATAATAATAATAATAATAATAATAATAATAATAATAATAATAATAATAATAATAATAATAATAATAATAAGAAGAAGAAGAAGAAGAAGAAGAAGAAGAAGAAGAAGAAGAAGACGAAGAAATTGTTTTTCCATAAGGATTTTTGTACAATACAGTAGGTAGTTTTCCTTCAGCCCAAATGGATTTTGCTTCGCTACAGACTTGTGTCCACCGCATGTGGTTCTTTGAGGCCTTTGTTAATCATGTTTCTTCTTACTCCCTCCATCCACTGTTCTCTGGACTTCCCCCGCTTCTCTTGCCATCAGCATTCCAATTCAACATCAGTTTTTTGGCTCTATTACTCTTCATCCTCTTCAAATGCCCAAAACATTTCAATCGTCCTTCTATTGTTTCTAAAATCTTACATTAACATTCATTGTTGCTCTAATTTTCTGGTTCCTAATTTTCCCCTTTCTTGATTTTCTAGCTGCCCTTCGCCAAAAGTCCATTCCAGATAACAGTTTATGTGCTTGGTGTCGACCTAATGTCCACGTCTCTGCAGTATATAATAATATGATCCCTTGTACTGATGATTTGAATAGCAATAACATAAGGTATTATAATGACTATAATGTAATAAAATAATCATGACGCCGATGGTAAAGATAATGTGAAATATGAGTAAATTAAATTTCTTTATTGAGAATATGCTAGGACGATGATAACGTACTAGGAGCAAATGTTTGCGATAAATAGGAGCTCGGGGAAATAATGAAGAAAATAGTGATTTATGCAATCTCATATACTCACAGGATGCTAACTGAAATAACCTTACTCCAGTTAATAGGAATGCTATATATTTAAATGAGCAATTTTGTACATATAACTATATTCCGCGCAACTTGGAAGCGGCTCTGACGATTTCGATAAAATTTTATATTCAGATAATGTTTTGCTTTTTAAGTTTATTTATATAGGTTTCATTCCTGAAAAACGGGATTTTACATAAGCAATGACATTTTTTATTCCCTCTTCTACAGAGTAATTGAACTTTGTTTTGGGTTTTTCTTCTGTTCTAATGGAACGATTTCAACAAACGAAGTCGCGATTCTTCCAAGGCTATCAGAATACAATAAGAACGTTTAGCTAGCTATATTAGTCTACGTGCAACAGTCAAAATTAGCCGAAACGTTATTTTGGCCATAATTTCTCTGTTAATGGGCTAATTTAAAAAAAAACAAACAAACAAACAAACAAACAAACAAAAAAAAACAAAAAAAAAAAAAAAAAAAAAAACATGCCATATGGCGTTTAATGCCATATTAAAGGTCTCGTCACGGAAACGGCTTCTCCCCTCCCAGCCCCCCCCCCCAACCAGAAAAAAACACGATTAAAAAGAAGCAAAAGAAAAGCCGAGCGAAGCGTGGTCGACCAGTTACTAGGAGTAATGTAACGTAAAACAAAGGAACTTAAAGTATAACAAATGTAAAGTACATATAATTTTAGTAAAACTCAGAAAATGCAACTAAAGAAGGTACTAGAGAAAATACTATCAAGTTAAAATTTCCTTCACATGGGACATTTTTCGAAATTTTGATTTTCGCAGGGTCTGAGAAAGCCTCTCGTCACGTGCGTTTATAGTTACTGTTACCGGTGGTTGTGAACCAGCCTTTAAACTGAAGTTGTATTTGCATTGTAGCATAGTGATACCGAAATATACGTTGTTCTTCTGTTTCTCTATGGTAGCTTAGGGAATACACAGGATTATTTTGAAATGCTCCACATTTTCACAGTTTTGCTTATTAATTCAACTCACATTAATTCTCAAATGGGTTCCTCGCCGGCTACGTCCATATTTCACTGTTTATCTCAATCGAGCGTTGTAGGTAATTACACATTTTTAGAGAGCTTAACTTACTTATTTAGTTTAGGTAGTCACTATTATAGATTAGCATTACTTCGTCCATCTGAATAACAAAATCACTAGCCAGCCACTGGAAGTATGGAGTTCTTGAAGAAACTTGATTGATTCATTTTAAAGCTATTTGAAATCGATACAACGTTAGGTAGTGCATCTGAGAAATTTGAAAATATATTCTAAGTTGTTGAATTTTGTAGTAGTTAATACACAAGATAGCAGTAATATGCCATATTTCGAAATTCTAGCTTGCATGGTTATTCAAATACTACTTTGTAATTCGTAAACTTATTGTGGTAATAAAATTATGTACATAATAGATTTTTAAAATATACCCTTCAAAAGTTTAGGTTTTACAGTAAAATGAGTATTATGTATGATAATTATTTTAAAACATTAAAAGACAAGTTTCTTTTATGTTCTTTTGTTGCAAATGGAGAAAAGGTTTTGAAGCAAAAACAAGAGAAATCAAGGTTTTAAGTAGGGTGTCTCTAAATGGGCATTCGCCTATGTATGTATTTATCCTATTGAATGGTCTATTTCCATTTCATAATTACAATCAGCGGCTACAGTTTTACTGCCAAAGCATAGAGAAACTCTTCCTGGCTCTTGTTGAAAACGCTAAGTTATTGCACAACAGGAGCCTTTCAGAATACGAGTATGATAGCCATGAATATCACATGATCCATCACATTCTGAAAAATTCCTGTTGTGCAATAACGTAGGGTTATCAACAAATGGTTGGTTCCGCGTGACCAACACTTAATTTTGTGGCAATATGGATATGCTTCTTGCCGTCAGTTTTTACTTTCTCTACTACGTGTAGTAAAGTAGAGGGAGTGTAGTATTCCACCCAAAAATTCGATGACAAGATTTCACCGGAAATACGTTTTGAGGCTCTCTAAATAAAAAAAGGCATTTTTAGAAAAAGGTCCGTCTGTGTATGTGCGTGTGTGTCAGTCTGTGGACAGCATAACTCAAAGACTAAAAGTCTGTTAAAAACAAAATTTGGTAGCTAAGTTTAATGTATTTCAGTGATGCGACTCGAAGATTTTCAAGAAAATTGCTCCACTCTAAACTACCCTTTACATGGAAAATTTTTATTTTCTTGAAAATGGCTTGGACGATTTTCATTAAAATGACATCTGTTGATATTTTTATGAAAATGAAATGTATATTTTGAATCTTCTGGCTATAGCCTATGTATGCTGTTCACTCTCTATGACTTTTGAATAACTCATAAACCGTAAGAGATAGACAAAATCTTACTCTACAGAACATGTAGATCTTGCTAAAACACACAATTTATGTCCGAATAAATATGTAGAGTGAACCATTTCGGAGATATTTTGTTATTTGTCTCAGTTTGGAGAAACAAACTTTCGTCAAAAGCAACATCGTTAATTTTTTATATCTTAACCGTGCAAAGAGAATACAGTATTCCCATATTCCCTTGCACCTACAAGGAAGTAAGCAAATGTTTATCTCAACTAACACGTAGAATATATAGGAATAAGAGATTGTAAGAATGGTTAGTACAAGAGTAGAGAAAGTCATGTAAGTGCAACATTTAAGGTTTACACTCTGCAATTCCACCACGTACAAGATATCCATGAATGTTTGTTTGGAGAACCTAAATATAACTTTAAATTCTATGTTGTGATATTTGTGAAATGTATTGAACTATATCTAAAATTTCTCGGTCTTGGTAGAAATGCAGGTTAAGATTCGAATTTTGCTAGAACACTTCATATCGCGAACATTGAAACAAGGAGAGAGGAAGCTCTCGTATTGAGTATGGTCTATTGCCGAAATTGGAAAGATGCATCACTGTTAAAAATACTGATCAAAAGTATTTTGTGACGAAAAAGGTTTTTCAGGACATACGCAATTGTGCAATGAAGAACAGAATAGAAATACAACACTTCCCGGCATAAATATATAATTCTGCACACACATCAGTCGACAATAATGCATTTCCGATGGCATCTTCGTATAGAATTCTTGACTGGAAGACAATAGTACTTCATCTGCTTAGGTATGTACCAGAAATATAAACTTTCACATAATGTAACGACGAAAGTCACACATACAGCTGGGCTTAGAAAAGCAAACTGTGTGTACCTATAGTGAAATGATATTATATCGATTATATTGGTAGTTGATAAATGCAAGGAAGTGTAATAAAGGTGCTAAGTAAACAATAGTAACAAAAGCTAAGCGAAAATCATGTGCCATGTGCCTTGTCTGAAATCTATTCAAATTTATGAGGTGGCTTTTTTTTTTTTTTTTTTTTTTTTTTTTTTTTTTTTTTTTTTTTTTTTTTTTTTTTTTTTTTTTTTTGTACGCTGCTAAAGGAACAAGTTGTTGCTATTGGTTTCTAAAATATCTATTCTTGTTCTGTTTGTTCTTGTCATTCTTCTATCCGTCCACAATTGACGTCTAATTCAACGATGTCCAACATTTGCGAAAGAAGGGAATTTCGGTTTACCTCCTTCTACCATACGCGGAGTTGGCCCCTCTTTAACCCCCACCATGCGTTGTGTTGCAGTGGCGGGTTTGTTACATGTAGGTTGCGTCTGATTTAGGAAAGCACTTTCAAATCTTTCAGATAAACATATTTTCTATTAGTGATTTCTTTGGTACTACATACTTAAGTTTAAGAAGTCTACCAATATTTGGCGACAAAGCCTTAGAAGATACACCAAGTGACCGTGGCATAGGCTATTTCGATACAGATTTTTAATATAGTTCAATTTGGAGAAACTCTGTCGCAAATATACATATGTACTCTTATACCCACTATTCTTGCAAATGCTCATTTCTCTATATGCTTCATTTGTATCGACATAAGCATTTTCAGAAAGTAACTTATTGCTAATTTTGTTGTAGGTGCAAAGGGAATATGGGAATACAGTAGGCTTAAGTGATAGTGAAATGCTTTAAGAGCTGGTTGCTATGCGATGCCTTTGAACTCCCGTTTCTTGGAAAGGCTAAGAGTTAAAGAGCAAGCACCATGTTCTAATCTGAAAAAACATAAGGATTGAGAAATTCAAACAAATAAGAAAGAATTTTCGGAAATGTTTCACTCTAAAGAAAAAGTATTTGACATAAATTGTGTGTTTTAACGAGATCCACATTTTTATTTAGCAACCTTTTGTCTATCTCTTACTGTTTACCGTTTATACAAACATCATTCAGAATGACGAGGTGTTCTGAGGTGATTCCCAGAAAATTTAAGGTATGAAATTGCTGTGGAATCGCCGGTTTGTGTCCGTCACTGGATACTAACTGTCTGGTTCTACACGCTACAGGCAAAAGCTGATTCACCCTCCGAGAGAAAGAGAAGCATGGGAATAGCGGTTAATTACGTAAATGTCTCCAAAGAGACAAGGTTGGACATCACTACACTAGACTATCCATGCTCGAGGCAGGATTCAAACCCACAGTCTCTGCGGTACAAAGCGTCAAAATGTTTGCTAGATATTTTAACGGGGACCAGCGTTTTGCTCTGAATGCATAAATCCATTAATGGGGTAAAGAACACTAAAGTGCGCATAACTTGATAACTGCTTACAAGTTTTCTGCAAATACCTATTCGTGGTTGCAACGACTGGTTATATACACAAGCCCTGTTCATTTTATTGTTACCTTTTTCGCTATCCCTTGTTTCCCTCTGTAGGTAAATCGCAAATATCTCGTTAGTATATGTATTTTAGAGTCAACACGAAACATAAGTTCACTTTGTTACAATCTCACACGAGTTTATATCAGCTTCATTAACTATGTATATTTACTGCCATGTTGACCATGCTTAAATTGAAGCCAGTTATCTGCTAGAACCAGGACTTTGTTGGCTTCCAGCAAGCATTAATTAGGCTCCAATTTCAGTGAATATTTTATCAGAGGGCAGACAACACTCACTGGCGGTCACCGCTTGCGTATAAGGGTGGTTTCCACGAGTAGAGCTTAGTAGCTAATTCCAATTTCCAATTCCAGATTTACGAAAATGAAATCTCAAAATTCCCCGTTCTTCATGGTCTAACTCTAGGGTAACAAGCTAGCCTGTGGTTCCCAAGGTCGCAGGTTCAAACACAGGCTGTATTAATCCACCCACACGATATTTTTCAATTACATTAGGAATATTAGCAATTTAAAGTAACAGCTTCAATGTTATACTTTATAATTAAAATGATAAAACCATATAATACATAATATAGTAACAATAACTAATAACAAAATACAAGGGAATAAGAAAAGAACAAATGCCAATGAAACATTACGTGCATGTATTTTATTACGGCACTTGACAAAAATGTATTTGTTGTTTAGCGACGTCAATTGCCAGGATCACATCATCGTCACCGGTATACAGGAATTTCATTCCGCAGGAGTTCTTTTGCATATCAGTAAATCTACTGACATGGAGCTGTCGTTTTTAAGCACACTTAATAACCATCGCTCTGGGCCGGATTTGAACCCGCGACCATGAGATCAGTATGCCACCGTGTAACCAACTGAGCCACCCAGACCGACACGGTACTTGGCAATGTGTAATCCGTAAAGTTAGACAATAACAGTATATACAGAAGTGAGTTTATTCCATGGAAAATAAACACTCTGTAAGTAAAGTGCAAAATATTATAAGATATTTTCGGTTGTTTATATTGTTATTCTATACTATCACAAACTACACACGCTAGTTCAAGCTTGGCCACTACTGTCTCTCATCTTCGCTAAGAGACAGAATGAAGTTCGCACACGCCACTGCCGTCTGCGTGGCTGGAAATGCGCCGTTACGTTCTGCAACTGTTTTAACGCACGAAGGGATATCTACTTTTGCCAAAGATGGACTGGATGGGCCATCTGCATGAATATACGAAACAAGATAGCTCCGTGGTAACGTGCAAGGTTCGTAGTTGGCAGGATCCGGCTTTGATTCCGCTTTGATCCCTATCTGAACTGACGTCGGTAGTATAATGCTGGGTTTACTTTTCATCTACCACTATTTCTTTTCCATAATTGTCCTTTCACATCGTTTTCTTCTCATCTTTCAGGTATAAAATGAATGTTAACGAATTGTCAATAGCCAAGAGCATATCAGCGCCACCGGTGTACCGGTATTTCGTCCTGTAGGAGTTCTCTTTCATACCAATAAATCTACTGACATTTGGCGGACGCTTTTAAGCACACTAATTAAAAACCATGGAATGCGGTCGCTTAGAACCCTCGACCTTGGTATCTTTCAAGTATGCTTCTAGGTTTCATGGTGTAAGGTGGTGCCAATCAGATGGTGTGGACATTCCTCAAAGGAAAGAATCCGTGGACTCTAAAGGCTGCTTGGTCGAATCGTTCATCGGTCTCTCTGGGAGTTCCAGCAGTTGGACGGGCCTTCGAGCCTGGAACGTTTAGGGACTTCCGCGTGTCTCTGTTGCCTGTCGGTCTGTGGTCCGTAGCCTCTTGTGGCTCCTTCACTTCATCCCTTCCTCCCGAGGGATGGTAGGCACAATTGATATAGGCTTAAGAGTGCGAGATGCTCTTCTCTGTTGTGTATCCCTAAATCTAAAGTGTGGTTCAGAACCACGCGTAACGGAAAGGATAATTCAACATTAGAAAGTTGAAATGCATTTATTCAAATGGGAGTGTTCACAACCGATAGGAAGCTTTCCAGAGCCCAGGGAGCAGCAAAGAGAACTTGGCTTATTTTAACCTTCTCGTTCCCGTTACTGGGCACGGCATGTTAAGATTCATATTGCACATATTACTTTGCGCTGTAGAAATTATTTAAAGCAACCGTGCCATAAAACAGCTGCTAGAGCTCTCTGTTGTATGCTAGTAAAATATCACTGGGCAGTTAAAAACAAATAAATTCCCAATGTGCAACATCAACCTCCAGTTACTATGCCTATGCTGATCAATAACGCCTTCCCGTCCTCGTTGCCATTCTGGTTACCATTACCGGGTGGTTGTGAACCATCCTTAATCCTAAACCTAACAACGTGCATATTGCTAGCTAGTGCGTATTTTGATTGAGCATTTACAACTCTTTATTTGTATTTTCTGTACAAACCATTAAATTATCGCTAGCCGTAATTAATAAACAAATGAGGGAGCAGTTAAAACCACGAGAAGCGAATTATTTTATCTGGATTCTATCCGGCCAGTTAACGTTCCGATTCCGTTTAAATTATTTGCAATGAATTAATTATGCATCGTAATAGGATCTGAAAGTGTAATCCAATACAAAGTTAATAAACCAAACACTCTCAAACGTCAGCAATTAACATCTATAAATGGCGAAATTGGTCAATCATTTGTATGTTCCGAAAGTTCCCTATCTCTTATTCACGCAGAGAGCAATATGCACTAACACCTCGATTATCCACACTCAGTTAAGGCTCGGCTCATTAACTGCCATCAATTTTCATTTTCTCTACCACATTAACTGGTAGGTAGAGGAGTTATTGTATTCCACCCTAAAATTTGATACCAAGATGTGATGGAAACACACGGTTTCAGTTCACTGAAGAAAGAAAAGCAGTTTGTGACGCCGGAATCGGCACACAACAAAGGACGGACAGGGTCAAGCTACTTGACACCAAAGACGTTCAGGTCCGGGCTGCCTCGCGTGACTGTGTGTATGTCATTATCAACAGTCGAGGCGGCAGAAACAAAGGGATTTCAAGAACATTCGTGAGACTTCTGGCTGCGTCAGTTCCAGTGTATGTGTGTGGAATTCGAGAAAGGTTCGTGTGACGTCATCCCCAGAATATAAGAAGACCCGAGAAGAGCAGAGCAGTGAGTTTTGGAGTTGAGTTACAGAAATGAGTCGGTCAGTGTGTCAGCGAGTGTGACGGAGCTGTGCGTGTGTGTGTGTGTGTCTTCGTGTTGCTACGTCGTGAGTGATTGTAATATCGTAATTGGGGCATGAAAGACAAAGGAAGTGGAGAAAGATACGAAATGGACTGAGTATGGCTATGAGAAGAACAGTTGTGAAAGACTGTAGACTGTGTTAACGAGGAGAAGAAAACTGTGTTTGCGGTAAGATTTTATAAGAGAATAAAGTAAGAGAAAAGTAACCAGATTGGATTTTGTCATTTTGTAACAATATTTACCTAAACACACGCGTACGCGGCTTACGCACGTGCGTATCTGTATGTGAACAGCATAACTAAAAAAACAAAAAGTCAGTTAAATACCAAACTTGAGATGTAGGTGCAGCCTCTTCCAAGGATAGGACAAGAACATTTTCAAGAATCCCCCCCTCCCAAACTACCCTTTACATGGACAATGTTTCCAATGATTCGATTTTTTTTAAGAATGGCGGTAACCATTTTGATTAAAATACCGTGTGTTTAAGATATATTCTACCAATAGCCACTGAAGTCCTGTTCATTCTGGATGACTTGTGCATAACTGGTAAATTGTAGCAGATGGCCAAAGGCTTACTCCACAAAAAGCTCACGATTGTCACTTTTTGGAGGGGGGATGAGAGTTTTTGAGTTAAAAACACCTATACTTTTCTGAAATTCGAAGCCATTGTTTTTCTTTGTCATGTACATACAAAGAGAGTGGTAGGTCACTATTTCCGTTGTACCTATAACGAAATATGTACTGAAACCAGTTCTAAAAATTTATGTTGATTATGTTGTTGGACATGATTTAGATACAAGAATTAAATTAGTGTTTTTAGAGTACTTTGTACAATAATTCGCCAAGTGACTGCACAGATAAGAGGTTTTTTTCTTTTCCTCCATCAGGCGTGCCGTTACATTTGTTACATTGCAATGTTTTGTGTAGAACGAACAATTAACGTGTGCTTCAGTCAACAGATTGTTCTGATGCCTTCAGCTGTGTGTTGCTTTTGTTTTATCTACAAATCATAAAGTGGTGACGCAAACAGACAATAGGAGTGCCATAATGTACTTTGTCGTATAGCATTGTATCTATGAATTTGACCAAAGCGGGTGCAAGTGAGAGGAACTGCGCGCATCTGTATGTGTTTTACGGAACAATAGTCCGTTACTTCTTGCCGGAAGACCATTTCCCGCTTGCCATTTTTCTAAATAAACAGGAAATGTGCAACAACATCTACGTTGAGAGTGTTTTGGGTTGTTACTTATTGCTCGCCATTTGAGGTTAATCATCAACACCTCCTCCATTACCACGGTTAATGTGTTTACCTGCAATTACTTTTTCTGTCACTTTATTTCAATTTACAATTCGTCGTGGCCTTGCAACTCACAGCTGTTCACACCGACATACACCTCACAGTCTGCAGTTGTCCTAATCTCTCTGCGTCACAGAAAACTGGTTTCGACGATACACTCAAACACTTTCTCAACACTCACCAAAAACTGCTAACAACAGTCTCGTTCAACATTGAAAGACTGCTGCAAAACCTGACTTCTCTCGCCACTACATTCACAATGCCGAGCATGACGTAGCACGGATTTTTCTCGAAGATATTTTCGTCAACAAGCCCAGCCTTGAACAGTTTCTCGAACGTTTTGTTCTGCCGCGCTCATTGTTACCTTGTTTAGTCGCTGACATAGTGGGGTGAGATAACTAACCCCGAGGTTCTCTTTGAGGCGAGCGGCCACCCAGTGGAACGAGGTGCTTGACCTTGAGTGTCTATTTGAGGGTGGCCGGCGTCACAATGTTTTTCAATAAATCTGAATGAATGTTCTCAAATATTTAAAAGGACGTGACCTTCTGTTAATAAATGTGCCAAACACATGTTATATGCCCTGGATTACAGTATGCGATACATCGACTTGAAAATAGATGAGAGTTTCAATACGCTCGGGTGTCTATAATAGTATTTACTGGTGGAAAGTTACGAAAAGTAGGGGTCCGACCTTTTATTTTCTCTATTACGTGCATAGTAGTAGAGACAATAATTGGATTCCATCCAAAAGTTCTATGTCAATATTTCAACGATAATACCTGTTTGCATTCTCCCTGAATAAATAAAAGAAATTAGGTGAAATATCCGCGTATATCTGTGTGTCTGTTACAAGCATAACTAACACACTAAAATTCGGATAAGTACCAAATTTGGTACTAAACTTCAATTTCTTCTTAAGATTAGGGACGAAGATTTTTAAGAAATCCTCCAGCATAAACTACCTATCAATTGCATGGATTTTGTTTCCAAAGTTCCTTACCTGTTTAAACATGACGGTTTTAATTAAAATGCCACATATTTAAGACATAGTAAGTAAAATTTAAGGCTTGGATTTTCTAGGAATAGGCTGCCAAGTCTTCCCTATTCGGAAGGAATTCATATAAATTTAAATAGCAATAAACGTGAAATAGACAATAAACTACACAAAAATGTTAATACTGTGACAAAAATGACAAAAGTTCAGTTATCTTTATTCTCCTCCAAATGTACATATTTGCACAGGTACACAGTTCTCTTTACTGACGTTAGACTCAGTCTACAATGTTTCATAATACTACAGCTTACAACTGTTTTCTTCTTGTAAGCTTGACACACTCTTCTGTATTGCTTCACTTTTTCTGTCTCTGAAACACCATGACGATACGATCACTCGTCGGTCTGGGTGGCTCAGTTGGTTAGACGCTGGTCTACTGATCCCAAGGTCGCGGGTTCAATCCTGGCCCAGGCCGATGGTTTTTAAGTGTGCTTAAAAACGACAGCTCCATGTCACTTGATTTACTGGCATGTAAAAGAACTCATGCAGGACAAAATTCCGGCACACCGGCGACGCTGATGTGATCCTGGCAATTGACAGCGTCGTTAAACAACAAAATAATTTTTAAAGATAGGATCACTCAATGCTCATTAACTAAAGCGCGTTCCACCCTTAGAAGACAGTACACGTTAAATGGAGCGCAGTGTTGCAACATGTACTAGTTGCGAATCTTTCTCCGCGAGCGATCCCGAGGTGGCCGAGTCCTGTACTTAGTCCTTCAATTGCTGCTTGACGGACACTTACCTTTGGTATCCCTCCATGCCTCTGTCACTGTATAGCCTAAATTTACAAATGACTCTCTGTATAAACAATTGCTTTCCCCTGGTCCCTAAACCTTTTTACGTCTTTTAAATATTTAATTCGTCATCTGATGATATCGATATCGCCTCTTTCTATTAATATGCACTTGTTACCCCTTCTTTCATATTTGGACCCCAAATCATGTAAGAACCGACTAAGAGTGGCCCTTGAGAAATTTGGTAGGGCCTCATCACTGTTGAACCGTGACAAAATTATATTCAGTGTGGCTGGAATATTTGCAAACAGTAAAGAATGAACAATTCGCCACACTCCACATTGTACTATTCACTATATACTTATTTTTTCCCGCCATTTTTGCTTTCTTTTTCGATGGCCTTCTTGGAGGTCCTTTCATTACTTCCTTTTTAATCCTATACACTACTACTTCTGAACACCCAATAGCATTAGCTGTTTCTTTTACTGCCTTACTTACACGCATTTTACTTGAAAAATAATCGAACACATTCATAATTATTTGGCGTTCCTTACTTCTTAATTTACCAACATATCGTATCTTCCTAGCTTCCCCCTCCATAACTACAAATATTTACGAGAATATTAAACAAATAACGCAATAACAGCTCACAGATTCCACACAGTTACACACCGACTTCTTTCGAACTAATGCTAGTGCTGCTCCTTATACTATCTTCTGTGTCACGCCTGGCGCGAGAATACGCTCAATAGATGAATAGTTTTTGTTTGCCCTACTCGATGAAAGAAAGAAGTTACAGCCTTTTGGTTTATTTTAAAAACTTTCTCCAACCCTCGCCAACATTTGTTCTCACTGGTTCCCTCATGTAAAGTCAATAACAAAAAAGTTTCACACTGCGTAACTTTTGCAGTGCACAGGTATAGAATTTCCGAAAACATTTAATTTAAAAAATTGTAACACTTAACTGAGTAAACATAGAGAATTCAAACTAGGCCGGTAGTAGCACTATAGTTTACTCTACCTAAGAACAAAATATAGACGCATTCTAACAGTTAGTTTGTTAGTGCGTGATGAGTATAGAAACAGACTTCTATTGAAAAAAAAGTTTTTTGAAGAAATATGGGCCTATAGAAATGTATAATGACTCTAAAAAGGATATAAACTAATAGAGAAAAAAATTCTGCGTAGGATAATGTGTTCAAACCTGAAATTTATAACAACTGAATATTTATACCATGCTATTAGGAACCTGGCAACAGCGCGAAGGTAGAAAAGGACGAGGCTAATGGCAATTTGTATGCGCTAGATAGAGACAGATATATCCCATTTAACTCCATACTGTCATCTATGAGTGGAACAAGGTATACTTCTGATTTTCCATTCGATGTAGGTCACGACCCACGACCCACGCAGCTGACACACACACATACACACACACACACACACACACACACACACACACACACACACACACACACACTCACACACACTAAAACCTGACCGCCTTCGTCGCCTCACCGCCTTAGATAGCGAGGATGATGCAACATAGTTCTTTCTTGAACTCCTCTAAATACGCAGTTCCCGGACATTTCTCGATTGATCTAAAAACCCTTTAAGTTGCCGCACTGTTATCACGTGTTAACAATAGCCTCGCGAGACAGCCTGAAATTGAGCACCTTTGTTACCACCTGTGCTGTGAGGCAGCCCGGCCCCGAGCCTTTGCTTTGCCGCTGGCATCTGCGGGCGTCACAATACTTTGAAACAGAATTTATTTCAAACAACTTTTTATAGCTTGAGACATTTCCAACATGTCCGTTATTAAAACTAAACTAAGCAAGCCCCGGACTACAGCCCCATGAAGAGCCAAGCCTTACCACCCCTCGGCTGCTTCCCCCACCTTGGCCCACTACAGGCGACATTGGTGGGGTGCAGTATTGGCGGGTGGTACGTGGTCAGCGTCCCGATCCCTCCCGGCCAGTTATGTGGCCTTCACGACCTGGGGCCACTATTTTTCTGTCAAGAAGCTCCTCAATTGGTCACCCCGGGACCCAACGAGGCTAAGTGCACCCCGTGCCAGACCTCCCAGAGGGGATAAAATCCCCATGCTGGTACCAGAGATCGAAATCGGGTCCTCCGCACCAGAGGCAATAGAAGAACCTTATCCGGATAACTTACTCTAAGCGAGATTCGAACTCGCAACCTCTTGAACGTGAGGCAGACATGCTAACCATCACGCTACCCAGGTGGGCTATAACTGGTTTGAATTTTCAGACACATTTATATGAAAAGGATAGTAAAATAAGGCTATAGGGTAATATGAGGAATTCTTTGAGACAGAAAGACGGATGACATAAATCAGGTTTCATTCTTTAAGTGGCTTTCCTACAAGAAACAAGCAGAAATTGCTTTGTGAAGACGACTGGGTTAGTGATGGTCATAGTTTATAACCAATAGAAACATGATATACTTGTTTAATCTTTCAGAAATGCCAGTTTTTTCTTCACTCTTGTTTTATTTCCATTTACAAGCTCTGTGGTCGAGGTAATCCCTTCAGAAACTATTTATTTGCGGGTTAACCTTAATTGCATGTAGTATCCATACAACTTTATAACTGCCATAATTCATAATTAACACTTTTGTTAGGAATCCCCAGGGAAAGAGAACAGCTCATTAACGTATAGTAAACGGATACATGGGCGCGGACTTTTTCACTCACTTGGTCGAGTATAGAGTAAGCAATCTATGCGAAAAAAGCCTCAACTACGCTTCTAAACGCGCTCCCATTATACGCGCCCACGCCATAGAATTCTAGAGCACGACATTAACGTTTTGTTTACCAAATATTGAATGTTGAAAACATGACAGAGTACGAAATTTTACAACTACGAAAGTGTAAGCGTGTACCAATTTTAAGTCAAGGAAAACGCCAAATGGGATATTTAATACCTCGACCTAGTGCTCCAACTTAACTCTAAACTCTTTAACTCCTAACAATCGACGTGATATAACCATGTAGTTAAACTGACGTAAAATAGCGAAAAAGAAATATTAAAATGTTAGACTTTTCAGCTATTATTGGACAAAATTACTATTACTACTGCCGCCGCCACCACCACCATCGCCACCGCCACCACCACCGCCACCACCACCGCCACCACCACCGCCGCCACCACCGCCACCGCCATCGCCAACCCCGCTGCCACCACCCCCGCCGCCAGCACCACCACCGCCACCGCCACCTCCACCACCACCGCCACCAACACCACCACCTCCGCCGCCACCACCTCCGCCGCCACCACCATCACCACCACCACCGCAACCACCACCGCCATCGCCACCCCCGCCGCCAACACTCTCGCCGCCACCATGACCGCCACCACCACCGCCACCACCACCACCGCCACCACCACCACCTCCAGCCACCACCACCACCTCCGCCGCCACAACCACCACCGCCACCGCCACCACCAACCTCACCGCCACCACTCCCACCGCCACCACCCCCACCGCCACCACCACCGCCACCACCACCACCAACACCATCACCACACCCGCCGCCACCACCACCGCCACCACTACCTCCGCTGCCGCCACCACCAGCTCTGCCGCCACCACCTCCGCCGCCACCACCAGCACCACCGCCGCCACCTCCGCCGCCACAACCACCACCACCGCCGCCACCGCCACCTCTACCACCACCACCGCCACCGCCCCCACCACAACCACCACCGCCGCCACCGCCACCGCTACCACCAACACCGCCACCTCCACCACCACCGCCACCAACACCACTACCTCCGCTGCCACCACCACCGCCATCGCCACCCCCACCGCCACCACCCCCGCCGCCACCACCCCCGCCGCCACCACCGCCACCACCACCGCCACCAAAACCACCACCACCCCCATCGCCACCACCACCACTACCACCACCACAACCACCACCACTACCTCCGCCGCCACAACCACCACATCCACCGCCACTACCTCCGCCGCCACCACCACCACCGCCACCTCCGCCGCCACAACCACCACCTCCGCCACCACCACCTCCGCCGCCACCACCACCACCACCACCTCCGCCGCCACCACCACCACCGCCACCTCCGCCGCCTCTACCACCACCGCCACCGCCACCACGGCCACCGCCAACGCTACCGGCACCGCCACCACAACCACCGCCACCGCCGCCACTGCCGCTACCGCCAACACCACCGCCACCGCCGCCACCGCCGCCATCACCACCCCACCGCCACCGCCACCGCCACCTCCACCACCACTGCCACTGCCACTGCCATAGCCACCGCGTCCACCACCACCACCACCGCCTCCACCACCCCCACCGCCACCGCCATCTCCACCGCCACTGCCACTGCCACCGCCAGCACCACGCCACCGCCACCACCATCACCACCACCGCCATAACCGCCGCCGCCAAACTCATCACCACCGTCATCATCACCGCCGCCACCACCACCACCGCCACCTCCGCCGCCACAACCACCACCTCCGCCACCACCACCACCTCCGCCGCCACCACCACCACCGCCACCTCCGCCGCCTCTACCACCACCGCCACCACCACCACGGCCACCGCCAACGCTACCGGCACCGCCACCACAACCACCGCCACCGCCGCCACTGCCGCTACCGCCAACACCACCGCCACCGCCGCCACCGCCGCCATCACCACCCCACCGCCACCGCCACCGCCACCTTCACCACCACTGCCACTGCCACTGCCATAGCCACCGCGTCCACCACCACCACCACCGCCTCCACCACCCCCACCGCCACCGCCATCTCCACCGCCACTGCCACTGCCACCGCCAGCACCACGCCACCGCCACCACCATCACCACCACCGCCATAACCGCCGCCGCCAAACTCATCACCACCGTCATCATCACCGTCGCCGCCACCACTACCGCCACCGATGCCACCACCACTGTCACCACCGCCCCACCATTACCACCACTGTTACTAATACCACTACTACTACCATTACCACCATTACTATTATTATTATTATTATTATTATTATTATTATTATTATTATTATTATTATTATTATTATTATTATTATTATTATTATTATTATTATTATTATTACAACTACTATTACTGTTATTACTATGACTATTATTATATTATTATTAAGCTAAGGTTGGAAAGGAAGAGTAGGACAAAGAATCCAACGACATAACCAGATTCGAACCACGGATATTCAACTGTCCATGCCTGTGCTGTGCCGGCAACAAATTTAATTCCACAACTGGCTGGCATTTTCCCATAAAATCTCAAGGCGAAATCAATATTGAAGGTCGAGACTTAAATCACTTATGGGATTGTATATCGCCACTGGTCATGTTATTTCAATATGAACTGTTTTGTCGTCCTCTGTGATCTAGGGGTTACATGCTAGCCTCTGGTTTCCGACATCGCGGGTTCAAACCCCGCGGAGGGTGATGAATCGGGTGTAAAAATTTAGTATGGCTTTCTTCGGAAGAGAAGTAAAGCCGGTCGTGGCGTGTCGTAGATTTGTGGCACATAAAAGAACTTCCAGTCTGAAGAGGCAAAATTAAGCGATCTTTCTTGCCCAACATAGAATGGGACACTGACAACCATAGCAGTGCATATTCTCATAAGATATTGTTATAGCAATGCACAAAAAGCAGAAGATCCGAGGTTCAAATGACGGCTATGACATTCCAGTTTTAAATCTGACTTTTCTTTGTTTGATACTACACTTGCGAATACATGACCGTATATAACATTGCTGTCTAAAAGCTTACAGTAAGAGTGGAGTAATAACACATTTGCTTACTTCGTAGTAACCTAATTGGCAAAAGGTGCAGCGCACAATGGATACTGCATAGGCAGAGAAAATAATGATAATCAATTAGAATGAATAACATTATAAATTGAAGTGTGAATAATATATGCAATAATCTGAACTTTGCGCTTGTACTTATTCAAAGATTGAGGGTCCAAACGCGGCAGAGACTGATGATTTTTAAGTGTGCTTGAAAGCGACAGCTCCATGTCAGTAGATTTACTGGTATGTAAAAGCTACTGTGGGACGAAATTCCGGCAGTTATAATTCTAACAATCGAGAACGTCGTCAACAAGCATAATATTATCTTATTCGCCCTTAAGTACAGCAGCTCCTCTTCCGTTCTCAATAGCAGTTATGTTAGCTACAGAATCCCCCAGTTAATAGCATTCAGCATCCGACATTACATCTAAGTCAACCTTACAAACTAAGACATCAATTACTTGGTGAACGGGTATTTTGTATGGTGGGGGGATTCCCTAAAAATCTTGAATTTAAATGCTTAAAAGTTAATCCAGGATAAGTTTGCTATTTATTCGACACTTTTACTTTCTCTACTCATAGGTAGAGGAAGTGTTGCATTCCACCCAAAAATTTGATGTAGAGATTTCACCAGAAATATGTTTTGAGACCTCCTGAATCCAAAAAAGGCATTTTTAGAAAAGGTCCCGAAGTGTAAGTGTGTGTGAGTGTCAGCCGGTCAGGTCAGGTCAGTCAGGTCAGGTCAGTCAGTCAAGTCAGTCAGGTCAGTCAGCTCAGTCAAGTCAGTCAAGTTAGTCAATCAGGTCAGTCAGTCAGGCCAGTCAGTCAGTGGACAGCATAAATCAAAAACGAAAAGTCGGTTAAAACCAAAGTTGGTATTTAAGTTTAATTGTATCTTCAACACGAAGATTTTGAAGAAAATAGCCCCACTCTAAACTACCCTTTACATGGAAAAAGTTTTCGAAACTTATGATTTTCTTGAAAATGGCTCTAAAGATTTTGATTAAAATGCTATATGTGTGAGATATTTGTATGACAAATCAAATGTATATTTTGAATTTTGCATAGGCTATATTACTCCTGTTCACTCTGGATGACTTTTGAATAACTCGTAAATCGTAAAAGATAGACCAAATCTTACTATAGAATAATGAAAAATCTTTTTGTAGCATGAACCTTTCGGAGATATTCTTTGTTATTTGTGTCAGTTTCAGAAAACTTAAAACTTCCGTGAAATGGAACATCGTTGTTCATTTCTGTTATATGTTAAGCGTCCAAGGAGAACGGGATCGCAAAACTTTAAAAGATTTGACTATCGCTCAAAGTCTACTGTATTCTAACATTCCCCTTGTACCTACAAGGAAATAAGCAATAAGATAATTTGTACAAATATTTATCTCAACTAGCACGAAGATATAGGCAAAAGAGTTTGTAAGAATGATCAGTACAAAACTAGGGAAAGTCATTTGAGTGCAACACATAAGGTTTTTTGTTATACTGATCACACACACACACACACACACACACACACACACACACACACACACACACACACACACACACACACACACACACACACATACACACACACACACACACACACACACAAATACACAGAGGAGCATTTATTAAAATGTTTATTTTCATATCTTTTTATTTAGGGTACTTCTAAGCTAGAATCCGAATGTAAAATTTGTAGGCATAATTGAAGACTTCTTTTACTTTAGGATAGTGGTACTAGAACTAAAAATAGTTGTACATCCTATACACTTATTGGTAGAGTATATTCGGAGGGGATTCCACACTGAGACAACTGTTGAGGCTATTGTGTGTAACACCCTTGGAGGAAGGAATGAAGTGAGAGTGCTCTACAGGCATGTTGAAACCCGGGCGTATAGCGCAAACCAGCGTGAGGATACCTAACGTGTGCTGGAGATTCATCTTGACATCACGGTTAGACAAGCAAACCACCGGTCAGGTGTCTACAGCGCCATCCATCCGCCGAAAGCAGCAATTTCAGTTTGCAAAGTGCCCACAAAGCAGCGCCAAACTTGCACATCGCCAACACTTCCGACCCTGAAGACCGAATTAAAATGAAGGTGAAATGAAATGGAGGTGTTTGTAATTTGGGGGGTGCAATTACCCGTGCCTTCTCTGGGGGCCCGGGAAAACCTCCATAAAAACCCAAGGGTGAGGAAGTTTGGTCGCGGGGAATTGAATCCACGACCTCCAGAATGCGATCCTCACACGTTACCGTAGTCATCTTGCTCAATTCTTATATACTTAAGGGAATTTTAAACGCCATAAGCAACTGAGGTACTCGACACAGATAAGTTCGAGTTTCAAATGTCGACAGGACCGCCCTCCTTAATTGAGGTTTCTTCCAGCTTTTCTCAGTCCTGCTAACTAACAAAAGATGGGGACATACCCTAATCCTAGGCCTGGAGTATTTCCTTCCTGAGTTCCCTTTTTAACGTATCATTTCACTACATGTATCTTTAGTGTCCACCGCCTATGGTGCCACTTGTAGTAAAAAGGGCAGTTATTTTCCTTTTGTTCTTTTCTTTTCTCTCCGTAACTTTATTTCCTTTCAGTGGAGTAATTAACTATTCATGTAAATATGCTGTTTCGACATTACAAACTGTGATTTACTGTTTCAGGTTTCAGGACGTCTAAGGCAAAAATGTAACTTGCGCTCATTGTGACTAAGAAATTAAATTATACTTTTTAATATGTTAGGGCGAAACATTCCATTTGGCGCATGTCCAGATCGCTGTACCACCCACGTAGACCGAATAGAGAGAGAGAGAGGGGGGGGAGTGGGAGATAGGAGAAGGAAATAAACCGTAAAATGAAAAGCGGAAAGAACCGTTTGTCCCAGAGGTGCAAGATAAAATTGCGTTGGTGTAGGTTGTAACCAGTTCACCTCCCTTCCTTAAAATTACAACTCTCCACGGGATAAGTTGAACAAGCACAAATATTTCCCAGATATGCTAGTCGCGCTCCAGGATTCGAGAAGAAGCTCATCCTAATAAATTTTGAATAGCCAGTAACGAATCATCATCTAACTCTTTCTATATTCTGAACTATTCTTCCTACATTGACAGCACTCAAACATAACGCATAAATAACAATTACGATCAGAAAGAAAGAAATTGACATCAACACTTATATCTTAAAAGAAAAATCCATAAACCACTCCCTTTTCGTCTTGTAACCTATTCCGATAAAACACACTGGTTTGAATAATAACAGAGGCACGTGAATTAAGTCACTGTTCTCACCTATATTCTAGCTACTCGATTCACGAGAAGCAACTGTTGTTTAACTCTCGTACAACTGTAGTAAAGTTTAGTATTTTATCGTCGGAACAGCACAATGGCGATAAAATTTGTTTACGATAATCAGGCTATATACAACTTGCTATATACAACTTGAACTGACCATTCTTATCGTGAAGCACAATTTTAGGAACGTACTAAAAGAATTAACATTATTACAATATAAATGCAATTAAATACAATATCGATTAGGTAAAAAGAATACTTTACAATATACAAGTATTTTATACATATATAGACGTGTTGAATTTCTAGCTATATATGTTCCAAAAGAGTGCTCTAAATAAATGCTCCACATAAATGTTTACTGACGTGTGCTTCTAACGGTTTCTAGGATAAGAATAATTTACTTAGCTAATTTCTAAAGCATGTTCATTCTTATAAAATAATACTTGCAGAAGTAAAATAGATTACATGAAATGTTCTCTGCACTTCTGTGACTAAGAATACTTCATCCATAAAATACTACATATACGTATCGTTTGTACGTGAAACGTAGACTGGCCTGGAATACCAATATAGCAGAAATATAACTCTGCTACTTTCTTGCAGATCTCGAAGCCCTCATAACTCACTCAGAATTCCTGCTTGTTCGGTCCACCAACTGCTGCCCTGTTCAGATAAGAAGTTACCCGACATTCTTCCCTTAGCCAGAACTCGAACCCACATCACCTCACATATCAGGAAATGTAGGACACAACCTCTTCTTAATGTACCAATCCTATGGCAGCGGACCTCGGGACACCATTGGACGATCTACGTCTTTCTGCATCGACAATGCAGTGAATTTGCGATGGAATCCACAATTTCAAAATTCAGACACGCTACACCATGTTTCAAGCAATTAACTCTGCTTGGTGTCACATCGTAGTCACTTCAGACTAAAATATAGTCAAGTCTATATGGCGTTACCTTCTTGTTGATGTTTGCCTTCATTAGCAACCAAAACCCTTTGTATTAAGGCTGGAGAGCTTCCGACTACTTTAAACCCTTTGTGTTTCTACTTTTTCGTTGCTGCATTGTTCCACTGTACGTAGTTCACTTTTCCTTTGCTTTTTCCCTCCATATCAGCTCTAACGTTATCCAACGAGCGCATAGCTTTTTTTTCATATACCAATATTGTTCTTATTGCCCGTAATTACAGTTGAATCATTCGGAGAAGAAATCTTCCTTCAGCTCTTCTTCTTCGTCTTTTCGTACAAATCCACGGAACACCGATTGAATATCTTAACAAAAATAAATTTACTAGTAGGTACCGCAAACCAAATATCTTCGGTTAAAGCTCGTATTATACAATATCAAATTTAATTGCTAAATTACAGGTACCAGGATAGTACAGTGTTTACGTTAAGGGTCTCGACTCTAGCCTCTGTGTGCCTCCATCTCAAAAATGGATCTAGTCATCTCTTGGTGGAATGTGGTTGCCCCCAAAGGTCTAAACCATATATTGTGGAGCGTCAGAGGAGACGGCGACAACCATGACGATTATGTTACTGTCACGCAAAACTTGGGTGTTCTCCCCCCCCCCCCCTTTTCTTATTGGAAGAAACTTAAGCGTATTATCCAACCAGGTACTTTTAATTTGCCAAAAATAATGAAATACATACTTAATTTTGCAGTAAAATTTGTTACAACTGTTTAAAATGTTCATATATACATTCTACTTGGTGTATATGGAATCCTGTATAACAGCATTCTCATTATATGTTGGTGGAAATAAGGCTGATAATTTTTAATTTTCACATACACTTTCTGGTTCTTGCCTTATATTGGAACACCATCGTTTGCCTATCCTTTGGTATTCAGCCACAATTATCAGATACCATATTTCTGCTGTGATCCAAATAACAATAATATAACCTTTGAGAAACTATTGGTATTATTTAAAACTTAAAAAGTGTCAGTTACCGATTGCACAGATATAGATTTCATTGAATACGCAACTATACTATTCTTAATGTTTGAATTTTTAAATTGATGCCGGAAATGTAACCAAACATGAAATAGCTGGAAAGAAACAGTTACAAACTCCTTATTTAAGAAGGAGAAACTACTGAAGAATACTTTTGTTAAATGCGGACACATCCACTAAAATGATTTAATAGTGTATATCAAGTTACAAAATGCATCCAAAACGAGGTTCGGCTATAGATCGAGTATTTATATTTAATCAGTTATTATGAAAAAGGAAGGGAATGAAATAGAAAGTTATCCTGATATCGAAATGATGCCCGGATGGGTCCAAGGCACCTCGACTTTAGATACGTAAGATGTAGGGTAGACAAGGGTGAGGAACACGTTGCGTTGTGTGTCCTAACAGAGAACTGAACTAACTGCAGGGGTATGCAGGCCACAGGCAGGCAGACAGACCACAGGGACGAGCAGAAGGCAGTTACTGGCTCGAATACCCCACCCATAAGTAATGAACGATCCCAGCATCCAGGCAGCCCTGATCTCCACGGTAATTACTCCAATCGCTGATACAAATGCTTACTCCAAGGAAAGAGTTATTCGACAGACAGACAACAAAGAAATATAAAAAAATCTGATGTGTTGCACTCGCATGACCTATCTCTTATTCCTAACTTATTCCGAAACTCACATACATAACAAGGAATATCTCCGAAATGGTTCACCCTACAAGAAAATTTATTCAGACATAAATTCTGTATTTTAGCAAGATCTACATTTTTTGTATAGTATGATTTGGTCTATCTCTAACGGTTTACCAGTTATGCAAAAATCGTCCAGAGTAAATACAACTACAGGAGGTATAGCCAGAAAATTCAAGATATACATTTCATTTGTCATGAAAATATCTCAAATATATGACATTTTAATAAAAATCGTTAGAGCCATTTTCAAGAAAATCGAAGTTTTCGAAAACTTTTCCATTAAAGGGTAGTTTAGGGTGGGGCTATTGTCTTCAAAATCGTTGTGTCGCATTCCTTGAAAGACATTAAAATTAAATATCAACTTTGGTTTTTAAGCTTCTTTTCGTTTTTGAGCTATGCTGTCCACAGACTGACAGACACACAGACACAGACACACACATGGACGTTTTTCTAAAAATGCTTTTTTGCATTTAGGGGCTCTCAAAACATATATTTCCGGTGAAATCTCGACATCGAATTTTTGGGTGGAATACATTACTTCTGCATACCAGTAGAGAAAGTAATATAACTGTATAGATGTATATTACAACTTGGTGAAGGGCTGTGTTGTTATTGTGTCAAAAGGAGGTACACAGCTCTCATTGTTTTGTTGGGAACAAGTTATCAATTGTATCTCTCGCTAAAGGGCCTCACGAAATATTGCATGACTTGAAGCAGTTTTCGTTTAGTAACACACCGTATCATAGGGATCATATGAGATCCAATCCACTATCTGCTTTCTATAGCACTCCCACTGTAATAAGGGCTGCTAGCATAGTGATTTAGGACCACTCGCCGTACAGCGACCTAAAGCGCTGGTACCTCCTCAGGATTATTAGGAAGCTGAGGAGCTGTGGGCCTTGAAATCCACAATTCTGGCTGGGGGTTCCACATCTCCTCCCTATAACATTGGATAACCAACTTTTGACAGGTTGTAAAGCTGCCGGATGACGACGAGGACAACAACAATAAACAATAAACCTCAGTATTGATTTACTGAACAGGGACAACCACGAAAAGAACCCACTGCCAGAGTTGCCGGCCCAACGGGATATCCCGAGTACGAGCCTCGGGTGTTACCGTGCAGTCATCTCGGGCATTTGATGATTTTCTTTCAGATATGTGGTCAGGAATACGACTACTGTTTTTCTGGATAGATACACGGGTTTTCCTGCATCATAGTAAATGAACTAGTGTGGACATCCCTACAATTCGACAACACTCCAACCACTATTTAGTACAGAAAACGAATTTAGTAATTAGTAAATTAGTTCGCCCTTCTTTCTCTTTATTTGCCTCTCTCCAATGACAGCGGTACACATGTTATTGGCTGGACACTTACTCTTATAAACGGGAAGTATTGATTATTTCTGACGGCTCAAATCGTTACTCAATTATTGCTTGTTTCACACCATGCCGTATACATCAGAAACTAAGGTAGCAAGATTGTTCGTGTAAGGCGAGCTGCTAACACTGTTCGACAAGTTTCAGAAACTGTAAATTCACAGAAATGTAATTAAATTTTAATGCCACCCAAGAAAGGTGGTTTATTGCATACGTGTTAGAAGAAAACCTTTCATTCGAAAGTAGAAACTATGTTATAATATAATGTAATAGACAGACATGTTTAAAAGGTATTTGGATACGAATTTTAATTCCAGTATA
The DNA here is from genome assembly GCA_030765045.1 of Tenodera sinensis. Taxonomy (NCBI): domain Eukaryota; kingdom Metazoa; phylum Arthropoda; class Insecta; order Mantodea; family Mantidae; genus Tenodera; species Tenodera sinensis. The sequence goes on from CM060971.1 coordinate 38,520,889, forward strand.
AATATAGTGAGAATTTGTAGAAAGATTATATATTATGCGTACTGCAAAGCTTTACACGTTTTTGTGATTCTAAGGACAAAGTTAAAGTTTTTCTTATAACATGGGACCGTTTAACCCAATAAATACTCGCTTTTTTTCAAACAATATTTGCAACCTTTGCCATAATAAGTATTAAGAATTTTAAGATAAATGTAAAGAAAACTAAAACGTGGCCAGTTTACGGGGTCAGGTGTATGTTACGCTTTCCTTACCCACCACCGCCTTTGCTAGCCTCATTACAGTGCCACGCCTCTTGCGGTGTATAACAACTGTCATTGATCACTACTTATGCCTTACCCATTGCTATAGCCTGTAAGACGATAAGAAACAGAGATGGTCCCAAACTGCACATATTAGTGAATTAGTTTTGTGTAAATGACCCCTGTAGACCACTCTGCGCTGTTACCTCCACCGATGTAACACTTCCGCGGCTATTTCATACACCAAGGTAAAATAACGATTTTGTTTTAGATAAAATTTTTCTCTTGTATGACTGTTACGTTGTATAATATATAGACTACATAACTTCCTACAAGAGGTTTCAAGAATTTGGGGGTATTTCGTGAAATGTCACTTTTATTATCCTTGGCTTTTGTTATCTAGAGCACAAATGTACACACGCAGTTGGTATAAGCAAACTTCTTGCGTGTCTGAATAATTCAGTGAACACGATCATCATAGTTCTCGTGCAATGCTCACATGCTCTGCGAATTGATCATTTGTTTCATCAGGAATGAAAGGAGCTATATATAAACTGAATATACTATGACGCACATTAATGGTATAACTGCTTCTGAGTTTCCCATGCAACTGAGCTTAATTTTTTTGTTTCGTTCTAGGAACAACCTGCAGTAGCCTATATGACAAAAATAAATAAAAGAAAGTAAACAAAATAAGTTGTCAAACAGACATTCGATTGTCTTTAACCACTAGCGTTTATTCTCAACTGTTATATAGATTATTCCTACAAAGGCTTATTTTATTTGTTTCCTGTTAATCGTGGGGGAAAATAGTAGAACTGGTTTCAATTCAATAGATGACACAGAAATACACTGCTGAGATAGCAGTTAGTTCTTTAAGGAGCGTTGCTTTTAAAGCTATAATGCATTTATGTACTCTTTAAATGTCATCAGAGTGAAAAAAAAAAATCATTAGTTATTATTTTGAAAGAATATTATTTAAATTCGGAAGAACGAACCGAAGCGGTTGTTTTGGAAAATTTGAATTATATAGTTGCTACTAGCTCTAACATTTTTCTATAGTAGATGAAGGAAATAGCATGGGATATTTCCCCGCTGGGAGGTCTGCACTCAGCCCCGTTAGGTCCCTGATGGACCAATTGAATAAAGAAGTAGCGGCCCCAGGTCGCGAAAACAGCATAACCGACCGGAAGGGATCGGAGCGCTGACCACGTACCACCCTCCAGTACTGCACCCATTCTAGGCGATTGTAGTGGCCAGAGGTGGGGGACGCAGCGGCTGAGTGGTAGGCCTTGGCCCGGTTAGGGTTGTTGCGCCGTGGGATTGGTTAGTTAAATAAAGGAAATACTGCATTTGACCCAAGCATTCTACATCTACCTTTCTACTTAAATGCATATTTTAATCTCTGAGCTGCATCATTAGAAAATATTTTGTACACGTTTGTGTGTGTGTGTGTGTGTGTGTGTGTGTGTGTGTGTGTGTGTGTGTGTGTGTGTGTGTGTGTGTGTGTGTGTGGTTTTTTTTTATGTCCGTTTTGACTATATACCTACAGCACCACAGGTGTTGCACCTTCATGATATATGAAATGATAATGGGAAAGAACATTTGGGAAGGGAGCATTCCAGCATTAAGTTTAGCATACTTCCCCTACATTTGGCAATTATGAAGACTGAGGAAAGCCTGAAAGAAAACCTTAATCAGGGACGACGGTCCTGGTAGATTTGAAAAGCAGACCTACCTTAACGATCTCGGCTATGCACGTATGCGTATGTGTGAACAACTATAAGAAACGAAAACTCGGATCTTCCAGAGAATATAAACAAAGGTTTTCAAGAAAGTTTCCGGCTCCAAACTATTCCTTGTTTGAAAAAGCTTTTCGTTATTTTTGTTTTTAAAAACTGACTCGAATCATATCAATTAAAACTAGTATGCGTTAGATATTTTCATGATCAATAGTGAATATGATCAATTTTCTTCATCTTCTTCATTCTCAACGAATATTGTATAATTTGACAATTATATACGTGTAACTGATAAATCATACGAATTAGACAGAAATTTGATACACAGAAATTATAATGTATAATATTTCTACCAAATAACTTTTTATGTATCATTTTTCGTGTTCAAAACCTAATTGTCACATTTAAGTATATTTTGGTTGAACTGTTATGTGAAATTATGTGATATCGTACAAAGCTTGTTAGTATTTTCTTTTTGTTTTGCTGCATGGGTCTATTAGTAACAAAAACGACTTGTACACAGTTCTTTCGTTTCCCGTATTGTGAATGCAAATTTGTTTACTTTTAAGTTACTTATACTCAAATTTTAACGTAGGTACGGTGAATAAAGGATTTTGTATAAACACTGGAATAGGAATAGCAATAAGAGAGATACTGAGGGGGTTCGGCACTGAAGCCAGGCTTAAGCCCTAAGGGGGCACCCCCGTGCGGAGGGATGAGGTGAGGGAAGACACCAGGCGGCCACATACAGACTAACGGTACAGACATTGACAGAGATCCCCAAGGGTTCCCAAGTTTGACTGCTCGAGGTCTTTAGGTCTTCCGGGGTCTTCTTAGGGGTTCCCGGCGGAGTACAACGCCCCCGTGTGCCGCCCCCTTTTACACCCGGATCCCACGGACAACAAGGGATGCAAAGAGTTCCTGTGTGTGTATCATGCCCCAAGCTACTCTGAAAGGGTCAACGGTAAGAACGATGAATGAAATGGTTAAGGAAGTAAAATGGAAAGACAGGAAATTTGGAGGATGTAATTATCCTTCCTAGCACTTCCTAGCGACCCGGGGAAACCCACAAAAATTACCAAAAAAAAAAAAAAAAAAAAAAAAAAAAAAAAAAAAAAAAAAAAAAAAAGAAATACATGGGTCATGAAGGTCGGCCACGGGAATCGAGCTCACGACCTCCCGAATGCGAAAATAGGTTATTATGTATCACGTTATTTTACGTAAATGCCAAATTTCAAACAGGATTTAATTTTTTCCTGAAATAAACTTTTCTTATTGTCTTTGAAATCCAATCATATAAAATAAGGAAAAACTACTTCATACACACTTAAGTGACAATTCGTGATACAGATACATTTTGTACTTCATGGTAATATTCCCAACCTTATACCTCAGTCATAGTTGTTACGTTTAGTTTAAGAAAAAAGGAAAAAAAAAAAAAAAAAAAAAAAAAAAGCAAACACGGAACTCCAATCGAGATATTTGGGCACTTGAGTTTCCTTGAAATTACTTTCTTTGCTACCAAGCATATCTGTTATAATTTAAAACTAGGACAACTAGAAATGTTCCCAGTTTTTATTAAAGACACGCATGCGCATACATACACATAAGGATATTTTACTTTTTATGGTTTCAGAGACCTGAAGGAACTAATTTTCTGTAAAATGTAATTTAATTTGTGGGTTGAAGGCAGTAGTACCACCGTTCTACATAATCGGTATGAGGAAACAAGGGTGATTAATGGTAGCATGTCATATAACAGAGAAGATAGTATTAAACCTGATAAGTATATTAACTCTAATCCCACAACCCATTAAAGAATCTCAGAAATAAATTAAAATACATCATAAGTTTCTTAGTTAAGACATTTCCATAACAGAAGTTCCCATAAAGCCATGAAGGGTGTGTGTCCTTTAAACGTAGCTTTTATTTCCCTTCATTTACATATCCCTTTATTGCCTGGTGTGACTTATAAGATACATAAGCTTTTTTCCCTATTTGTACTAGTTTTAACTTTTTTTTCTGCTATACTGTCTGTCACCAATTAAAAATATATATTTGAGACGGTTTGAATTGTAAAAAAGTATTTGTTTTACAATTTATATTGTAGTGTTTTTTTTTTTTTAAGAAAAGAAGCAAAATCCATGCAACCGCAGTCAAATGATACCCCGTCATCATCCACGCGTGCCTACACACCGATTATTTTACGTGGGCCCTCCCCGTCCTTTACCACAGGCACATTTGACTGCGGTTGCCGAGACTCGAACTCACGACCTCAGGCTTTGAGTGCATGGCCAGTGCACTACGTGTTGCCTTAACAATCATGGCTATCCGAGCCAGCAGGCTGAAGGCCTCTCAGACCGCCTAATCTAAACCGGTTTCGAATTAGAGGAAGAACGGCATATGTAGCAAAATAATTCAGGCAATAGAGGGATATTTATGGTTTACACCTCGTCATCTACTGTTTTATCAATGACGCAACATATGTTTTGTGTTCCATTCGCTATCATACAGGATTTGGGACAGCATTTGTTTAGATACATTAATAATTAGATACATTAATAACTTGTCGATATAGCGAAACCACTGATAAACATTTTAATATTGCAAATAATAAACTAAATTTTCAAATAATTTTGGTAAGCTTGTGGCAGCAAAATGTATTGTTGAATTATTTTGAAATAGTTTTTTTCGTAAATGTGAAACAGGGAATTTATTAACTTTCATTCATTTGGAATATGAAAATCACTCGGAAGCTGTAACAACTACCTTTGAATTTTGAAGTTATTTACCTGCTAATCTGTGGAGGCGGTGAATGAAATAAGTGAAAATAATTTATCTGTATGACTATGACAATTTAGGGAGGGGGACTTAGCACCTCGACCAAAAGACGATCCTTTGTGCATATGCCCTGATGGGACACCCCTGGGAAGATGGATGAGGCGAAGGGATACTAGGGGTGGCCAAGGCAGGACAGGGCAGGGCACAATTATCACAGTAAGAAGCACTCCGGCGGAGATTGCTCAGCGTTGCCTCTCCCACCTCTTCGGGTTCGTATTCCCAAGGGGGGTGCGGGATTCGGAAACCGGCTCCCCTCCTCGGGTCCCGAATACCAGAAGATCCACCTTAGCATTCGGGGGACGAGATTTCCAGAGCGCATCCTTTTCTCCTGCCGTGCTGCTGCCGCGATGCTCGCTGACGTTTCCAACTCTGAAATAAACCTAACAATATGAAGGGTGAAATAAAATTATTAATGTTAAGAAATAGAGGGACAGGAAATTCGGAGAATATGGAAATCCTGGCAACGCGGAGAAACCCATAGGTTAGGAAGGTCGGCCACGGGGACCGAAACCGCGACCTCCCGAATGCGGGCCACAGACGTTCGAACGACACGTAGGATCATGTGTTTTACCTAAGGTTACTTACACGGATCTCCTCAGCAACACAACCAAACTGATATTTGTAGCACCTCTCGAACGTGCAATGTATTGAAATGTAATGAACGAATCCCCAGGGTATGCCACCGCCAGCAGGACAAGCTTTCTGCCCTTCTCCATGTCTATCAATTCAATTGATATCCTTTGACTCCTTACTTCTGGCTCTGCCAAGTCATATTTGTGTTTGTTGCCGATGATCTTTAATTGCATTTCATTCTAAATTTGATTTTAATTTAAAACTTTCTTAAAAATTATGTAACACGTTACGTAACGTGAAAATTAATTATGAATTGACTTTACGTGGGCGTGATGGACTGGTTGTGGGTGAACCTTATAATTAAAAATAAGTAAAAGCCACGCTTCCGATAACATCTGCTGTATTCATGGCACAGTTTCTGTACTAACTCCCAGAACTCTCCCAATACAAGTTCTCAGTTCGCGTGCAAGGTGGATGTTTGGAATTCTTCTTCCTATATGAATTCTTCTTCCTGCTTTGCAAGTTTCTTCATAAAATTCGGCCGACTTACAAGTTCACTATTTGGGTAACTGTTGTGCAATGCATATGCATTGACGCAAACAATATCTACGATTCTGTAAAATGTAATGGGCCATCGACGAGGTCGTCTCCCTGAACTATACCCAGCACACTTTTCGTCAAGGCTGTCTATTCGCCCGTTAGTTTCATTATAAAATTGAATAATCACCGGCTTCTGTGTTTTCTCATTTGTTTTCAGCGCCTGATGCATACTGGACACCAGTACAACAGCTGTTTTCCTTCGGAACGTACAAAAGTAGTGCCATGCTTCTTGTGAATCCATATTGATTGGAGCCTGCAGGAAGTCTTCTGTTAGGCTGAAATTCCTTGGGTATTTCTCTTTTGGTTTTCCTTGGAAACGGATGTTCGAAAGAAGGATGTCGAATCTATTTCAGCTCATGACGCAACGAAATATGTCCCTTCCTGTTCCATCTGTTGCCCAAATAGCAGAGATGTCCTCATGGTTCGATTTAAAAACAGTTAGATAAGAAGGCCAAAGAATGTTTGTATTCAGTCGTATCGACATCTCTCATGTCTGTAGCATTTGCACTTTTCCACTGTACTCGTTCACATTAAAGTTTGAGGTTAGTGAATCGTAGTATTCTCTGCAACATTGTGTCATTAATTAGTAAATTCCAGATTTCTTCAGGTCCCACATGACGCAAAGAGCCCTGGCTGCCGGATGAAAATCAGGAAGCTGCAAGACAATGTGTGTCTCAATGTCCTCGAAAATCGACTTCGTGAAGGATCCTTTGACCTCCTGAAACCATTCTTGCCGTAGTAATATTCCTTCTACGGGACTCAGCCTGTATCATCTGAGTCAGAAGAAACAGATGGGTCCCTATCAGCATTGTCCTGAACTTCTTATGAATCATACTATTGTTCGCCAGCAGAATTGTGATCACTGGTGATTGCTAAGTCGTTGTCTAATTCTTGAACACTGACGTCTTCCTCAATCCATCGACTAACAATTCTATCAAACTTAGGATCTTTAAATCTGACATTCTGCTGCGAACACATTTTGTGCTATACTGAAGAAAACAGGCGCGTAGTTCACGAGGCCCGGCTTAGAATCCCAAACACGTGTCAACAAAAACAAAGGAGGTGGTAATGCAGCCGACAGTAAAACTTTGTTGCGTTTACCAAGTCAGCTTCACTAACGTCACTGACATTCTTTAAGATACATCACAATTTTCTAAATTCCATAAAGCGTTTTCCACTGTGCTATAGTTACCAGCAGAAAGTACTTTATAGTTAACCATATTCATGCAGAGAACAAAATTGCAGTTTACATTCAGACAAAGTCTACAACCGAACTAATCCCTAAAAAATCAGCTCAATAATGGAAATTTAAACTGAAGCATAAAAACAGTTTGACTATATAATATAGGGAACACGCCTGCCTGCATTGTCAATCATTCCTCCCGAAATTAATATTTCCCTTTAAATATTCACACTCAAAGGCATCTCTGTAAATTACCATGTTTAGATAAAAGTATATCATATATGGACACGCATTACATGGACCACGTAATTACATACGTACACCACACACATACATAAGTTTAATAGTGTTAAATACGATTTTAATGGTCATAAAATGCATTGCTACAAGATGTAGATGCTAGTGAATATTTTCCAAGCGCTATACAATGTTACCATGTCCCCATTAACTCCATTTTCTAGCAGTGTGCCTTCATCCTGATTCTCCATTCCTGATAAAATGCTGTAGAGAATTAAACAGTTTGTTAATTTCGTATTTCAGAAAATCAGCATTCGAAAGGCGAGGTAGCAGCTAGCAATTCTGGATTCCATGGATAGCGACGTAACGCCTCAGCTACTCCTTACTTGGGCATTCGCGCTCTATTCATATGATAAAGTTTTATTGTTACTAAATTTGGCAGGTAATTACACTGCAAGGGGCAAGTCCGTAGCACCTTTAGAAATGGTTTAAACCGTTTGTTTTTGTTTCTAGATATTCGGTTGCATTAAATTAGAGGATCAAAAGGAGAATATTTATTTAACAAGTACGAGTGTCAAGTCTTAAGCGTGGAGCTTAAGCTCATTTAATTTATTTGTATTAATGACAAATGATAAGGAAATCGTAAATATAAATAACTCACTTATATTTATTACCTATTCAGAATATACACCCGTCTTCAAGAATGCTCTTAAAAAGTATTACTTTTGAAACTTTAAGTGACAGAAATACTAAGATAAGGATGCTTTTATGTGTCTAGATTGCTTTTGGTATTCTGTGCAAACAAAGTTTGCACAGCACAAATTTTTGTTTTACTAATAGGGTACACCAGTTGCGTGTTCGAGGTAATACAAATCTCAGACAATTGGATGTGATAGATTTTGAAGAAAAAAAAAAAAACATGTTTGTATTTAGCAGATTACTCCTGTGTTCGTGGATTTAATTTCCTATAAATGTCCTGCCTCCACTCTTTATGGCCAATGGTTTGCTAAAGCTCTCGTTTAACAAAATGTAAATATTAGCACTTATTTCCATTTAGAAGGGTTAGCAAATATTTACAGCCGCTAATTAAAGAAGGGAGGGGCCGTTTGTATGACGCAGTGAGCGTTCAGAAATATATGGGATCGATTACCATGATTCTGAAAGTGAGGACACTGCAGGTAAATATCCGAGGAATGCTGATCGCCTAAACTCATTGGAATTTAATGTGGTGCATGGAAGATTACATGCCTTTAAATCTACAAAATTAAGGCACATAGCTTTTCCTTAGTAAAAATAGGTAAATTATGCGTTCTTTCTACTAGGAGAGATTGAAATGCAATTGAATTTTTGACATTCATCCAGTATTTTGCAAGAATTATTTAATTTGTGACTATCTTCACAAAGAGAATTGGTTCTTCCGTTAGCCTGAATTTCGCTTTAGGTTTCATGTGCTTTAGATTTCCATGTACATATTGTGAACTACCTGCAGGAAGCCGATGTTATCAAATGTCTTGTTTATATTTCTGAAGGAAGAGTGCATAAAACTTCACGGATTTCAAGGATAATATTTTTTTTCTCCTAACGAGCAATGTTTTATAAAAACATAGTTGCCTTGCTATATATAAGATATTTTGTCATCACAATGAAAATAAATGTGTAGGACAGATAAATAACCAATGTGCTTAGAGATCAATCTTTGTAAAAGGAACAACTAATATAAGCGGAGACTTATACAGGATAAATTACTTCTAAAGAACGAAGAAGTGGAAGAAATACTGGTTCACAACCAGCCGGTAACGGTAACCAGAAGGGAAACCAGAACGTAAATCAACCAGCATTTTGGTTCACAACAGCCCAGTAACGAGAATGGGAATGCATATTATCGACCATTATATCGATAGCGAAGTGGAAAGGTGATACAGCGCACTAGGAATTAATTTGCTCTACTGACCAATGATATTTTTTCTAGATTGCGACTAGGGGAAGTTCTAGTGTCTGGTTCATGGCATGGCTGCTTTGAATACTTTCTACAGCGAAAAGTCTCATATGCACAGAAACCGCAATTATTAAAATGCACCTCCCAGTTTCATATCGTCTTACGGGATCTCGCAAGGGGTGAGGTATAATTAGTGACCAATGAAACACTGACAGTTGCAATACGGGCTAAAGACGTAGCGCTGTAAAGACAAGAAAAGAGTAGGGAAAGGGTAGATACCCCTGGCCTCCTAGAAAAGCCACGTTTTAATTTTATTTAGGTTTAGCTCCAAATTATTAATGCCTATTATGGAAAAGGTTGCAAATTTTGCTTGAAATAAGCAGCACTTATTGAGTTAAATGACTATGTTATAAGAAAAGCTTTAACTTTGTCCTTACAAAGTTTTACAGTAAACCTGATGCAATATTATATTGAAAAATATAAAAGCGTTTAATCCTTCTACAAATTCCCCCTGCATTTATACTGGAATTAAAATGCTTATCTAAATGTGCTTGTCTATTACATTATACTACAAATTATAGTGTTTCTGCTTTCGAATGAAAGGATTTCTTCTAATGCCCATGCAACAAACCGCCTTTTTTGAGTGGCCTTAAAATTTAATTACATTCCTGAGAATTTGTACAGTTTCTGAAATTTGTCAAACTGTGTCACCAGTTTGCCATAGACCAATTATCTGGTCACGTGCAGCTTCTGATGCGTAGAAACAAGCATTAGCTATAGCTTAACGAGTAACAATTTGGTAAGCCATCAAAAGTAATCAATACTTCCCTTTCATGTTGGCGTATCATTTATTATAACTTTCTCCAGCCAGTAGCATGAATACTGCTGTCATTGGAGAGAGAGTGGTAAAGAGAGGGCAAGAAGGGGAAGCTACGAAAGCATCTTTAAATAAGCATGACACCCTTGCACTTTAATAAATTCGTTTCCTGTATAGAATGAGTCTAACATGCCGTGCATGAGAACGAGAGTAAGAAACTGGCCAAAACTTCTTTACAGTTACCGAGACTCGGGAAACCCTTCGTCAATTGTGAAAGCTCCCATTTGAATTCGTGTATTGTAACTCTCTCGTTATGGTTACCGTTACCGGTGACTGTGAACCAGTCTTCAGACTTTCTCTGGCGCTCTTTTCATAGTACCTATACCACAAACTTTTTTTTTTATCCGCTTTCTATTAATCACGATTATCATAAGCAGAAAAAGATTCAATCGCCTTTTATTCTCTTCACTACGTACTACAAAAATTCGATAGTAACATTTCACTCAAATATATGTTTTGAGCTCTTATCAACCTATAACATGTTTTGAAAAGAAAGATCCACGCTCGCACTTGTGTATGCCTGCCAAGATATTTAGAAACTACGCTTTAAATCCAAAATATGTATTTATTTATTTCCAAAAATTGATCCAATATTTAATAAAAATGTCAATATTTAGAATACTAACTTGAGGAACAAACTGAAATACCTCGCAAAGTTGTTTTATTCTGATTCAGTTTTGTATAATTTTGTATAACTGCGAAAACCAAAGTGCTAACTAAAACCTTAGTCGGAAAAACCACCAATGCAATCAAAACACAGTTTATATGAATTAAAACTTTTGTGTTTACAATTATATTTTCGCTTCTGTTTGTTTATCTGATCACCCTCGCCGTATGGAGGACTGACACCCCCTAGCCAGTGCTTAGGGCAGATGTCTATCGGGCAGCAGACGAACTTAGGGACAGTACAGAGTGAAGACCTGAAACGGGTATGAGAGTGAGGAAGAGGATGATACGAAATGCAGACGAAACGGATGAATGGAAAGGTGATGATGGAGCAGTTGGTGGCATGAGTGGCGTAGAAAACCGGAGAACCCGAGAACACCCGCCCAGACGCCGCTTCCTCCACATGCGGGACCCTGGTAGCGAACACCGCCTTGTTGATAGGCTAACGGTCTAACCACCATATGGTTTCGCAAAGGGTCAAATTTCAAAATTTTTTACAATGGATATTTAAGTGCTAATGCTTGCTTCCATTAACATGACGTTATTGTTGTTGTAGTGTTTAACGCCCGCTTTTACTACTACGGCACCGCAGGCGGTGACACTGATGATACATGAAGATGGAGCACCGGTGGAATGAGATGGCGGGGGAAACCGGAGTACCCGGAGAAAACCCGCCCTGACGCCGCTTCGTCCACCACGAATATAACATGACGTGCAGTTATGTCCGGCCAGTTATGCGGTCTTCACAACCTGGGTCCGCTGCTTTTTCATCAAGTAGCTCCTCAGCTGTTCACCCCGGGACTAACGAGGCTGAGTGCACCTCGTGCCAGACCTCCCAGAGTGGGTAAAATCCCCATGCTGGTACCAGGGATCGAAACTGAGTCCTCCGCACCAGAGGCAAGCGCGCGCATAGAAAGTAAGCTTTTATGAAATACCTCGTGGAAGCAATGTAGAGCTACAGGTAGAGGTAGAATATAGACGGAGGGGATTCCACAGTGAGCCAACTAGTTATAATTGCTCCACCCTTAGATCCGCACTTGGTGTAAACACAAGCCGTCAACAACTAACCCGTGATATGCCGAAACCAAAGCACACCATGAAATGTAGCACCCTAAATATCGGCGATTATCTGTGAGTTTTCAAAATGTATGATAGCCCTCGTAAAGACTACTTAAATGTAACGCGATAGCAGCAATATTTCTAATACTCCTGAATAAATATCGTTCTGTTGCAACATAAACACGAGGCATGAATCCACGTGGCGTGTTTGGTTTTGCATTAGTCCCAGGTTATCGCGGAGGGATACAAGGGGCGGATCTAAGGGTGGATGGAGTATAGGCTATTACATGTCAGATCCTTGGGTTTCGACAGCGGTCCAGTCTAACAGGTCAAGCGATACAACGCTACCCATTGGGCGGGAATAACAGTTACAGTTAGCAAAGTCCCCACATAGAAGCGCCATATTCGTCATTGCCGACGATTTAAATAAAGGTGAAACGAAATGGAGAGACCTAAATTCGAGGGAAGTAACTATCTTTCCCAGCATTTGCCTGCTGATTCGGGGAAACCCCCGAAAAAACTCATGTGTCAGGTAGGTCGGCCACGGTAATCAAACCCACGACCTTTCGAATGCGAGCCTCACACGTTACCGCGGGGCCATTTAGCTCAGTGGAATTGTTAGTAGCTAGAGCGAGTGGGTGGTGTGTTTAAGGGCCCGTCGACAACTAGGTCATTGGTACCCCAAGTCCAAAAATAAAAACAAGCAAAGAACAATTAAAACTCACCCCTAAAAGTTACAAGTTCAGAGTTAAAATAACTAAAACTGGAAATTAAAACAACTCAAAACGAGAGTTAAAACAGGTAAAAACGTAACGGACTCAAACAGGAGCTGGTAAGACTTTTAAAAGGAAAAAACAAAAGTAAAACATCCTAAAATTCTAAATCCACCAAGATAAAAAACACCTTAGTAGTAGCTAGAGAAAGAACTGTATTTGAAGTACATGGGACTAAAAGGCGCGGGTACATAGGTCAGTCAACCGTCTAACTGTCTAACTGGCCAATGTGTGCCAGCTTTGATCGAGTATTACACGGGTTTTGCAAGAACGCAGAAAAGCTGATAGGTTACTATAGATAATGGATCATTTAAACCAGCTATTCCCTATACGCCGGAAATGGTTAATCCTATATAAATTGAATCCTTTGAGGTTTTGCGCTTTTGTTGCAACAAGTTTCTATTCATTTTCGTTTACCCATTGTACAAAATGAACATAAACATAAAAACGATTTCACGGGTTGTTTTACCACCATGAGCGGCTAATGTATTTAAAGCTAATGAGCAGGAGAAATCCAATCAGGAGCTTCCTCCCTGAATGGGGTTTTGCTAGCTTTTTCTGTGTCTTCATAACTGAAAACTGTCATGGAGTTACCATGAACTTTGGTCTTGAAGGTTTCTTTCCTAAATTTACTTTCCCAATAATAATTTAATTTCATGTATCGTCAGTGTCCACCACCTGTGACGCCATAAGCAGCAACAACGGATGTTGAACACTCTAAGATTAGATTACGTACAAAAATAGAGTGCAGTTTATTTTACTTCAGTTAACAACATATCAAATATAGGCCAAGAAATATAAAGTAGCCTTCCCCTGACAAGCTATTTGAAATATAAATTTTTCTTAATAATCTTCTCCTAGCATCTTTACACGTGCCTGACTTTGTACGGCACCTAATGTGTATCCACATTTTACTTTTGCTTTCTCTACTATGTATAGTAAACAGGAGTATTGTATTCCACGCAGAAATTCGATGTCGAGATTTCACCGGAAATACATGTTTTGAGGCACTCTGAATGAAAAAAGGATTTTTTTTAGAAAAGATCCGTGTGTGTGTGTGTGTGTGTGTGTGTGTGTGTGTGTGTGTGTGTGTGTGTGTGTGTGTGTGTGTGTGTGTGTGTGTGTGTGTGTGTGTGTGTGTGTCGGTCTGTCTGTAAACAGCATAACTAAAAAAGAAAAGTTGGTTAAAAATTAAAGTTGATATTTAAATTCAATATCTTTTAATGATACAATACAAACTTTTTTGAACAATATCTCTCCACCTTAAGCTATCCTTTACATGGCAGATTTTTCGAAATTTTTTATTTTCTCAAAAAAGGCTCCAACGATTTTGATTAAATTGCCATATATTTACGATTCTTTTATTCAAAATGAAATGTATATATTGAATTCTCTGGCTATAGCCTATGTAGTTCTGTTTATTCTTGATGACTTGAATAATTGGTAAACCGTAAGAGGTAGGCTAAATATCACTACACAAAAATGTAGATCTTATTAAAGCACACAAGTTATGCCCAAAAGCATGTTTTTGTAGAGTGAACAATTTCGGATATATTCCTTGTTATTTCTATGAGTTTTTTGTTAAAAGCAATTGCTTGAATCTTAAATTTTGGTAGATGAAATTATATTTATTATTTGGATTGTACAATAAATAATTTTGAATTAAGTTTGATTTCTTTTTTGGTTGTTTTAGCAGGTATAACAAAAGTGCTCAAATTCCTTTTTCTGCTTGGTCAATTCTTAAAACTTTCATCAAACGGGAGGTCATTACTCACTTTTTTGTCTCTTGGCCGTGCAAAGAAAACGAAATTTCGAAGCCTTCATATAACGACCAGTATTTGACTATCACTCAAAGCCTACTGTATTCCCATATTTCCCTTGCACCTACAAGAAAATTAACAATAAGATATTTTCTGCAAAGGTTCATTTTGACTAACGTGAAGAAGATAGAGGAATAAGAGTATTAACAATAATACACCAGTAGAGAAAGTCATGTGAGTGCAACACATCAGATTTTTAAGAAGCAGTATGCACCAAAAGTTTTTTTCTGTAAATGTGTCCTGTATGTTTGTTCCTTTTTTAATCCAACGAGACCCTAAATATGTACATCCACTGAAATGCCTATATCAAATGTCTGCCTAAGTATCTTTTGAATTGAACATTATGCATTTAGTTACATGCAGTATGCAGAATAAGTATAAACATGTGTGTTGGAAGGTCAGAGAAATAAACTCAGCCTAGCCATGGAGGAATAAATTATTATGCAATTATAAAACTATGGACTTACCAACAAGAGAAAAAAAAAGCATCTTCGATTAGACGGTGGTCTTACAATTATATCACACATTTTTTTCGAAAAGGCCAACAACTAGGAAAATCATTATTTGACTTTAATAAGGCCTACATGTTTTCCCGAAGTAAATTATCTTTCTCTTGAAGATTCCTGTTATACAATTTGCAATTATACAACATTCAATCACAATTAAGGGGGCTTCAGACACCATTCACAGGAGGTTACACTGTACACGTTTTGTTCTTCGCATTACTATTTTAATCATATATTTAAATGTAAACCATTAGAGCCAGTTTTGAGAAAATGATTACATGGAAATATTTTGCCATACGGAAGATAGTTTTGGGTGGGGGTAATTTGTTGAAAATTAATCTCTCTCTTTCTCGATTAATCATTTCCTATCAAATGCTTTTTGGATGCAATGGACCTCAAAACACATGTTTCCAATGTTACCTTGATATCGGATCTCTCTTTTCTTAATGCAATATTTCCTCTAGCTACTAGCAGGGTGTGTGTAGTGATTAGCGCCCCCTTATACTGCATACGGCACCACAGGTGGTGACACTGATGTTACATGGAATGAAGATGGAGCACCGGTGGAATGAGATACCGGGGGAAACCGGAGAATCCGGAGGAAACCCGCCCCAGCGCCGCTTGGTCCACCAAAAATCCCATATGCAGTCGCCTGGGATCGAATCCGTAGCTACTGGCTGGTAGAAGGAAAAAGACAATTGAGTATTTTCCCCCGAGATTCTATGTATCATTTTAAAATGTATAGGTATTTCGTACGATTTCGCATTTTGGAAATATACTACTAAACTGGCTGGCTTAATGAAGTAATACATAGTGGAGGTAAGAAACAACCCAGTCTGCCCCCTGGAAACAAGGGAGCCGAAACTCCATGACCCCTTTCCACTAGGGATGGACGGAAGTGGATGTGGCACTTATGTGCGTCAAGACTACCGAGACCGTGAATATGTTGCAATCGTCTACTAGCTCTCCGGAGTAGAGCCGTCTCAAAACCAAGCCCGAGCATTGCCAAGAGTATCCAATCTCTCATGGGTATCGGGAGCCACTGCCTCGCCAAGACCAGCCCAATCCGAACAACTCCCTTGTGGGAGGGGCTCATTCCATTGCAAAGAGTGCTTCCGAAGGTCGTAACCACATACAGGAGCTTAGGAATGTAAGTGCAGATATTTGTACTCGTAACTGAAGACTACTTTAAAAACACCAGCAGTAAGCTTGTTGGCATAAATAAATAATAATTACCATCTAAAGGTTACCTAAACCCGGGACATAAAGTACCTACTAACAATTGTAAGACACTCTTGGGGTATTTATCTCTGATGTGAGATTCCCTTGTGGTCTAACCGGGAAAAAGTACGAATCAGCTGGGGAATTTAATGTCGTACTGGCAAGTTGGCCATGGTAACTTGGTGGTTAAAGCAGCCGCTCGATAAGCGGAAGATCCGTGGCTCAAATCTCGGCTATGGCATTCAATTTTTCAGTTTCTGATTCCACCTCTCAAATGTTACTAACTTTCGCGCGTCTCTGTGACCTGTCTGCCGGCGCTCTGTAGCCTCCTATGTTTCCTTCACCTTACCCCTTCCTCCTAGTGTGTTAGCCGCAATTAATCTCATGCAGGAGGTAGTGCTCGGGATGTCTCCCTCCATTGTGCACCCTATATTGTCAATCACATAATGAACGTTTAATCGTAGATAAGGCTTTGTTCGACTAGATGGGACCGACAACCGTCCAATGCCTCCATGAGGTGGGCATTGTTTCCTATCAGACCATTACTACCTTTATAGCCATTGAAACGAAGTTGAGTTTTGCATGGGCGAACAATCGATTCATCGCAGCGGAATAATGGTCTCGTCTAAATAGCAGGAATACGCGGATAGAGCAATTTGCTTGATGTTTCCACTAATATGAACCAATATAGTATATCTATTATCCACTGCGTTGCACATTAGGGAATTACGTGTTCTATTTCAGTTGCATACTCGTATATAGAAATTATAATGTATCAAAAGCCTTCTGGAAAAATATCCACTGTAAATCTGGAATTATTGTGTACGATGCACATTAAATATACCACACGATATTCAATTTTGCATTCAGTTCCTCTAGTATCGTAGATGTAGACTTCGAAAAATGTATTCAGTACTGCTACAAAACAGAACAATAAAATATTCAATAATAAAACCCATAAAAACGCTTGTATGCTTAATAAAATCTGTTTTATATTCATCAAAGTTATACCATAATTTCATTGTATTACGTATATAAAAGCAGTCATCCTTTTAATTTGTGTTTGAACAAATATATAATAAAAATCTCAAATGACATGGTATGTTTATAACTAAATGTAACTAGCTGTAAACTTTAATCACAAAAACAACTTTTATCTAAATTGCCATGACGCAAAGCTTTGCCTAGACAGAATAAAATAGAAAGCGACTATGCAACTCCTCGTAAGTCCATCTCTCCTACACCACAATGAAAGAATAGCTTAATGTCGTATTTCTTATACACTGACTCAAGTGCACCCACAAATCTAGTTACATTATCAGAAAAACATCGTATTTACTGTGTTCACACAACTCTCTCTTCTCAATCTTTCATAGGATATTCCTACAAAAGCGTATTCTTTTATCTTTTTTATCTTTCATATGTAGATATGAACTTTCTTTACACATTTACACATTTCGTTGTAGGTATAAGAATAAGAAGATAAAAGCTATAGTCAAATGTTTAAAATGCAAGTCACTATGTGAACGAAATTTTGTGCTTCTAAAGCAATAATAGCGACGTCAAAAAAGTATATTTGAAAATTCTAATAACCTAAAAGAGCATCTTGGAAATTATCTCCACAAAAAGTTTGGTTGACATAAATTCTGTGTTTTAACTAAATCTATTTTTGTGTAGTAAGGCTGTATTTATGAATGCGTTTGCCAGTTATAAACAAACGTACAGAATGAAATTACACAGGTTATTCATAGAAAATTCAAAATATACAGGATGCCTCAAAAATGTAGTAGCACTTTGAACGACTAAAATCATTGTGTATGAACATAGAGACAAGTGTAAAGGCTTGAGTTACAGAGGAAAAATGTAATTAAACAATGACTACCCGTTAATTTACTAGAGGTAACTGTGTGGAATATCAGCACTGAGTATCATAGAAACATTTTTAACGGAACTGCCAATAGTCACAGGTGCCTCACCTTGCTGCACGAGTCCGTCGGTCTATACATCGAAGAGACGTTTGATGATGACGACGAGATTTACTTTCAGCAAGATGGAGCATCTCCTCACTACCATCACGATGTAAGAGCTCATTCGTCCTTTTTATCTCCAGTTCCGATCCTGGAAGTTTTATCGTCTGCTGCGACTCTCAGAGCGCACTGCAGGCATTGCAATAGTTTGTCGGCACGCCAGCACTAATTGTGAAAGTTCAGGCTCTCATTTCACGGTTGCTCTCGCGTGTATACCAGATTGTTTTTAACCGGACCCCAGGCCATGTAGGTACTCCAGGCAATGAAGCGGCGGATGAGGCTGCTAAGTCTGCCTGCCGTTTGCCGGAGATTTTTACATGCCCTACACGGATGTACAACGGTACTTCCGTCGTCATATCTTATCAGTCTGGCAGCAATCATGGGAAGCGTTGATTTGTCACTGGGACTCAATTGCGGACGATCAAGGACAACGTGCAACCTTGGATGATATTTTCAAGAGATACCAGGCGGGCAGAGGTCATCTTGGCCCGCCTGAGAATAGGTCACACACGTATCACGCATGGACACCATCTGCGTGGTGAGCCGGCGCCTGAATGTTCCACCTGCGGCGATCAGCTCTCCGTGGCCCATGTTCTCGTTGATTGTCCGCATTACACTCGTGAGCGCCAGCTATTTGGCTTGGGTTCAACTATGAAGTCCATCTTGGGCGACGACCCGGTAGCTGTTGACACAGTGCTGCGGTTCGTCGCCAGTATTGACTTCGGTAAGCAGGTTTAATTTGTATTTTATTTCATGGTTTTACTTTGTTCCTTTGAGGACTTTTATCTGGTTTTGACCTGCTTAACTTTTTAGCTCAGTTTGGTCTTGTTAACTGTTTTAGCATACCTTTTTAGATACGTTTTGAATTTTTAACCTTTAGCATGTTGTTTTTAGCTTTCCGGTTTTAAATTTTAGTTCTGAGTGTTTAGCGGTGGTGAGTTTTCCGTTTTTTTATCATTTTGAGTTGGGGCCCCAATGACCTAGCTGTCGACGAGCCCTTAAACCCTACTTACTCACTGTAAGAGTTCACCTCGATGCAGAAATTATCCAAACACATGGATAGGATGAAAGGGTAGCATTGAATACCCTGCACTTTCCCCCGACCTCACGCCAATGGACTTCTTTTTATGGGAATACCTCAAGGACAGAGTTTATCACACAAAACCAAGAACAATTGATGCATTGAAATGGAAATTTAAAGAGTAAAATTCAAAATGAAATGTTTTGTGACGTTTGCGAATCCAATGTTTTGTGTTACGAGCTTTGTTTGTCCAATCACAGTCATCAATTTGAACATTTGTAAATTCAAGCCTTCTGTAATTCAAGCCTTTAAACTTGTCCCTATGTTCATAAATAATGATTTTGTACCATTACAAAATCCAGAAAAATGCGAAACGTTTTTCCATGCAAAGAAAAACTTGGCGATGAAAGTTGCAACTGTTCTAGCTACCTTGCTCACTCGCCACAATCACTCGCTATGTAGCTTGCTTAGTTCTCCACTTCCCCACTACCTCCATAGCTAAGCAAGTGAGGCCATATTCTATTCTGGAAACGTATTGGGGCTTGAATGCAGGACCGGATCATTGGGGATTGAACTTGCAGATATGTACACACACACACACACACACGCGCGCGCGCACACACACACAATTTACTTTTCTTGAATATATTGAATAATAGATAGATACATTAAACACATATAGGAACACAATACGTTAAATAGATGGATGTTCAAAAGTTTCATAAACGTGGTTTACAAGAAAAGACATAATAATGCCAAAAAACTTTACAAAACAATTTACCCAAAGGACAATGATTCAAAGGTTCACAAAAGAATTAATAAAAGACAATCATTCAAAGGTTTGACCAAAGTAATTTCCACAAATGTAATAAATGACAGTCCCTTTTGGCATGCACACTTTTTCCCCATTTAACTGTCAGCCCTGCGGAGGCAGCTATAAGCTGACACTAACACAAGTTGCTCCACACGGAGCTTATTAAACTACGTGCATGTAAATATAATAGGGCTTGCCTTCGACCAACCCTTTTACAAAAATTGACTTAGGAAAATCATTCCATAAATTACACTCAACGTCAAACTTGATTCTAAAAGTTCTTGTGAATGAATACCATAAAAACTAGAAAACTAGTGTACACACGTACTAACTAGTGTCGAAGTCGCCAACATCCAAGCGCCTGGATTCTTCTTTCTGGAAATTTCTCTCTTTCCCGTTTTTGTACATGTTATCGACTCGCCGGTAACTCGGTGAGTATGCTGCATTAACTGCCCGCTGTCGAATATGCTATATCCTCTCTCTCTCTCTCTCTCTCTCTCTCTGACTGACGAACATAGACTGCCACACAACGTGACTATATACTTCTGCTGCAGAATTTAATTACGAGGAGTAATGGTTGAAGCGGCCTCCCCTGTTGACTGTCACAACACACAAACGCAGCACAAAAGAATATACAAGATGGCGAAATTTGGACCAAGGCCCAGAAATGACCCGGACCCTGAATCCAGCAACGATAGCTGCAACACCTTGGTCATTGATTTAGACCATGTAACTGATGGGCATGTAGAATCTACCGAGAGTTCCGGCGGCGTAAACCCCGGGCCACCTAACACGGGCACGAAAAAGAAACCCAGGCACGGTGAAATAACCCTGGAGGCCGGTCCAGGGGCCCCCCGACATTACCTGGTAAAGAGGGAGGCCCATTAACAACCGAGTACCGCTGAGGCTGCGCACAGCACACAACCACCACGCCAGGATGCTGGACAGAGTGAAGGTTATATGACCCAACAAATACCACACATCTCAAAGATCTTCGTCGTGAACTACTGTAAGATCAGTATGGCGGGGTTAACAGGAGAAAATGCTTTCACCTTCCACACGTTGTACAGACCCGGACCATACAACGGAGAGTACCGCAATGGCTACCACGGGTTCAAATTCACTACGCTAGAAGACTACCACAACTTCATGAAACAAGGTAAAGAAACTTCAGACCTATTGCTCTCACAAATACAATGTGCAAACTAATGGAGAAAATCATTACCCGAGGATTAAAATACATGTTGGAATAACAGAAATTCTTCACCAAAATTCAAAGCGGCTTTCGCCGTCACCATTCGACCACATATAAACCGCACATTATTAAGACACTGCTGGATTTCAACATCAGAGGAAGAATGATAGCATTTATTTACAATTTTCTTCATAATCGCCGCATCAGGGTAAAAGCCAACGGCATACTCTCCAAAGAAATTAAAATTAAAAATGGAGTTCCTCAGGGCTCCGTGATCAGCGTGACCCTTTTCCTTATAGCCATAAACAATATTGCAACATATATTCACCCACCAGTTAAGGCGTGCCTTTATGCTGACGACCTCATAATTTTTTGCCAAGGTAAACACATAATCACCACTCAAAAACTACTTCAGTCAGCTTTAGATGATCTCCAAGAATGGTCGTCTACTACTGGTTTCAAATTCTCCAGCACCAAAACTAAATGTATCACCTTCACAAAAAGACAAGTTCCTGAACAGGACCTTGAACTATATCTTAATGAAGAAAAACTCAACGTAGTTACGACCACAAAAATTCTGGGTGTCATTTTCGATCAAAAACTTTCATGGAAACCCCATGTTAAAGCCTTAAAAGAAGCTTGCACAAAACGACTCAACATTATCAAAACTCTTGCCACAGGAAATTGGGGTGCTGATTTATTCACACTTCTCAAAACCTACAAGGCTCTTATTAGATCCAAACTGGACTATGGAGCTATTGTGTACAACTCCGCAAACCGTTCAACTCTCAAAACCCTGAACTCCATTCAGTCTACAGCCCTAAGGTTGGCATTAGGGGCATTTTGTTACCAGCCCAATCTTAAGCCTCCAAATGGAAGCAAATGAGCCGCCTCTAAATATTCGCAGAAAATTATTAAGTGTAACATATGCCATAAAGATTGCCTCACATCCATGTCATAAAATGCATAACTATGTTTTTCCACTACAGAAATCTTGCCTGATGCAAACAAAACGACACAGAAGTCCGTTTCACATTAGAATTCTCCAATACTTGAAAGAAATAGATTTACAAATTCCTATGATCCAACCCAGCTATATTATGCTCCACACCCTCCTGGCAGATACAAAGTCCACCAATTGATACCAGCCTTTCATCTCACTTGAAACTTCAAACTCCTTCCTGTATCCTTAAACAAACGTGGAGTTGTTTACTGGATGCATATAACTCTAACACGAAAATTTTCACTGATGAATCAGCATGTAAAGAGGGAAGAGGATGATCAATTGTGTATCCTGATCAAACAATGATCCACAGTTTACCTCGCCTGTTTAGCATTTTCTCCTGTGAAGTATTCGCTATTAAGGAAGCGCTTCTATATATAACCAATTCATCCATTAAAAGTCACTGTACCATATTCGCCGATTCCTTAAGTGTACTACTTGCCATACAAAACTCCCAGCCAAACCATGCACTAATCCATGAAATTCGACTTTTGTATCACAATTTAAATAAGACCGATAAAAAGGTATCCTTTGTATGGCCTCCCTCTCACGTTGGCATAACAGGTAATGAAACTGCAGATGAAGCTGCAAAAGAGGCAGCTAAATATCCCGTCAGTGAATTCTCGATCGCTTCTCCACACCAAGACGTCATCAATGGTACTAAACATATGTACATGCAAAAATGGATACAGACATGGTCATCAGTTAGCAGTAAACTCCATGAAGCTCGCTCAGGCTGTACAAAACTTTTCTGCATCTCCAAAGACTGAAAAGAAGAGATCAAGTTAACATCACTCGGCTTAGAATTGGACACTCCAAACTAACACACAGTAATCTTCTCACCAAGGACCAACCTCCAAATTGTGCCAACTGTGATATTCCTCTAACCATCCACCACATCCTTATAGATTGCCCACAATACAGCAGATATAGACAGCAAGCCGGCATTTCCAGTCTTCATCATGCAGTCAATACACCGAATATGATCAGCAAGACTACAGTTTATGAAGAACATAAAACTTTCAAATTTACTGTAAATGTCAACGTAACGTAATATATGAGTATATAATTGTAAATTAATATCCACAATGTATTACTATGTATGATCGTGATAAGACCTGCTGTCAAAACGACCTTAAATAAATATTTTAAAAAAAATTTAAAGAAAAGAATGTACCCTTTCACATAACGCCGCATCCTGAGGAACGCACACACAAAGTGGTCGTAAAGGGCCTTTACTTCAACATGACCGCGGAGGAGCTCTAGTCCGCGCTAGACCGACTAGGTTTCGACACACTGAAAGTGTCAAAACGTTATTCAAGGAGACTAGGACACACATACCCTTCTTCCTGTGAAATCAGCTCCATTGCTATAAAACAGGTCAGGGAAATAGTCCACTGCGCTGTCCGTATAGAAGACTACAGGCAACCAAATGGACCCTCACAATTGCGGCTGGATATTCTTCGGTCTCACTATATTGCCACGGCTGAGACTCTTTTATCACGTGGGTGTTGAAGGAAATACCACATTTATCGTGAAACCTGTATTCCAATCCACATTTATTTAAAACTTTCTTCCTCGCAACCATATATCCGGCGCAGCTATATGTTTCCCGGCACTGATATTCACGCGGTCGATGGCAGGATACACGCACGTAAGTGCGTGTGCGAACATGAACTTGTGAGTGTGAAGTGCCTATCGCCACGGCTTGTTCGCTGGTTTTGCTATTTTAATCTTCCCCTCATATTATCACTTCTTCATGGCCATGTGGTTGCCTTCATTGGTGGAAATCCATGTTATATCCGCAACATTCGACTTTCCACCAATATGCATACCCTGTCTTGGCGGGTGCTCTTTGAGGGGTTTTTGCTTCACTGCACATAGAGTCACTATTAACTTTACAATGGTTTGTAAAGGAGTTTCATATCCTTTGTTTTCCATTGCTGGAAACACACCAAGGTCCTAATGTTCGCAAAACCGGGAAAGATAGGAAAGACCCAGAGAACTACCGACCGATCAGCCTACTCACTAACATCAGCAAAGTCATCCACAAGCGACTAAACAGGCATATCATCAGGAACAACATACTCATAGATGAGCAATTCGGCTTTCGTGCCAAATACTCTACAACTCAACAGCTCACCCGATGCATCGAACATATTACTTTGGGCTACAACCAAAAGAGAAGCACAGGAATGCTTTTCCTTTATGTAAAGAGGGCTTTCGACTCCGTGTACCACCCAGAGTTGCCTTACAAACTGTAACAGCTAAATGTTTTTGACACAATGATAAAGCTGTCAGTGCACTATCTCACTGGACGCCCCTTCTCAATATCCGTACGAGAGGCCAGCTCTGGCCCCAGGCCGGTAAAAGCAGGTGTCTCACAAGGAAGTCTCTTGGGACCCCTACTCTTTAATATATACCTAAATGACATCCCCAAATCCCCAAGCACTATCCTCTCAATCTATGCCGACGATGCCGCCATAGCGGTGCAGTCGTGGAAACCAGCGCTAATCCGTTCGAGGCTACAGATGGCCCTCGACAAACTGGAACCATGGCTGAGCAAATGGCGCAACAGAATAAACGCCAACAAGTCACTGCTTTTCACAAAAAGAAAAACTCACCGCCAACCCCTGCCACCTCTCACTCTGTTTAACGAAAACGTAATCTGGACAAACAGCGTAAAGTACCTAGGTCTATCGCTAGACCCCGGAGTGCATTATGGCTTGAAATTTAGCGCCTATATACCCCTCCGGGAAGGAGTGGGGAAGGCAGGTTGGCAGAGCATGAACCTTACCATGCTAAATTTCCACGCACAGCGTGCATCGATATATATCGTTCGTTGGTGGTAACGATATCGTTACAGAGTGGGTTTAAATACCAAGTTCGGATTTAATTGACGGCTTGTTTTAACTTATGCTGTTCACAGACATATATACATGGTCCTATTACAAAAAAAAAAAAAAAAAAAAAAAAAAAAAGTCTTCTTGCAAGAGGAAGTGTCGAAAGGCACATTTCCGATGAAATCTCGGTCTAGAATTTTTAGACACATACAACAGTCCCTTTACTTACTAAGGGTGAACAAGTAGCAGAGGAAGTCAAAATAAAGCAGGAAAAGGTCAACTGCCGAGACTAATACGTTGGTTGAAGTGCTAAATCGGGTAGCAATTTCCTTAGACTTGTTTCCATGGCAGCCTCTATCTCGTCTACCTTCTCCTCGGTTAGAAACTGTTGGCTGTGTATATTTCTTTTTCTCTAACACGGACTCTGGTTAGCTGTATTTAACTAATGGACTTTTCTTGCAGGTGGGAAAGCAAATAAAAGAAGGCTACAAGCTACTCTCTCAAGTTTGCTAGAACTTACAGCGTGCACATTTTCTTCCTTTGGCTCCATCTTCCTTTATTTCCTTGTGCACTTTTTCTTTTTACCCCCTTCAGGAATTAAGTACTACTTCAAGATTTTGTGCGAACTCTTAAATAGTTTGAAACCTAAACTATTTTGCTAGTGTTTCTTCTTCACTTTCACTATAGAACTATTCAAAGGTTAGGACACATTCAAAACTTCCACAACACTATTGAACAAAGAAAAAAATATGTGTTGCATTCAAATGACTTTTTCTACTCTTGCACCAACTATTCTTTAAACTCGTATTCCTTTGTCTTCTTCATGTTAGTCGAGATAAACATTTGTAGAAAATATAGCACATTTTTTGTAGGTGCAAGAGAACTATCAGAATTCAGTAGGCCTTTAGCGACAGTCGAATATTTTGGTCACTATATGAAGGCTTTGAAATTCCATTCAGTTTGCACGACCAAGAGATAATATATTGAATAACGACTTTCCATTTCAGATAAATAAGTATTGCAAACCTCATACAAATCATAAGGAATATCCTCGAAATGGTTCACTCCACAAAAAATGCATTTGGATATATCTGGTGTATTTTAACGAGATCTCATATCTTAAACATACGGAATTTTAAATAAAATCATTAGAGCCATTTTTGAGAAAATCAAAATTTTCGAAAAAATTTTCACGTAATGGTAGTTTAGGATGTCTGAATTTCCTTCAAAATCTTCGTGTTGCGTTCTTGAAAAATATTAAACTTTAATGCCAACTTTGGTTCTTAACCGACTTTTCTATTTTGAGTTAAGTTTTCACAGGTAGGTAGGCAGACACACACACACACACACACACACACACACACACACACACACACACACACACACACACACACACACACACACACACACACACACACAGTCCTTTCTCTGAAGATGCTCTTCTGGATTCAGGGGCCTAAAAACATATCTCCTGTGATATTTCATCAACATTTTGGGTCGAACACAATATTTCCCTACTTACTATACGTAGTAGAGAAAGTAATAAAGCCATAGAAAACCATCTGACAATCCTAGATAAAGAAATAGGCAAGAAACACGTACTCAGATCTATTTTTCTCTATCCTGAATGCATTTTCTATCTCTGAGGCAAATGGGTATGTGCTCAATTTATGAGGTACTGTAAAATGTTGCAAACGAGGTCATCACTCTCTAGAGAGCAATTTGAAACATAGTTGACCAGCTCGATGCACATTAACCTGGCGTGATCTGTCAGAAATACTTCCCTGTTGATTTGTGATTGTGCCTTCTATTGTACAGAGTAGAAAAGCATGTTATTTCCATAAACAGAGTTTGAAAAGTAACGTTTAATAAAAAGGCACACATTAATGTTTGTTATGGTCATCGTCCAAAATATTTTTCACTCAAAATAATGTACTTCTAGTACAGCGATGTCCAACCTCTGGAAAGAGGGGAAGTTGGATTTATCTCCTTCCACTATACGCGGACTTTGCCCATCTTTAACACTAAAATGTGCATTGTGTTGCAGTGGCGGGTTGATTGCGTTTGATTTACGAAAACACTTTCAGATCTTAAATATCCGCTCGTTAGTGACTTGTTTGGTTGATATGCTTACGTTTAAGAAGTCTATCAATGTTTGGCGACAAAGTTAGAAAATCCATCAAGTGATCGTCACGTAACCTATTGCGAAACAGACTTTTAATATAATTCAATTTGGAGAAATTTTGTTCGCAAATATATTATGTAGAGCTATCTGACTCTTATACACACTGTTCTGGCAAATGCTTATTTCTCTATCTACTACATTTTAATTGACATAAGTATTTTCAGAAAGTATCTTATTGTTAGGTCGCGAAGGCCGCATAGCTGGCTGAGAGAGATCGGGGCACTGACCACGTCACACCCTCCAGGACTTCACCCCACTCATGACGCCTCTAGTGGGTATAGGTGGGGGAAGCAGCGACCGGGCGGTAAGCCTTGGCCCGCGAAGGGCTGTTGCGCTAGGGATTATTTATTTTTTATCTTATTGCTAATTTTCTTGTAGATGCAAGGGGAATATGTGAACACAATAGACTTTAAGAGATAGTGAAAATAAATGTTTTAAGAACTGGTTGCTATGTAATGCCTTTGAAATTCCGTCCTCCTTGCAAGGCAAGAGGAAAAAAAAAAAACAACAACAACAAATAACATATTCCCTCTTCTTCTTCTTCTTCTTCTTCTTCTTCTTCTTCTTCTTCTTCTACTTCTTCCATACAAGAATTGAAACTGAAACTGTTACTTCCATCGC
Source organism: Tenodera sinensis (assembly GCA_030765045.1). Taxonomy (NCBI): domain Eukaryota; kingdom Metazoa; phylum Arthropoda; class Insecta; order Mantodea; family Mantidae; genus Tenodera; species Tenodera sinensis. Next base: position 38,548,871 of record CM060971.1, read on the forward strand.
TTTTTGGGCTATCGTCCTCTTGGCTAATATAAAAATGCGTGCAGCGGCAGACCCTCAGGGGGCATTCTTTGCACATGTTGATACCGTCTCTCCTGATACCCTCTCACTTCTTTTACCATACTGTTTTTTTATCTTCAATTCTCTAAGTTCTTGACTTCTTCTTTGGTCTCTAAGGTCCCTAATACTGACCTTAAAAATCTTGTTTCAGCTGCTTCAAAACGTCTTTTATCACTTGCCTTAGCACCCATGTTTTACTTCCATATATCAAGGCTGGTTTTGAGACAGTATTATATAGTCAAATCTGTATATCATTCTTATTCCTATTGAGAAATGTATAGCTATTGGCAAATTCAAACAAATAATAAAGAATATCTCGGAAATGGTTTACTCAAAAGAAGTATCGGTATAAATTATTGTGTTTTAACGAGATCCACACGTTGTATTTGGCAAGATTTTGTCTTTCTCTATCGGTTTACCATTTATGCAAAGTCATCCAGAATGAGAGTTCGTCTGAGGACATTCTCAGAAAATTCAGAGACAAGGTTGGACATTGTGAATGCGTAGACTTCCGCGGTCTGTGTCGTGGTTATTCTTGGCTTCCGGTGAAGACATGGTATATAAGCAACAGAAAACAGACAGTGAGCGCACTTGAGCCCGGAAGAAGCCCACGATAAGATGGGAGAAACGTCGGCAACAAACCACAAGAGGACGCGGCCTTCACCGGAAGCCAAGAATAACCAAGGTTGGACATTGCTGTTCTAGTCGTTTCAAAGCTAAAACGCTTTGTCAGATCTTCCACGAAAAACAGAAATTAGCTGATTTGATGCTATACTTTTGCTTTTAAAGTGTTTTGAGCAATTTGAGTTAACTGTATTTCACATGTCATTTTAATTGCGTAAATTTACTTCAGTGTAACTGTAGAAATCTAAATTGCGTATCTTTTAACTTACCATTGAATAATATTGCAGTGTTTGTGGTGTAATTAAGACCAAGGTTTCATATCATGAATTTTTGCACTAATCTTCCAAGAAAAGTCTGGATGGATATGTTAAACGAAGTGATGTGAGAAGTTTACATATTCTAATTTATGAGTGTGCATGTTAACTGTTCTGTTTACATATTTAGGGTACAGCGGCATATCAGAAAAAAGCTATAAAAGCTATATTTTTATTTCATCACATATGCTGTATTCCTTACTTCTAATTGTTATGCATACATTTTAACTCTTATTTGAAAGAAAAAAAAAAAAGAAAAAGAAAAAAAAAACCTGGTAATTTAATCCCGAAGACGCAGATTTATTCTTTCTTCCATTATTTGTAGGTCATGCAGTAATAATTTCAGCCTTCTAACGTCTAGTTAATATATCCGATTTATTTTCAATATTTAAAAGCGTAATAAAAATAAAGGAATGAGAAAATGTACCCAAAGATTTGCATGTCGCTCAGTAATAAATAAGTCCAAATCTTTAAATAAGTAGGCTATAGATATTTGTGACAAATTGTAGATATACTTTAACTCTCTTTAATGGTTTGCAGTGCCTAGTGATTGTTTATACAATTACGTTATACGTTATACGGACAGGGCTTAGCAGTTTAATTTCCGGCACCCCATTTGTTTACGATTTATAAAGAATATATTTTGAAGATGTAGGGAATAAAATAGAAACTTGCCACAGAGTCACATAACAAAATTTCTGCAGGCACTTTTTTTCCTCAAATTATTTATTGGATATTTTTTTTAAAAAGCTTTATACATCGAATTCTACATATATCAGAAAAAAGCTATAAAAGCTATATTTTTATTTCATCACATATGCTGTATTCCTTACTTCTAATTGTTATGCATACATTTTAACTCTTATTTGAAAGAAAAAAAAATAAATAAAAAAAAAAAAAAAAAACCTGGTAATTTAATCCCGAAGACGCAGATTTATTCTTTCTTCCATTATTTGTAGGTCATGCAGTAATAATTTCAGCCTTCTAACGTCTAGTTAATATATCCGATTTATTTTCAATATTTAAAAGCGTAATAAAAATAAAGGAATGAGAAAATGTACCCAAAGATTTGCATGTCGCTCAGTAATAAATAAGTCCAAATCTTTAAATAAGTAGGCTATAGGTATTTGTGACAAATTGTAGATATACTTTAACTCTCTTTAATGGTTTGCAGTGCCTAGTAATTGTTTATACAAAACATTATGGCTGTTTTCAACCAATATGCTCCTTACAGTAAGTTGATAGTTAAGGAAGGAAAAAGTTACAAATTTATTGTCTTAAAGGTATTACTGCCTTCTATTAATTTCATTACCTTTACCTGCACGAGCAATTACTATACTATTGACTGACCGAAATCTTAATGCTTCATTCTTTGAACCTGCACGAGGGAACGAGAAGTTGTTGGACTGAATTCTTCCTCAATTGTTAGAACGTTATTATTAATTATTTTGGTTTCATTGTGCCACACTGTCGTTTACTTGCCCCATACATGTGTGATCTCTATCCCACAGGACCAGTTTCTGCCAAAGTAAAATGAATACTTAAAGAAATGCAACAGGCGACTTAATCTTACAGGAATTGCACGATATAACGCTCGAGGATATATCACGTAAGACCGAAACAGATTGGCAGCGTTTTTTAAAAATATAGAAAAGGCGGAATATGATCGGTGGAGAAAGGACGGAGTAGTTGAAAACATTGTTTACGCTTTATAAGCTAAATGTACTGAATGAACTGAAAATATTTAAATTGTGCTACTTTGAGCGATTTGTTTGCTTTAATCTGGCGTGAATACCTACCTACACATTCCAAGTTTGGCAACATTATCGTAAATATCGGGAATTTTTGACTGATGTGGTGGCTGCTGCATTCCTGCCAGGGACTTTCAGCTGGTGAACAAACTGCACACATCTCTTTCCGATCCCTTTCCGTACGCGAGGCAGTTTGACTTGCTGGTGCTCGCTGGTGCGTTATGTAATGTGAAGTAGCCCGGCCCTCCAGTCCACCGGCGTGCACCGAGCCCAGCGTCACAATATCAAGCATGTAAAAGAACCGAATCTCACTTCTCTAAATCAAAGATACCTACCATACTCGTTGTTTTAGGGACGACCAAGCTGACCTCTTTAAACATCGCACTGACTTTAATGGACCTGCTGTAAGCCATAGGGGCACAAAACGTGCTAATAAGCCACAGCTGACAAGATCCTCACTGCGCAGCGCGTAACAAGCGTTGACACATACAATGTACTGATATAATCACTCTTTATTACCCTCTATACTCCGTGACTCCTCGTTTTATGTTGGCAGAAGGTTTGATAGCCCCTGGTGTAAGCATGGAATAGACTACACATACCAACCAATATTACATTTTAACCCAATCTTAAACTGATTTAACAATTAAATTAACGCAAGTTCTGTCTCATCGAACAATATTAGACTTAACAAAAGGTTAAACTCCATGTTAAGTTATCTTTGGTGTACCCCTGAGTAATGGAAGAATGGGCCGCATCATTTGAAAACGTCCAAATGGAGGAACTTTTAAAGCACAACAGACTTTCCAAAGCAGTCATGAGAATAATTTTACATAAATAGGTACATTAGCTTAGAACAATAGAAACAACAGAAACCTAAACTGAGATTTTATGTCATTGGCATTTTTCATTTAATGATAAACGCTGCAATTTCCAAAGCTACCCTTCGTAGGTTTATTCGGAAGGTTTTCGAATAATTGCTTCAAACGCCAAATAGAATTTTTGTTGGAACTTGCTCGATAATTTATCAGGAATGACCAGGGCAAGGCATTTCGTTACCAGCTTCTTCATGTTTAGTGCACACGGATCGTAACCCACGAAATACCGGGCAGTGACATGGTAAACAAAGCTGTCCCTTACGCGCCCTTAAACGACGTAGTGACGTACAAAGTAAATGTATCTGTAGATGAGCAGGTAATTTGAAATTACACGTAGGGTTACAGAATAGTCTTTAAATTGCACATTGAGATACGTAAAAGGGACAATATAATAAACAATTGAATTATATATGGTAGATTGAATTATTTACCTATACCATTCATAAATGTAATTATTTTCGCAATCTCTTGCAACCAGTTTAACTACTAAATTATGAGATACGTAAAAGGGACAGTACAATAAAAATTCAATCATATGTGATAGATTAAATTACATATTTTTCCTATAGCATTCATAAATTTACACATAAGAATTATATTTATAACCTTTGCAATATTTGAAAATATACATTTTCCGTGTCTCAAAGAAACACTTGTATAAGAAACCTTACAAGTTCTTTACAGAAATGCTTTGGATCTAATTTCATAATTTGCACATTAATTTATAATTATACTCCGCATTTGACTCTTATTTAAATATGAATCCAGAGTTAGGTTTCATGTTCGCAACCACTGCACTATGCTGTACTATGCATCCTGGAGTGTCTGACCTGGTCCGTGTGATCGCAACCTGGGACTGAAAAGTACGAAAATGCCTTGTTGTGGTGATGACACATTTTTGTACACTTTAATTTCTGTGTACATATCCACAATTTAGGTTTAGATTATTGTAAATGCTCTTCGAATCTAACTACTCTGGTGCTGCATTTATGTTGATATAAAGTCGCCACGGTTGTTTACTGGGCCTGCGAGAAAATTCATTTCAATCAGATTTTCCTCCGCTGCTTCGATTCAAGTCTGTCGGTTTTTTCGCACACAATAATACTTCTGTGTTTAATAACGAGCTCTATAGTTAACGATTTTAGAGCGATGAACAACTAATTCTTCTGCATGTCAATTTTTCAGTGATTCTAACCTCAATCAGAAAAATCTCACGGCATCATAGGCATCGCAAAGGAGTTGCTGACGCCCATGCACGGCATTCAGCTAAGTAGCTGTTGTTAAAACAGAGCGCTGCGGTACATAGACAAAGTGCCACGAGCCATACGGATCGCTCTCGAAAGCTTTTGTTTACAGTTGCCTTAGACGTTAACAATTCGCTGCATAAGCTTGATGAAACGCAAAAGTTTTAACATCAAGCTAAGCATTTAATTAAAAGTGCGTGAACATGGAATTAGAGTGTTTTTAAAATTGGTTTGTAAAAATGGCCCCAGGTGCTGCCGAGTCAAATGTCGTTTTGATAATTATATTTTGTTAGTGGCGTGTGGTCCATGTACGCAAGGTAGGCACTGCCTACCCTGTACAATGCTACAAAATTGCTTATATTATGTAGCAGCCCGTTCTGATTCTATGTTAAGTGCCTGGCTACTGCAGTTGACCTGAACTAAGATTTCCATTTTATTACCCAAGGCCATCTTGATATCTAAACAGGCCTGGAGACGGAAAGAGATTACGTTAATGACGTCATCACGTGAGGCTTATGTTTATCACTTGTTTATTACGGGAATGCAACACATCAGTGCGTGGTTGGAATGCTCAGAAGTTGCTTGTGTCTTACAACGTGTCAGTAAACAACTAAGTGAGCGAAAAATAGAATTACAAAGTGGTGTAGTTTTCAATACAAAATGCCTAGGAAGTGTTGTGTGCCGGGTTGAACCTCAAACTATGAAATAGGTGTTGAAAAGTATGTTACAGTGTTTTCGTTTTCAAAGGATCCACACAGGAGATAGCTTTTCAAAAGTGCTTCTATTAACTCTATTGTTATCTGATATCAAAGTCAATACCCTCAATCCACATCCACTAAAGCTTTAATTACAGCGATAATCTGTTCATTCAGCCTTTGTGCTGTTAAATTTTTCACTGGATACAGAGCTACAACATCTTTATTCCTGGATGTTAAAGATGTTATCACAAAAGTTTGCACTGTTTTTGCAGGTTCTTGTGTATTTGAAAGGCCCTGTATGTTCCCCCTTTTATAAGAAATTGCAGGTTTTACATAAATTTCATCCAACAACAAATTTAACACTTTTTCGTGATCACTAAACATTTTCACCTTCTCTGATAAATATTTTAAATGCCATGATTTCGAATTTCTATCAGGACTGAGGGTTAGAGAAAGTTGTCTGAGGTAATCAGGGTAGGGTAAAGAAAGAGTATTGGAATCACGTAACTGTCTATAAGCTGCTGGGTGAGAAAAATACATTGAGCACGTCCATAACAGGTTATCGGGGGTATATTTAATTGGCTTTTGACTGACCAATTTTACCTGCTCTTCTAGGAATTTAGTTTTTAGATATTCTGTGGAATCTTCATTCATGTCCTCCCAACATTCCTTTAAAATGTTGACGGCCTGAAATAGTTTATATTCTGTTTATTCATTTGCTATTGTGAACCCATTCACATGACTTAAAAGAGAATCAAATTTAGACCATTTATCCAATATAATTTGTTTACCAAGAATCCATTTAAACTTATTGTTGGGTATTACAATTTTACCCTGTAGAACCCGAATAATAAAATTCAAATTAATTTTCAATGCTGCTACAATATTCTAGGAATTTCTTCAGTATCAATTTTCACAAAAATTACATCGTTTTCTTTTATGATGACGGCGAATCCCTCTAATTTCATGTCTAATTCTATTTTTAAAGCTCTGAAGATCAACAATTTTGTCATCTTCGATCCATTTACGAAATGCTGCTGCATTCCTTTCCAAAATTTCCGCTCTTGCTTCTTCTGGATCCCTACGTTTCTGTGCTGGTCTGGAAGTCAGGTAAGATGGTAAATTAGGAAACAACGAGGGGCATGCATCTTCAGTAAGTTTAGGAGTTGTTCTGGGTACTACAAGAACGCTTCCATCATTTCGCGTAGCAGTAAATCCCTTCACTATGTGCTGTTCAGCAAAATGTTTAACACATACCACAGCAGCAACATTTGGTTCATAAGTATCCCTGTGAATAGCACGTATCCACTGCTCTCTCCTGTGCGGATCCTTTGAAAACGAAAACGCTGTAACATACTTTTCTACACTTGTTTTATAGTTTGAGGTACAACCCGGCACACAACACTTCCTATGCATTTTGTATTAAAACCTACACCACTTTGTAATTGGATTTTTCTCTCACTTAATTGTTTACTGACACGTAAGACACAAGCAACTACTTAGCATTCCAACCACACACTGATATATTGCATCCCCGTAATAAACAAGCAGGTGATAAACATGAGCCCCCGATGATGACGTCATTAACATAATCTCTTTCCGTCTCCAGGCCTGTTTAGATAAAAATGGTCTTGGATCAGTGCGGGTCAAGGCGAATGACCCTCCAGCATTGTCGCAGTTTTATACGTGTATTTCAAGCGAATACATAAGTAATGGGTGACTTTTTGCAGTGAGATGAGCTTTATTATTCTATGACAAGTGCGATATCACTGATGTCTTATTAACACTTGATTTATGATAGATTTTCATATATTTTACCACGTGCCATGCTAGAGCGAAATTATCCTCTGCAAGGCTTGCAGCTTGCAGCTTGAACCTAAAAACTTGGAGAGGGGAGGAAACATGGAATCTTCGCTTTCTTTGGAATGCAGAATTGTAGACGCGGTTGGTTGCATTGTGTGCAATATCATCTCACGAAGTTTTTCTTCTAGAAATTACGAAGAAGACATTAAAGTTGTGCAGGAAGGAAGACCAATGCCTGACCTAAACATTACTACTCCAATGAAAAGCTGTGTAAGAAAATTAAATTCACAGCTATATATTACTAATGAATGACTTACTGGTTGATGTGTTGCACTCACATGACTTTCTCTACTCTTGTACTAACCATTCTTACAAACTCTTATTCCTATATCTTCTTTGTGTTAGTCGAGATAAACATTTGTACAAATTATCTTATTGCTTATTTGCTTATAGGTACAAGGGGAACATTAGAATACAGTAGGCTTTGAGTGATAGTCAAATCTTTTAAAGCTTTCAAATTCTGTTTTCTTTGCACGGCTAACATAGAAAAAATGAACAATGATGTTGCACTTGACAAAGTTTGTTTTCAAAAACTGACATAAATTACAAGGAATATCTCTGAAATGGTTCACTCTACCAAAAAATTATTTGGACCTAAACTATGTATTTTACATTTTTGTATATAAGATTAGCGAGATCTACATTTTTTGTATAGTAAGATTTTGTGTATCTCTTACGGCTTACGAGTTATTCAAAAGTCATCCAGAGCAAGGACTACATAGGCTATAGCCAGAAAATCCAAAATATACATTTCATTTATCATACAAATATCTCAAACATTTGGCATTTTAATTAAAATCTTTAGAGTCATTTTGAGGAAAATCAAAATTTTCTAAAAATTTTCCAGGTAAAGGGTGGAGCTATTTTCTTCAAAATCTTCGTTTCGCATGTCGCATCCTTAAAAAACGTTAAACTTAAATACCAACTTTGGTTTTTAACCGATTTTACGTTTTTGAATTATGCCATCCACAGACTGACGGCACACACACACACACACACACACACACACACACACACACACACACGCACGCACGCACACGGGCCTTTTTTCTAAAAATGGTGTTTTTGGACTCAGAGGGCCTCAAAACATATTTGCAGTGAAATCTCGACATCGAATTTTTGGTTGGAATACCTCTACTTCCCAGTAGAGAAAGTAAAGGATGTATGGTTTAGTGGTGGGTTCAGTGGCATGGGGAATATCCATACGGCAATTAAAAACACAGTTTTTAACTAGCACTCATCTCCAAACCATCATTCTACTGAAAACATTCGGCAAATCCAGAATTGACCATTTACTGGATACTCAGAAGAAAGTGAGCGAAAGTCAGCACAACGAACTAGTAACAAAAAAGAGAGAAGTAACGAAAGAAGTAACGAAACGTCTAATTGATATTGTTTGTCTTTTTGGGAAACAGGAATTAGCATTTAGGGGTGAATCATCAGAATCCAGCAGAAAGGATGTAGAACTTATAAACCTGCTTTGTCTGTATGACGACAAGTTAAGAACTTTCATGGAGTACAGTGTTTACTGGGGTATCAAATCTGATCCGGAACGACTTAGAGTCAATAAGTAATGATTACTACAGATAACAGGATATTACATTTGCGCTCTCAGTTGTTCATTTTCAAAGATTTAATTCTGTTGAAACAACATAGTCCACCTTCAGTATAACATTATTAATAATTGAGAAAAGCATGTTATGAAAAATTGACCACTTTCATGGAAGTGATTAGCAGGTGCGCTTTGGTGCGGGAAATGGTTAGGAAATTTCAATTAGCTTGTAGCAGATCCACTTGCCACAAATCGCCTCATGCGGTTCATGCACTGACAACGTCACCACGCCGTATGTTACGGACGAAGGATTCGGTAGTGAAAGAGCAGATAGCAATTGGCTAGCATGTTCACTGAATTTTGAGTTATTTTGTTAAAAATATCAGAGCTTGCCAGAGGTGGAATTAAATTGACAGGAGCAGAAGCTTGGAGCCATTTGGGTGACCTATCAAAATACAATTATTTTAGATGAATTAAGCTTGAGATTTTCACTAAAGTAAGGTAAAAAAAAAAAAAAAAAAAAAAAAAAAAAAAAAAAAAAAAAAAAAAAAAAAAGCGAAGCATTCTTGTGGGCTTGTAAACGAGAGACGGGTGAAAATCAAAACAAGCTGATATGGTCGTAAATTTATGTTTTTATGATTAATGTATTGGCATTTATCTGTAAAGCAGCATATACCTACATACTGACTTAAACCTTTTCAGTACAAACTCTTGGTTTTGCCAATTAATTCCCGATACAACAGCCAGAAGTTGTAAGCGCAGTGAAAATTAAGTTAAGGTTCACTTCCAAGTGAGGTCATGTGTCACGAAAACCTCAAAATATGGGGATGTTTTTCCAATACAAATGTAACTGTAGAGGGTATGGAATTTTCTTGTGGATAAAGGTTACTACTTAACAAAATACGCATTTACAGTTTGCACATTTCAATAGTAATAACTGCCTTTATATTAAATGCTTGACTGCACAACTTTCATAATATACGAATGTTATTTTAACGTTATTTAAAGCACCTTATACGTTTAACATACTTTTACAATACTTTGCTGTTTCAATATAGCTCGAAATACAAAGTATAAGGTGCACAAAATCTTCCCTGTCCTCTAGCCTGTTTCTGGTAACAGCATATTGCTCCACGAGTTGAAATTGTACTAAGAATTAAAGCCAGAAAAGTAAATGTTTAAAATTTATAAAAGACCAAAAAATGTGGAAGTAAATGCTTTACCATAGCCCGGAGCGTAATGCCTAACTAGACTAAGAAGTGTTCTCACTGTAATCTTAACAGAAGGCAGGTCCTATTCCACACAGCCACCAGGGCACGCCACTCACCAACTCAACTACCATGTTTTGCGCAACGTCTATTTCATGAAGAATGATAGAGAGAATTGGCCGTAAATTACAAAAACAGTAAAATTTTCTGTTTAATATGCGGATTTCAATTTACAAATAACCTCTTACAATATCAAACGCCACTTGATTAGAAGCATAAATCAAACGTTGGTGACCTTACAGATATTTATTTACAATTTCAAAAGGTACTTTCCTAATACTCTTATTTGTAAGCATATAAAAGGGACGATATGATTGCGCCTTTTATAGGTTTAGTTTCTTATTAGTTTATTTAATATAAGCTACTGTATTTCGTGTTTCAAAGTTTGAACATAATATTAGGTTTAAAACCAAACAATGTATTATATTCATCAAATAGTTCTAAAATATTTTAAGGCTAAATAGCAATGGAATTTACTGCTTTATTTATTGTTAAAGAGAAACAATTTAGTATGTCAATTATAAGGGAGCGCAAAAGAATATTACGTGCATAAGATAAACGAAGGGTATAAACTTGAAGATTATGTAATTTGCCTAACCACAGCGAGTGGTTGTAATAATTTTATGTTAAATATAAACAAAATAGTTAATAACCGCATAGAAATTATTACTATCACGCAGGTGGAACGAAACCATCATTGAGTTTGTATCAAAACAACCTTCGTCACTATGCAAGAGAATGTGGAGTGAGTAAAGCACGTTCAATCGCTACTTCTTCTCTCGTGCCCATGCCTGGTCTAATGTATGGGAGGGGAGAATAGTATTAATACCAATCTTGTAAATCCTCTCAATATCTAAATCGTTCTAGTGTTTGCCTATTATTAGTACGGTATCTGTAACAAACGCCCGTTTCTTTGACAGTCCCCGCTCCTTAAGACTAGTTTCGGGACACCAGGAGAGGCACGGGCAGTGAAAATCTTTAAGCCAAGGACTTATCTTCAAATCCCGTTAAGACCGCCCTCTCTGGCTCAAGTTTTTCAAGTTTTCCTTGGTCCTCATAAATAACAAATGCGGGGGAAATGCAATGTATCATCAGTGTTCACGGCAAGTGATAAGAAATGGCTTTAACGCTGTTAAAGAGAAGGAAACATAGCACTGGCACTAACTTCTTGTTTTTCAGTTGGTACAATTTCATTTAGTTTCTAGGGTCATATCGCAGGCTTTGACCAGATTCCTTATTTTCTTTATTTAACGGTTAGTCTTTATGGGTTTTCATTAGCAAGCTCACTAACATTCACTCGCACACTCATACATCCACACTCTGTGGAGTAAATAAGATATTACCGTTCTGCTCTTATGGACACTTAAGCTTTACTTCACCTTAAAACGTTACTTCTATATAAGTATATGGTGTTGTTTATTTTCTCTTCTTCAAACCTAAGCAAGAACAAAACAAGTGAACGTAATATGTTGCAGTTTTGTGATATCACCAGCATTTATTTTCTCAAACCTGTGAGGTTTCCCAATGTTTTATTTACAATTGGTGGTAGGTTTTTTACTTTTTTTTTTCTCTCTGAGAAAATATTTAATAGTCGTCTCACTTCACCCAGCTTCCCATGTGCACATTTTAGAAATGTTAAAATAAAAAAATGTAATAATGGCATCAAAATAAACTAAAAAGGATATGTCTGAGGCGTTTATGGTTGGTAAAAGTTAAAACTTTTCGACAGTGCCTTTTATCCATGGGAAAATCAGTTTCCTTATCCCTAGTTAAATCTAGTTAAAGTCTCTCTAAAACTACTGATGGAAAGAAAGACATAAAGACAAAGTTACCTACCTTATCTTAAAGATACCCATCTGGGAAATTTTGAAAATCTACAATTTTTATTGGATTGATTTGGAATTTTAACACAACAATCACAGTATAGTGAGGAGTGAATGTGTTAAATTTCATACATTTAGTCAAATTAGTTGCTAGTATTTTATTGTAATTTTTAAATATTTTTATAAATGGTTCTCCTTAACACAATTTTGATTTGAAAAATTTAATAACTTTTAGTTATGTTCTGTAATACAATGTTAGAAAGTTTATGAGATAATTTCTTAATTTTGTTATTAGTTTGGATAAAAATAAATTTTAAAGTTTAAATTCATTATTTTTTCATTTAAATTTCGAAATGTAAACTTTAACTTCGATTATTCAGAAGTTATTCATGTTATGAATAATGTTATTTCTGAGCAAGTACACCAAATTTCATGCATATGTATCGAAAACTGCATCATGTGGAGCATTGCAAAGAGCAAATTGTGCTACAAATAAAAACATGAAAAAACTAAGTTTGAAGCTGCAGCAAGGATAATGAAACTGTATTGATTTAAATGGACAAGACCATTTATAGGCAATCAGTTAAATGGCCACGTGACATAGTTAAAAAGGCCATAAGGCAATAAAAGGCATATCAAAATAAAGTGGAAGGTTTATACTATTTAATAAAACAAAAATTCATTTTTGTCAATTTTTTAATTTTTTAGCATTTTTAGCATTCTTTAAAATCAATAAATTTATGTAAACTACCGTTATTGTTTTTCCCTGTAAAGAATGTAATGTTCTTCATTATATATGTGTGTGTGCGTGTGTGACTCTGTGTGTGTGTGTGTGTGTGTGTGTGTATGTATGTGTGTGTGTGTGTGTGTGTGTGTGCGCGCGCGTGTACATAAAGCGCGTTTGGTGGTGCTTGCTATTATTCATGGCAAGTCCTAGAGTTTGGGGTGGAATGGGAGTGCAAAGCGAGGCAACAGAAAGATACCCAAACCCCTGTTTAACACCTATCTGGTTACCTGCAGCCCCTGATTAAAGTAAAACCAGTTAAAACAATACAAACAAAACATCTTTGGGAAGAAAAAAACGCGGGAGCCCGGACGCTCAGTTTACAGTGACAAAGATTTCATATATGAGATTATATACCTCTATACACAATCACAATATACCGAAAGCGGTCTCCAACAAAATTCTCAAAAATTACGCTGCAGAGTAACTGAAAATTATAAACGGCTAGCACAGCAATGTGGTTTATTCTCAACATGCAAGTAATTACTCCGCAAAATAATTCAATGATTATGGCTATTTATTGTTAGCAAAAAATGGACACGTAACGAGTAACATTTGTTTAAAGAACTACCGCGCTTTCTGTGAAATATTCCTCATACAGCTATTAGTGATATGGGACAGTTAAATATCTTCCTAAAGAACTATACACTGCAGAAGATATGACGTCCACGAGCTCTTAAAACACAAATTAATACATTGAAAGCACAATGACCTCTGAATGGGAAAAGGATAAAAGGTTAGGAAAAGTAGGAAAAGCTGAAATTAAGTTCACTTCTTGAACCCCGTATTACCAGCTTATTGAAAAGTTAAAAACACGTCACCAGGGGCAAATCCAGCCTAACCTGCAGTTTGGGAAACCCGCAGTTAAACTCGTTTCCCCTCAAATCATACGCCAATGTGGTGCAAAGGATCCCTGGAAAAAAATTGGGTGGAAAACGATCTAAACACAAACTTAAATATATGATAGGATCCTTATAAATAGTTGTAAACGGAAATTTCAAATCGTGTAAATGCAAAAGTTAGAGAATTAAACCCCAAAAAATTTGCAAAGCTATGACCTCAAAGACCTTAAACCCCGATATGTCGCCCACAAAAATCACCACGGCAGGGGTTACCTAATCTCTTGCTCAAAACTGACTATGAAATACCCATATTGTCACCAAAGCGAATTTAGATCAATAGTCCTACATTCACTGGAATACTAAACAAAGGCAAAGTATGGAGTTTCGACTTGCGCAGAAAAGCTCTCAGGTCACAACCGCCATGTAGATCACACAACGAAAACACGGCTGCCCATTGACCAACGAACCACGGACCTCGGGTAGTTCCAAGACCAAGCGCCAGAGGCGCCAAAAGGCAATACCAACCACATAAAACAGGCATCGGCAACATGTACTCAATGAGGTATCAGTATGACGTCTCAACATGCAACCCGCAATGCACATGACGTAATGTAGAACATGGGATGGCATTGACCTTCGTTCAGAGTCAGTGGTGGACTCGCTCGCTACAGAGTACAATAAGGAATTGTACACATACTTGAATCCAGCTATTTTGGTCTAGGATACTTTAGGTAGGCCTAGATATTTGAGCAATATATTCCAATTCACTTCTATTTGCAATGTGCCATGAAAATTTAGTGATATATCACAAGTAGCCACTGTCAGTATAGCACGCAAATTAACATCTGCTAATCGCGATACAAGATTTTTTTTATTCAGTTTCTTTTCTTCTACACATTTCTTAAGTGCTTGAAATAATTCCCTGATGTGTTTCCTAAGTGGAATGCCTTCTAGCATATATTCTAGTATCGAGAGGTTGTTAGTAACTCCACGATTGAAAATTACCAATTGTGCTGTGTCAACATTGCCAGTGCTTTCATCCAACGCGAGAGAAACGGCTATAAATCCATGAACCTCGGTTTGTAGTCTTTTTTCGGTTATTTCTATTATTTTATGTGTTCTTCTCTGTATGGTTCGTGGTGATAATGCAATATTACTAAAAATATCATATTGTTCAGGGTAAATTATGTTGGCAACTTTAGTCTCACTTTTTTATGAAATCTCCATCACCAAAACACCTCAGTGACTGAGCAATCTCCAAAACAATAGCATAACTGGCGTAAAATTGTCTATCAGTTATAATTAGGGCTAGGAAGTTCATGCATTTGCATGCTTTTTATAGGTGTTAGAAATGTATGCACGAATTATGGAATTTTCAGTTATTTGGACATGATTTTATGGTGCATATAACTGCATATTTTCTTGATTTTTATAAATGCATAATATTTCATTATTATAGCCCCTATATTGCATATTTTAATGATTTTTATGTTTTTTAAAATTATTTTTTCCATCTGTATATTTTTCATATTGGTAATATTGCACAGGATTCAACTCGCAAGGTGGCGAGAACTAAAGTGGAGTCAAGTTATCATGCAGTGAATCCCCTGTTTCCGTCCCTTCATTATATGTGCGTTATCTGAGAGGTTTATATTAACAAAGATAGAGTACAGGTCAACGTTTTGAGCAGCACGATTATAGCAACGCTTGCCTGCCCACCAGCAGTTGTGTCCTGTTCTTCAAACGTAACAGTGTTGTGAACTGGTTGCCACCAAATTAAATTAGGCGTATAAAACGTTAAAAATGTCTTCAAATGCCGAAAATAAAGCCAGCTTCAAGTGCTAGATTAATTCATTTACAGAAAGATTTTTCGGGTGATTTAATATCCACAGATAATAGGGTAGTGTTTTGTGGAGCATGTGAGAAAAATGTAGAGAGTGAGAAAAGTTTTCAAATAGTTCAGCACATAAACGCAGCAAAACATAAAGAGAATTTAATCAGAAAACTTGCAAACAAAGAACCTGTTCAAAAACAGCTAGCAGAGTGTTTAGGAAGTAGGGTTACTGAATTTTCCTATGACTTGTGCCAAGCATTTTTAGCTGCTGATATTCCCTTGTTTAAAATTAATAATCCGACATTTAAAAACTTTCTTGCCGAGTACACTCGACAACATGTGCCTGAAGAAAGTACACTGCTTAAGACTTATGTAGGACATTGTTACAATAACGTATTGTGAAATATACAAAATGAATTGGCGGATCAGTTTGTGTGGTTGTTGATGAAATCGGTGATTCTGAGCGCCGTTCTGTTGCTAATAATATAATCGTGGGTCCTGAAATAATAAACAAAAGACTACACCTTATCTTCTTAATGTGTGCGAATTGTCAGCCACTGACAATGTAACTGTGACCCAGTTTGTGATGGACTGTTTGAAATTACTATGGCCATGTGGGATCTAATACGACCGGTTACTTTTATTTGTTACTGATGCAGGTCCTTATATGATAAAATCAGGAAAAACTCTGAAAGCTATTCTTCCTAACTTAATTCATATAACTTGTTTGGCACACGCTCTTCATCGAATTTCTGAGACAATGCGTGATTCTTTCCCATTGGTAGACAGATTTGTGTCCAGTACAAAGAGAATTTTTTTTAAATCTCCTAAAAGAGTTAAGTTGTTTAGATTAACAGCACCTAATATCCGACTTCCTCCTGCACCAGTGTTAACATGGGGAACATGGGTCGGTGCAGTTTTATATTATGCTAAGCACATAAACAGTCGAAGGGGTTGTTAAATCATTGGACTCGAAAGATGCTTCATCAATAGAAACTGTGCAAAATATTCTGTCAGGCACGGGCTAAAAGAGGATCTTAGTTTCATATCTGCCCATTTTCTTTCTTACCAACAACCATAATGGCATTGGAAGCTATAGGATCTCCTTTGCATGAATCACTTACTGTCTTTGAAAAAACAATATGTGATCTAAGTTCGGTTCCTGGTAGCATAGGACAAAAAGTGAAAGAGAAAGTGAATTATGTAATCTCAAAACATGCTGGTTATAAACAGATGTGTGACATTGGAGACATCCTCGGAAGAAAACCATCTGTCACACCAAGAGAGTTGACTCTCTCTGTGAAACAGTTAACATCATTTAAATATGCCCCGATAACATCTTGTGACGTGGAGAGAAGTTTTTCACGTTACAAAAGTGTTTTGCGACACAGCAGACTGTTTTACAGTTGAAAATCTGTGCAAAGTGTTGGTTGTGAACTGCAATTCAGCAGTTAATACTAGCAGCAGGCCACTTCTGCTTCAACCCCAAAGGAATGAGGTAGCTTTATTTATTATTTATACTAACTCGTCTACTTCAAATCGACATTAATTGTTTTAGTTAAATAGTGCATATTTCTTGGCATATTTTCAAGTTTTTAAGAGCATATTTGCATACATATTTCAGTGTTTTTAGGGCATGAACTTCCGATCCCTAGTTATAATATTTGAATTAATATTAGGTGTATTATCTGAATATTGCTCTTTGAGCTGTTGCAGTTGGTTAGTACGATCTAGGCCTGAAAAAAAAAAAATGATAAAGGACAGTACGACAGTGTTATGCTACTTTAAGTCGTGGTGTAAATTTATGAGTACATGCTTGCCCATAATTGTATGGTGATATTATGACATGTATCATAATGCCGCTTGATGTTCCATTGATGAATGCCTTTTTGAACTTTAGAGCATAACAAACACCTTACGTTCCTTACATGATGAGAGAAGAAATGATCAAAGTGCTCTTATAGATATCAAATTTAATAGATGAGGAATAATTAGATGCACTCTAATTCTATGGATATACTAAAACTTTAAGTTAAATAAACTAATATCCTTCAAGGTTATAAATA
>CM060971.1:38571468-38888968 GCA_030765045.1 Tenodera sinensis
TGTGTCTGTATGAATGTGAGAGTGAATATTTTCCAAACAAAATTGTTGAAATAAAAGTTAAAAGTCAGCAGATAACGAGTGACTGACACTATCAGTCGTTTCTCAAGTCAAAGCCTGAACTTGGAACATAGAACTATGAACATAGAAGTTAAAGGGAGCTATATAAATGTGAGTAAAAACTACCTTTTATCACTTCATTTGTTATCGCAGCACCTATAAGTATTTGCTTCAATTCATGATAATTCTGAGGGGGATAAGTATGTACAGTTACAACAATAGAGTGACTGAGTGACTGAGAGGTATAGAAGCTTTTAAGGGCATAATACATATTAAGACATATGAGAGTAAATATAAAGTGTACATTTAATATTAATGTGGAAGTTGACGTATGTGATTAGAATTTCGTTTCTATAAATAAAATAAAAGTTATTTTTCATGTTGGAGTTCTAATTTGCTCAGAAGGCCCCCTGTTCGCAACACCCTGAAGTAAATACATTTAAAAACCGCCTCAACGTTCAATTGTCTCTGAGCCCAGTTCCAAATATGACCCCCAAACTTTAAAGGGGGCTTACAAATGACCAACCAAAAAAGCGTTAGCATTAGTTTCTCATCTTGTTCACTCAATTTTCTGCCAACCTCACATACACATAAATTTTACCTACTTTTATGCAACGCTGTAATAACATTCGCTTTTGGACAGGATGCTTGCAACTGATCCGAATCGTCATTCCCGGTGAACTCTTCTGCTTGATGCACATTCAATGCGGATGGCTTTCTGAATTCCTCTGTGGCTGTGTAGAATTGTTTCTTATTCAAAAACTCCAGACGATTTCTTGAAATTGACCTCAGAAGGGAATTCCATGGCCAAATTGTTTTAAAGTATCTACTGAATGGAAAGTTGGTCATCATAACCAGTAATCATCTCGAGAATATTATGCATAAATGTACTTTCCCAGTATTGGGTATATTGCTTTGGCACCACTATCATTTTCATGATACTCGTTGCTTAAACAAATATTGTATAAGGTAATTACAGCGTCGTTTCAGATGGATGTTAAAGGTGAATTTACGTTCATAACTGCACTACTGCACTAAATGCCTACGAACACTCATTTCTTAACGGTGTTACTCGTCATAATAGTATAGATTTACCAATAAGATGCATCCTATCTTTTGCAGTGTAGGTTAGAGTCTATTTATTCAACGCGTGTGCAGTTTGCTTCACATAGGAAATATCAGCTACCCACAACTAATGACTGACATAAATCCATCTCCACGCTTCAGAAAAGGCAAACCTCTATCCCTGTCCTTGGAGACCAATAGCAACCCTGATTTTAAGGGAGTGACAGTTACATGTTCCCTCCACGTGGGGTCTCAGCTGTCAAAATTCTCAATTCCAGCTCTATTCTGTTTCATTAACTGCAAAGGTTCACTTTAAAATATTACAACTCTGCGTAAAAGGACTCAAGGGGAAGAGACCGTGTTGTAAAACGATTATTAGGGTTCCTCAAAGAGGCGGCCGAACTGCACATGCGTTGACTAAACAGACTCTAACAACAAAATTATCTTGAATACTATAAATAGGTGTATGTTAACGATATACTCAGAAACGAAACCTTTCTGTTGTCTCACATTTCTAATAATTTTGATCAAAACATCCATATGCTGAAGATACTGTCGTGAATAAAACATACTCATTAAATTTCTATGAATTAATTGTCAGCAGAAACCTAAATCAGGTTGAGAAATTCTATGCCATAGCCGCGATTTGAGTCACGGATCTTTGGTTCCTCCACTAAACTGAGCTACCATGATATGGCGGCAATATATTAAATTCCCCAACCACAAGGCGCCTAACTGTTTGTCTAACTGTTAGAGATGGACCAAATCTTAGTATACAAAAGATTACACAGTTTATGTCTAAATAAAATGTTGTATAGAGTGACCTATTCCGGGGATATTGCCTTGTTATGTGTGTGAGTTTAGGAGAACTTAAACTTCTGTCAAATGGAACATCGTTATTCAATTTTTTAGATGTTAATCGTGCAAAGAGAACGGAATTTGAAAGCTTTAAAACATTTGACATTCGCTCAAAGCCTACTGTATTCCCATATTCTCCTTCCACCTACAAGGAAATAAGCAAATAAAATAATTTCTGAAAATGTTTATCTCAACTAACACGAACATACAGGAATAAGAGTTGGTAGGAATGGTTAGTAGAAGAGTAGAGAAAGCCATTGTACATTCTGAAAATCGTTATTTATGTAACTGGTGTATAATCTGACTGATTGTTCACTTTCACTCACCCGCTAATTTTTATGAGTGTCACAAAAATTTTTTTACAGTCTTACGCACAACGTTTTATGCAATTTTAGCATTAAAACATGTAATATAATTAATAAATTAGCTAAATAAAAATTATGATGTATCAGAGATCACCTATGTGTGGCGTAATATGGTTTCTAAACAGTGTTTCATTTGTTTCAATACTCATAGAGGAAAATGGTAGGTAATGATAAAAACTATTCAAAATATCATTGTATTCCGCTGGATATTTTGAACATAGCCAAGAGTGCTGAGAGTTTATTAATTCCAGAAAACTCAAAATATATTTACAAAAAGAAATATGAAAGGTTTTGTGGATGTACGAGCAAAAATGGGTTAGTTTGACTGAATCACATTACTGGCATACTTTTCAGAGCTCATAATTACGCAAGCGATTTCAGGTTTTCTTATATGAACATTGGAGAGAAGTATGTTGTGGCGGTGATGACCTCACTGCTGTTTTGTCATGTTCTGTCACTGGTACCAGAAAGAGGGTTATTTCGCACGATTTATGCGTACCAAGAACTGTAAATTACGCTTATCAGGTTGAGAATGGATTTTGGTAATACGAGGCCCGCAGGACCGAGATCGCATATGTAGGCTTGCATTTGGGATAGATCCAGTTCTACTGTACCGACCAGTACCTTGTTTACAAGCTAGCAATTAGATTGAATAACAATCATTGCTTGGGGAGGGAGGGGTAGGTAGCAATGAAACCCTGTGCGCACGTAACCATTTTCCAGCCAGTACAACGAAACAGCAACCGCGTCCAGAACAGTTCGTGGTTAGCCAATTACTTTTTGAGTACTTGAAAAAAGAACCGTAAAAAGCAACAATAAATCAAACTACCTTTTCCATATTTTATTGGAGATTAAGAAAAAATGGATTCCCAATGTGAACAAATGAATAGCTACATCTAAATTATATGAGCAAAGCTATTGTTTGTTTGGATGTTACGCCATTTCCTACTGGCACCGTAAGTATTAATGGCCAGTTTTAGCCTTATTGCCATAGGAATTGATAAATGAATTGTAAATGTAGCTTACACTATCTAATATGTGTTAACAATGATTCAACTTACACATGAAGTATTGCAAAAGGGATATTTTAATGCATGTTTTTTTAATTTATTTCAGAAAAGGTATTGAATTACGTAACATATTAGTGTATATTACTCGTGGATTTTGAAATATGAAGGTTTTAAAGATTCGTACCAAAAGATTAGGTCTTGTGGATAACAAGTTTTGTGAAAGCGATCCCAATTTGTCCCAATCTGCTGTGAGGAGAGTCAGAGTTGTGGAAACTTGGAGCTGCTATTGACTAAGCCATTAAACGTTTCCCTGTCACAAACGAAACGACGCCACGGGATGCCTTTACGAGTCGGTACAGCACCGGAAATGGAAAACATGACATTGTAGCCAATTAGACTCATGTGCGGCGTCAAGGCCACAGTCCACCTGCATTCATTGTAGTAGTAACAATGCGATCGATAAGACCTCCACCAACTACACTTGACAATGAGTGCCCTTTCTTAACAGCGGTGACAGACCTCAAGATGGAAAGGTCATAAAACGCATCTCCTCTCCTTTCCTTATATAGATGCAAGCAAGATTAAAATATATGTCGCTTACATTCTATTTAAGGGATTCCCTTGTGTGTGTGTGCGCGTGTCTGTGTGTGTCTGTGTGTGTGAGTGTGTCTGTGTGTGTGTCTGTGTGTGTGTGTGTCTGTGTGTGTGTGCGTGTGAGTGTGTGTCTGTGTGTGTGTGCGTGTGTGTGCGTGTCTGTGTGTGTGTCTGTGTGTGTGTGCGTGTGAGTGTGTGTCTGTGTGTGTGTGCGTGTCTGTGTGTGTGTGTCTGTGTGTGTGTCTGTGTGTGTCTGTGTGTGTGCGTGTGTGTGCGTGTCTGTGTGTGTGTCTGTGTGTGTGTCTGTGTGTGTGTCTGTGTGTGTGCGTGCGTGTGAGTGTGTGTCTGTGTGTGTGAGTGTGTCTGTGTGTGCGTGTGTGTGAGTGTGTGTCTGTGTGTCTGTGTGTGCGTGTGTGTGCGTGCGTGTGAGTGTGTGTCTGTGTGTGTGAGTGTGTCTGTGTGTGCGTGTGTGTGAGTGTGTGTCTGTGTGTGTGTGTCTGTGTGTGCGTGTGTGTGAGTGTGTGAGTGTGTCTGTGTGTGAGTGTGTGAGTGTGTCTGTGTGTGCGTGTGTGTGCGTGCGTGTGAGTGTGTGTCTGTGTGTGTGAGTGTGTCTGTGTGTGTGCGTGCGTGTGAGTGTGTGTCTGTGTGTGTGAGTGTGTCTGTGTGTGCGTGTGTGTGCGTGTGTGTGTCTGTGTGTCTGTGTGTGCGTGCGTGTGAGTGTGCGTGTGTGTGCGTGCGTGTGAGTGTGTGTGTGTGTGTTTGTGTGTGTGAGTGTGTGTGTGCGCACGCGCGTGTGTGTGAGTGTGTGTATGTGTGTTTGTGTGCGCGCGCGTGTGTGAGTGTGTGTGTGTGAGTGTGTGTGTGTGTGCGCGCGCGTGTGTGTGAGTGTGTGTATGAGTGTGTGTGCGTGCGTGTGAGTGTGTGTGTGTGTGAGTGTGTGTGTGTGTATGTGTGTGTATTTCACTAAGAATCACTGACTCTTTGCAATAGGTACATATTAATGGGAGATTAACCCTAGAGTGTAGTGAACTACCAGAGAATGGATGAGCCTGCCCTTCCTTTTGTGGATTTTCAGTCCTTTTTATTTGGAATGACACGTTATTTGTTAAATACAATGAATGTAATATTTTGTTATGTGTTATTTATACATTTTCAAAACTTCAATTTTTTTTTTCTTTTTTTTTTTTTTTTCACTTCCACTACTCCGTAAAGTATGGAGGTATTGCATTCGACCCAAAAATTCGATGTCAAAATTTAACTGGAAATATATTTTTCAAGGCCCCTTGACTCCCAGAAAAGCATTTCTAGAAAACGGTCCATGTGTTTTGATTAAAATGACATGTTTAAGATATTCTTATCACAAATGAAATGTATATTTTGAATTTTCTGGATATAGCCTATGTAGTTCTGTTTACTCTGGATGACTTTTGAATAACTCTTAAACCGTAAGAAATAAACAAAATCATGCTATACAAAAAATATAGATCTTGCTAAAGCACACAATTTAAGACTCAATAAATGTTTTTGCAGAGTGAGCTATTTCGGAGATATCCCTTGTTATTTGTGTCAGTTTCGGAAAACTTAAAACTTTCGTGAAATGAAACATCGTTGTTCATTTTGTTATATGTTAAGCGTGCAAACAGAACGGGATCCCAAGGCTTTAAAACATTTTATTATCGTTCAAAGCCTACTGTATTCCCATGTTCCCGTTGCGACTACACGGAAATAAACAAGAAGATAATTTGTGTAAATATTTATCTCAAATAACACGAAGATATAGGAATAAGAGTTAGAAAGAATGGTTAGTACAAGAGTAGAGAAAGTCATGTGAGTGCAACAAATCAGATTTTTTCTCTCATTTGGCACTTTATTTGAACTTTATCCCTTACATTTCAGTTTTGCTCTGATTTTATGTAAATTTGCATACATAATGTTACGCGTGTCATCTAACTATCAAATATGCTTTTGATGATTTCCTTATTCAGTAGCTCACAAAAAATAAGTTATGCTGAAACGAAAAGGAATTTTGACATTAACAATTTCATAAAAAGAAAGATGTATTTCCCTCCAAGCAAAAGCATCAACTTCAGTCAAATATCTTAATTTACATTCAGTTTGCTTTGTGTCAGAAAGTGCCAATGTGAAGGCAGTTTTAAAAGAATGATTTTTTTCGCTAATTAATAGTTTTAACTCTATTATCTGAGAAACTGAGCTAGAACATTGAGTTTTTCTGCAGTTATCTCTTTATTTATTCATTTAAGGGTAGCAATTTTCAAGTAAACAAATGTAAAATTTAAAGAGAAAATTTAATCATAGTATCTCAACTGCTAACGTTATACATACAAATATTGCGGAAGAATTGCGGCTATGTTTCAAGCTAATTTGCCATTTGAATTTAACTTGAATTTTCTGGGAATATCCTCAGAAGATTTCTTCATTTTGAACGACTTGCATAAATGATGACCTATAAGAGACAGCCAAGCGCTGAGACGGTACTATTAGACCAGGAAGCATCAAAATAATAATTTCTTTACATTAATTAACTAAAAACCATAATTGAGTGTGGTGAGGTATAATTAAGTGAAAGGTAAATATCGTTTTCTACGCATGTATGTAATTATATTGTTAATTTTAATTGCATTATTAAGCGTTGAAATTACAAAATGTCGAAGCCTATTTTAAAACACTTTCCGGGACCAGTTTTTACGTTGAAAGGTTTTACATTTTAGGAAACCAAGTCAGTTAGAACGCCTCTCAGCTCGCCTGCCTATTGTTATATCTAGAGGGGTGTATAGCATTTGTTCTATTATTCCATAACTTACCGTGACAGAAAGAGGGAGATGGAACATTTTACAAGAAATAAACTGGGGAAGTCCCGGATCCAAGGTGCCACTTTAAAGGTGAGGGTAGAGACGTCCCAATGAAAATCCACAAATTAATGTTAAAAATCGTAAAGTCGTCTAAAAAGCCCACCAAACGGAGTTAAATAAGCTGCATAGATGTACTATCTTTCACAAAAGTAAATACCCATCTTCGGTGAGACGTACGTGAGGGGTCACTTAATTCTCAGGCGTGCTTGCATAGGTGGTATGAGAATTAAATTAGTCATATGCTTCAATTGCTGTTCGGAGGACATGGCAGCCATGTCACCTCGCAACTCACATCACCTCGTAGATTTTCAACAATCCTACATTAACGGGCAAACATTGCAGATTCAACTACAGTGCACCTGCAGAACATATGTTCTATTAAGTTGTGGACTAGAACTAAAATGATTCCAGTGTTGGTGCTAGTCTTACAAAATGTGAGGAGGCCCAGTCCTCGTATACGCTATAGCTATAGCTGACCTGACTAAGGCGTGCTGTTTCAAATGAACAGTCTGGGCTGGCATGAGATCGAATCCCAGTCAACACCCTTACTTTTATTTCCCTTTTTCATTTTTCTTTCTTAACGGGAACATTATTATTCATATAACCCGTGCGAAATATAAAATTACACAAACTAATGGAATCTATTTCTCATAAAGCTCCTCCTTTAGGTATCTTTATTCCGCGTACCGTTGTAACTTTTATGAATGCTGCAGTACAATTACAATTTTACAGCTGAATGCTTCATAAGATATTAATTGCAATTGCTGAAAATGAAGCAGGGAACACACCTACCTCAATTGTAAAACATTCCTCCTGAAATTAATATTTCCATTTAAACATTCACATTCAAAAGCATCTCTATGAATTTCGTAGACTATTACCATATTAAAATATATATAAGCGTGTAATAGTGTACATTATCAGATCTGGATGTCAGTGAATAATGTAATTCATGATACATTAAACAGAACAGAATACAGTTGTAGATTACTTGAGGGTGAAGGAACCTTTGCACCCAGCAAGGTTGTCATGTCGTTTATTTCCAAGCAGACACAACATTGCCATGTCCCCATTAACTCAATTTGTAGCAGTGGGCCTTCATCCGAATCTGTAGAGAACTAAATACGTTTGTTAATTTTGTATTTCAGAAAATAAACATGCGAAAGCCGAGGATCGAAACTCCGGCAACTAGTAGTTCTGAATTTCAGTCACCGATGAAGGGCTCTTGGCTATTCGGCAAATGGCCACCCCTCCGAAGGAGTGTCGCCTTGTCGTGGCGGAGGGGCTCAGTACCTGAACCAGACGGCCTACTAAGTGTCATTTTGACTACTGGTAGGCAAGAGGTGAGGGGAAGCAAAGAACATTCCAAACGGGTAGATGGGGCTCGTTAGTCTTGGTTGACGACTCATCTAGGAGAAGAGGACTCCGAAATCAAACTCCCCCAGGGGCTCCTACTATGGTAGGTACGGGTTTGGCGTACCCGGGGCCCCAAGCCATACTCTCGATTGGGTTCCTCCAAGAGGTGAGAGGGCATATGCCAAACGCCCAATCAACTTTGGTCCACTTTTGTGTTTGACCTCCCACCTGTTACCTCCCTGTACACAGTCTGATGGATAACCTACGCGCGGGTGACGCAAGGGGTGACTGGATAATAGCGTAAGTCCCAGCCCCTGGTTATCATGTAGGATCTGTGTGCGTATCCGCTGATAAAGGTCAGTCCCCGGGAGGGGCCATTGCATGAGCTGATGCACTCCTGAAGGCGATTGGGTCCCTCTGTCTATACATTGGGAGGTGAGACCCTAGGGTGAGCAAGGTCCAGGCCAGGACTCTCACCTAAGCCGGGGTGGCGCCCAGGAAGTGAGCATGCCATCGGAGACATTTGCAATGGTGGAGGATTAATGCGCCATTAGTCCAAAAACTCCAAACAACAACAAAGCAAGTGGGAAAGAAGTAGTCGAGTGTTGTGGTCCTCGCTACTTAGTTATTACTAGAAAAGAGGAAGATAAAAAATTCCTATCGGTGAGCCCCTTTACCATTCAAAAGGGTCTGGATAACATTGCTGGTCCAGTAAAGTCATGCACTAGATCTCGCAATGGCACGCTGCTGGTTGAAACACATTCATCCACCCAGGCAGCTAAAATACTGAAGGCGAATATGCTAGCCAGTTATCCTATCAGTGTGGAGATGCACAGAACTTTGAACTCCTCGCGCGGCGTGATAAACACCCGTGCATTGGATGATCTAAGTAATGAGGAGATTAAAGAAAATCTTTTGGAACAAGGCGTTACTAACGTTTACAGGGTTCAGCGTAAAGAGGGTGGTGAACTGAAGCCAACACGTACCCTGTTCCTGACCTTTGACCGGGTAGATCTCCCGCAGAGGATTAAGGCAGGGTACGAATCCATCGAAGTTCGGCCTTTCATCCCGAACCCGCTGAGATGTTTCAAGTGCCAGCGCTTTAGACATACAAGCGAGCTTTGCAAGGGACAAGCTACATGCCCTCAATGTGGAGATGAATCCCACGATGGTGCATGTACAGCAGCTCCGTCATGTGTGAACTGCAGAGGTGAACATCCATCCAGTTCCCGAGATTGCCCCCGTTTTGTAGAAGAAAGAGCGATTCAAGAGATACGGGTTAAAGAGAAGGTGCCCTTCTCAGAAGCCCGGAAGCTCTTGCGTTTACGCCCACCCTCTGTTCCAAGGTCCAGGACCTATAGCTCAGTTGTAGCTAAACCGGTACCGAGCAGAGAGATCGCAACGCAGACCAGCGATTTTAATGGGGCAACAATATCTGAAAAGACACTTGTAGCCCGTAGCTCTATTTCAAAGCCTTCAACATCAGCGCGCACATCTATGTCAACGTCAACGTCCACAAAATCTTTAAGTGCAAAGAACATCACTGTTACATCACCATCAAGAGCCCCAAGATCAGCGCAAAAAACTAGCAAGCCCGTAAGATGTGAAGCCTCACCGATAAAGTTTAAAAAGAATTACACAAGGACCGACTTCCTCAAGGAAAATAGTATGTCTAATCCCAGTACATCGAAGGGATGTAAGAGTCCACGAACATCTCCTCGAAGATCTCGAATATCCTCTTCTGGAGAATCTTCAGGGGTGCACTCTGACCGGCGTCTTTCATCTTCGCCGGTCTCCGTGTCAAATCGGTTCGAAGCTCTCGAACCAAAATTCATTATCGGAACACGGACGTCCTCGGCAGAGGACATGGAATTGGAATCTGCCCACACTGGGAGACCCCCAGTAGAAAAAAGGCGCGAAAAAGCGCCAGACAAGAATGCCAGCCCCAGAGAAAAAAAAACGGCTAAGTTAGTTCGACAACCGCCTGCTCCAAAGTAATGAAGAGTTACCTTGGAACTATCTGTCCCATACACAATGCAATATGGCTATCCTACAATGGAACATACGTGGAATTCGAACTCAACGGCCAGAACTTGAGCTTTTGCTCAAAGAATACGAACCTCTGGTTGCATGTTTGCAAGAGACTAAGCTGCGTCCTCTTGACGCTTTCCATCTAAGGCGATACACCCCAGTACGGTGTGATGTTACACCAGAAGAGGGTGTACCGGCACATGGCGGCGTTATGATGCTTGTTAGAGATGACGTGTATATGCAAACTCTACCATTGCACTCTGATATACAATCAGTTGCAATAAGGATTCTACTGCCAGACATCCATTTCACCATCTGTAATATATATTTGCCTCCGTCCCATGACTTCTCGCACATTGATTTAGAAGATCTAGTTTCCCAGTTGCCAACACCGTTTCTGTTGGTGGGAGACTTCAATGCGCACCACCCACTTTGGGGTTCAAGTCCCGCTTGTGCGAGAGGTACACTCATTTCCGATTTTTTGGACAGTCACAACCTAGCTCTCCTCAACACTGGAGAGCCTACATTCATTTCGGACTCTCACAATAGTTTCTCGAATCTTGACCTTGCAGTTTGTTCACCTCAGTTGGCAGTCTCCTTACAATGGAATGTCATCTCTGATTTACACTCTAGTGACCACTTCCCATGTCTTATTAGTCTCTTGACGCAACATACATTTTCCACTCGTATGCCCAGATGGCGTTTGGACCATGCCAACTGGAACCTTTACACCCAGTTGGCTGTCTTTACCTACAACGAGCATGACTCAGTGAATAATTTGGCGCAGCATCTCACGGAGACGATTCTCTCTGCTGCTGAACAATCGATTCCGCGGTCGACTACACACCCCCGTCGATTTCCCGTTCCCTGGTGGACGGAAGAATGTCGGAATGCCATTCGTGCTCGAAGGCGTGCACTTAGGGTTTTCCAACGTCACCCTACTTTGGAAAACCTAATCAAGTACAAGAAAATGCGCGCCAGGTCCAGACAAGTCATTAAGGATAGCAAAAAGTCATCATGGAGCAAATTTGTAGCTTCATTTAACCGACACACACCTTCCTCGGTTGTGTGGGATAGATTAAGGCGTGTTGCAGCTAAAACGACCCAAATACCAATAGCGGGACTAAAAACAGCCACAGGAGCTGTTGTTGATTCATTTGAAGTGGCCAATACCTTTGGCAGTGCTTTCGCACAAGTGTCTAGCTCGGAAAACTACTCCCCTGAGTTCCTTCCAATTAAAACTCAGGTGGAATCTCAAGGCTTCTCGTTTCGTTCTACAAACGTAGAAGATTACAATCGCCTTTTCACCATGGCAGAGCTTGAGTATTCCCTGGAATCTTCGCGATGTTCAGCACCAGGACCGGACGGTATTCATGTACAAATGTTACAACGGCTCTCTCCTGAAGGTAAGGCATTCCTGCTCGAGGTCTATAATCGTGTTTGGGTTGACAGTATACTCCCAGAAAATTGGCGGGAGGCCACCGTTATTCCCATCTTGAAGGCTGGAAAGGACCGTCATCTTCCCTCCAGCTATCGTCCTATTTCCGTCACCAGTTGCGTTTGCAAGGTGATGGAACGCATGATCAATGGACGATTGGTATGGTGGTTAGAAAGTCGTAACCTAATGACTAACATCCAGTGTGGTTTTCGACGACGCCGTTCAACTGTTGACCATCTTGTGTCAATATCGACACAGATAATGGACGGCTTTATGAAGAACTGTCAAACCGTTGGCATATTTTTCGATCTTGAGAAGGCTTATGATACGTGCTGGCAAGCAGGGATTCTACGTTCCCTGTATGCCTGGAACATACGTGGACGCCTACCACTTTTCATTCAGGAGTTTATGAAGGACCGCTTTTTCCGAGTAAGGGTCGGCTCGGTTTTTTCTAATTCTTTTGTTCAGGAGGAGGGAGTACCTCAGGGTTCGGTGCTAAGTATCACGCTCTTTGCTATAGCAATTAACTCCATCTGGACATGTGTTCCACCTGGAGTTTCGTCATGCCTATTCGTAGACGACTTCGCTGTCTATTGCTCTTCTCAGCGCACGGCGTTCTTACGACGGCGCCTGCAGCAATGTTTGGACAACCTTAGAGAATGGAGCGTGAGAAACGGCTTCCGTTTCTCAACTGAGAAGACAATCTGCGTTAATTTCTGGCGCCGTAGGAGACGATTACCACCTTCGCTCCGATTTGGTCCAGATTCACTTCCCTTCGCAGAAGAGACGCGCTTCCTGGGTTTGATCCTGGACAGGAAGCTTAGTTGGTCGTCGCATATTGCACAGCTAAGAGCGAGATGTGACCGTTCCCTAAATATTATGCGAGTACTGATTGGCAAATCGTGGGTAGCGGATCGGACAATTTTGTTGCGAATATATCGCGCATTGGTCCGATCCAAGCTAGACTATGGGTGTATTGTTTATTCGTCAGCACGACCATCTGTGCTGAGAAGATTAGACGCGGTCCATAATAGGGGCACCCGCATTGCAACAGGAGCTTTTCCAACAAGCCCAGTGGTGAGCCTTTACGCCGAGTCCGCAGAACCTCCTCTGCAATATCGGCGTGAGATTCTCTTGGCAAATTATGGTTGTGCGCTTAGATGTATGCCTAAGCACCCAACGTTTGCTTCTTTTTTCACCACCACGCTAAGAGAACGATATAGAAATAGCTCCCTTAGTCTAAAGCCTGCGGGGTTCCGTTTCCAAGAGCTCCTAGTGAAGCTTGGAGTGGAACTGCCTGTGATGTTCGCCAAGGGCGAGAGACTTTACCCCCCTTGGCTATCTGGTACGCCCCATGTAGATCTTGGGATGACCATACACCAGAAGTCCACGATGCCTATTTCAAGTATCCGCACGTGTTTCTTAGAATTTTTGTCAGGCTACTCTGACCGTCGATATATTTACACCGATGGATCAAAGAACACCAACGGTGTTGGATGTGCTTATGTTTATGGAACCGAACCATATACATTCGGTTTTCCAAATAGCACTTCCATTTTTACTGCAGAGCTTTATACAATTTATGGAGCCGTTTTGTATGTTCGCCGTCGTAAATTAGGTGACTGCCTGATTTTGAGCGATTCCCTTAGTGCACTGCAGAGCCTTTGTCAGTTGTACAACCCCCACCCTATTGTACAACGTATCCAGGATGCCCTCCATGTTTTACACGCTTCTGGTGTTGACGTGGTGTGTGCATGGATTCCTGGTCACGTAGGTTTGCCTGGGAATGAAATGGCAGATTTAGCAGCAAAGACGGCAACTACAGAACCCAGTATTACCATCTCACGTGTTACTTCGGAAGACTTTAGGCTTGAAGTGCGGAGAGCGGTGCTGTCGTCCTGGCACGACGAGTGGTCAGCTCTCCGCGGTAATAAGCTTAGAGAGGTGAAAGAACTTCCGATAAACTGGGTAACTTCCTGTCGCACATGTTGTCGCGAGGAGGTTAGTTTGGCTCGATTAAGAATAGGGCACTGCAATTTTTCGCACGGTTACCTATTTAAAAGGGACCCTGCGCCTCTATGTCCGCTGTGTGACAACGTTTTGTCGGTTCGCCACGTGCTGCTAGAGTGTTACTCTCTAGCGCACCTTCGGGATTCTCTGCAGCTGCCTGCCAGACTTGCAGAGATCCTAGCGGACGACAAAACAGCGGTTGATAGAGTTTTTAATTTTTTAGCGAAGTGCAATATAAATTTGAGGATTTAAATTTTTTAATTATCTGTTTCTGCTTTTGGACATATTTATCACCTTGTTTCATATCTGGCTATTGCCACTGATTTTTACCTTTGTAAACTTTTCTTGTTGCTAGTATTTTTATTTTTTGAGTGAAATTTATATCTGGTTATTACCATAAATCTTTTAAGGGCGCTGATAACCTAGAAGTTGAGCGCCCTTAAACCAAACCAAACCAAACCAAAAGGCACATGGCCACTCGCTCTGTCTCATACGAAGTCATTACCTAAGCAGCTAATTTCACTGCAAGGCGGAAAGTTCGTGTGCACCATTAGAAACAGTTTAAAAATCCCATGTCAGCCCAGACTGTTCATTTGAAACAGCACGCCTTAGTCAGGTCAGCTATAGCTATAGCGTATACGCGGACTGGGCCTCCTCACGTTTTGTAAGTCTAGCACCAACACTGGAATCATTTTAGTTCTAGTCCACAACTTAATAGAACATATGTTCTGCAGGTGCACTGTAGTTGAATCTACAATGTTTGCCCGTTAATGTAGAAGGATTGTTGAAAATCTACGAGGTGATGTGAGTTGCGAGGTGACATGGCTGCCATGTCCTCCGAACAGCAATTGAAGCATATGACTAATTTGATTCTCATACCACCTATGCAAGCACGCCTGAGAATTAAGTGACCCTTCACGTGCGTCTCACCGAAGATGGGTATTTACTTTTGTGTACAGGGGTAGTGATGCGCCTCCTATAGCCTCTCCTACCCAATTCCCATCCTCATCCTGCCCGTGGTGCACCCTGCTTTAACAGATGAGGCTCTGGGGACCGAATCACAGCGGTATAACTGTTTCATCTAAAATGGAAGAAATGTCATTTACATATGTGCTGGCCTATCACAGCACAACAGCGTCCCTCAGAGGCACTTGAGGGGAAGGTCGGTGGATCTAAATACCACCTATTTAGTCCTCCCGGCTAGGTCCGATGCACCCGTTGACCAACGATAGGTGTGGTCCCCCTTGCAAAATGGGGGTTTAAGTCGGGTGATGTAACTGCCACATTGTAAAACTGGTGCCCGTTAAGAAAACAGTTACATGAAAGCCACATACAGTTCAAAAGTATTGGAAAGCACGATTGCTAATGGCTTCATTGCCAGATGCAAGGCACTAGAAAACAACTTTGTGTACGTGGAAACGCGAAACTCGCGACAGTTTAACACATGCTACCCGTGGAAGAAGGGGCTGGCGCACAGATAAAGAAACACCACCTGTTAAGTGCGCCAAGTGACTGATGTAACACTTTTGAGTGTATAAGTGTGTCGCATAATAGTGCGCGAAGTGAAGTTAGCCTAGTGTTAGAGGCCAAAAAAATAATGTTGCTGATTTTTGAAAAGCCGCGCATGTCATTGCCGTTGATAGTGGAAACGAAGGATGGGTTTTGACAAATATGCAAATGTTTAACTAGCGATGAAAAGAAGTTTAAATAAATTAAATAAAACGCAGGAACGTTTCTCCTAAATCCACCACCACCTGAGATCATCGTTCCTGTTAGCGAAGAACAGTCCATACTCAACCAACAACCTAATAACGACGCCAGCTGAAGACGGACATCAAACCCAGGACAGGAGGACGACGAGGTAAGACGCTAGTCGGAGGCATTAGGAAGGAGAGCAACGAGAACTCCAGCGAGATTTGAACTTGGACCTGCCTCAAAGCCTACTGAACACAAAATGTGGATCTCGTTAAAATATACTTCTATTTTCTATTGAGTAGGAAAACCATTTCCGAGATATCCTTTATTACATGTTTGAATTTACCAATACTTATACTTTTCTCAATAGGAACATGTTGTTTTCTTTTGTCTCTTGGCCTTGTAAGAAGATCGGAATTTCAAGAGCAACGCATAGCAACCAGTTCTTAAAACATTTTGCTATTGCTTAAAACCTGCTGTATTCCTATATTCCCCTTATACCTACAAGAAAATTAGCAATAAGATAATTTCTGAAAATGCTTGTGTTGACTAAAATGTAACATATCAAATAATAGGCATTTACAGGAATAGTATTGAGGCAGTATTTGTGTAAGCCCCCTGAAATAACCATGTTAGAATATAGACAGCGTAGGCTGACTGTTTTGTTCATTGTGATACAACGAAGAAGGAAATGACTCAGATCGATTGTGTAACTACAAAGAGTATTAGTTGTATATTAAAAAGTTTTAAAAATGTGAATTTGACGAGATCCTCAAAAAAGGAATGTATCACCAGTTAAACATATTGAAATCAGCTAATTGCAGTGACTTTCGAAAGTAATATTGACTTTTGACAATTGTTGGCTGTGCCTAGCTATTTTGTTCATTAGCGTCGAAGTCCGCCATGTTTAGCGAGAAATTTGTAAAAGTGACTCTTGAGAAGGCTGACGAATTTTGAGTGCTAATAAAATGTTTAAGAAATTTATTAAGGTAATATTGGTTCTTTCATCAACTTAATATATCCGTACTATCCCTGTGGTAATGGAATCTTATAGCTCTCCGACTGATGCTAGGCCGTGCGGAGCAAAACTTTTAAGTCTTCCACACAAATACCACCTCCCAGACTTTCTCTCCAACAAAGCATTCATGAAAGCCAAAATATACTAACGTAGGATAATGATAATGATAATAATGGTAATGATAATGATAATAATGATAACAACAACAACAACAACAACAACAACAACAACAATAATAATAATAATAATAATAATAATAATAATAATAATAATAATAATAATAATAATAATAATAATAATAATAATAATAATAATAATAATAATAATAATAATAATAATAATTAATAATAATAATAATAATAATAATAATAATAATAATAATAATAATAATAATAATAATAATAATAATAATAATAATAATAATAATAATAATAATAATAATAATAATAATAAATAAATAAATGCTACAGTGTGTACAAAAATAAATATAGCGCTATGTATATTTGCGAAGAGTTTCTTCAAATTGAACTATATTAAAAGTCTGTATCGCAATATGTTACGCGACGATCACTTGGTGTATCCTCTAAGGCTATGCACTTCAACTTTGTCACCAAATATTGATAGATTTCTTAAACGTAAGCGTACCACAGAAGTCACTAATTGAAGAGACGTTTATCGCATACGATATGGAAGTGACTTTGTAAATCAAACGCAACGTAGATATAACTGCAACACAATTGAATGTTAAAAAAGTAGCATAGTCTGCATAAAACGGAAGGAGGTAAATCCAACCTCACCCTTTCGCAAACGTTGGACAACGCTATTTCAGTCCATTTGATCGACGCCTGCTTTTGTTGAATTATGTTATAATTCTGTCTTTTTCTTTGTATGACCATATGATACAATTCTTTCATGAGCGTAGTAGTGATCAGAGTGACAGTCTCATTTTCTTGAGAGCACATAGCTCACAATTATTACATAATTGTGGTGGTTGCTCCTAACCACACCATGATGTATAGTCTACCAGACACTCTCACCATTTTCTCTAGTGAACTGTTTGCTATACGTTTCGCCATGGACTATATATCAAAGAATGGAGACTTCAAATCATTCATTATATACACAGATTCCCTTAGTGCATTAATGGCTATACAACAACGATCTCCTTGCCACACCTTGGTAAGGGAGATACGTGAATTATACAGTGAGCTTATTTCATCAGGTAAACAACTAATCTTGGCATGGATACCATCTCACTGTAACATACCAGGAAATGATCTTGCTGACACTGCCGCAAAAGAAGCTACCAAGCATCCTCCAAGCTTACCAGATCTTAAGCTACCTCATGAAGACTATTTACGGCATCTTAAAAGAACTATCTTACACCGATGGAAGACAGATTGGACAACTACATCCAACAGCAAACTGCATGACATCTGTCCAATACCTAACCTGTCCACAACAATTAGAACGCTAACCCGGCGAGACCAGGTGCTAATAACCCGATTATGCATTGGCCACACTGCGCTTACTCATTCCTACATTCTGTCCCGTGAACTTCCTCCTAAATGTACTCTGTGTGATTCTACTCTTACCGTTCAGCATCTGCTCACTGTTTGCCCAAGATACACTCACCAGCGACTTCAGTATGGAGTTCCTGAGAACCTTCAGCTAGCTTTGGGTGATCAACAATATCACAAGAAAATCATCAAGTTCATCAAAGCATGCAAAGTTAATGTTTAAATTCATTGTAAACTTCATGATATGTTTCCTCCTTTTTTTCCTCAATGTTTAGTCGCGATATGACTTTTATGTTGAAGCGACTTCAAATAATAAATAAATTAAAAAAAAAAAAAAATATTACATTTTCTTTGAAGTCAAATATAGAACTGGAGGTAGTACTTCATTTCACAAGGAATATCTAGTTTGTTTTTCTTTATTGTTCCCACTAGTGATTCTCTTTTCTGTCATATCATCTGCTGTTTTTCACTTGTGAAATAATTATCCATAGTGACATTTCTCGACAACCCTTCCACTGGTAGCACAGTTTCCTATAACGTTGTTATTTTCCAGCAGTTTACAGGGTGCGATTAGGTGCACCCGTGACTTGTCCGTAGGTCAATTAATTTACCATTAAAAGATCTCGACTCGGTTCGCTGGCTACATCAGCACGTATCTTTATTTCAATTCATCACCGCTCATTAGTTGCTCGGTTTCTTTACTCTGCGTTAGTTTACCACGTGTTGCGCACGGCTATATACCTACTGTAGTATGACAAAAATATTTCAACTATAGATTTAGCGTATCCAGTACGCGAGTATTCACTTTACTCCTCTATTTATCGCCATGGTTGATATATTTACTCATCACTTTCCTGTTAGTGTCACATTTTATCGATTTTACATCTACCGTTGTCCTAGCGACCCAGTTGACACAAGTGACGTGTTTTCCGCCGTTACGTTTTTACTTTCTCTACTGGTAAGTAGGGGAAGTATTGTATTCCACCCAAAAATTCGATGTCGAGATTTCACCGGAAATATATGTTTTAAGACCCCATGAATTAAAAAAAGAAAGAAAAAAAAAAGAAAGAAAGAAAAAAAAAAAAGAAAGGATTTTCAGAAAGAGGTCCAAAGTTGCATTTTGTCGTTCAAGGATGCGACACGAAGATTTTGAAGAAAATAGCCCCATCCTAAACTACCCTTTACATGGAACATTTTTCGAAAATTTTGATTTTCTTGAAAATGGCTGTAACGATTTTTATCAAAATGTTATATGTTTAAGATATTTTGATGGCAAATGATATGTATATTTTGAATTTTCTGGCTATAGCTCCTGTAGTCGTATTTACTCTGGACGACTTTTGCATAACTGGTAAACCGTTAGAGATAGGCCAAATCATACTGTCCAAAAAATATAGATCTTGCTAAAATACACAATTTATGTCTCAATAAATTTTCTTGTGGGGTGAATCATTTCTGAGATATTCCTTGTTATGAGTGCGAGTTTCAGAAAACTTGAAAACTTTCGTGAAACGGAACATAGTTGTTATTTTTTACTTTCTCTACTGGTAAGTAGCGGAAGTATTGTATTCCACCCAAAAATTCGATGTCGAGATTTCACCGGAAATACATGTTTTGAGGCCCCCTGAATCCAAAAAAAGCATTTTTAGAAAATGGTCCGTGTGTATGTCAGTCTGTCAGTCTGTCAGTCTGTGGACAGCATAACTCAAAAACGAAAAGTCGGTTAAAAACCAAAGTTGGTATTTAAGTTTAATGTCTTTCAAGGATGTGACACGAAGAT
This sequence comes from Tenodera sinensis, assembly GCA_030765045.1. Classification (NCBI taxonomy): domain Eukaryota; kingdom Metazoa; phylum Arthropoda; class Insecta; order Mantodea; family Mantidae; genus Tenodera; species Tenodera sinensis. The sequence goes on from CM060971.1 coordinate 38,591,136, forward strand.
TTTGAAGAAAATAGCCCCACCCTAAACTACCCTTTACATAACTGGTAAACCGTTAGAGATAGACCAAATCATACTATACAAAAAATGTAGATATTGCTAAAATACACAATTTATGTCTCAATAAATTGTCTTGTAGGGTGAACCATTTCGGAGATATGCCTTGTTATGTGTGTGAGTTTCGGAAAACTTAGAACTTTCGTGAAATGGGTCATCGTTATTCATTTTGTTATGTTACGTGTGCAAAGAGAACGGAATCTCAAAGCTTTAAAAGATTTGACTATCGCACAAAAGCCTACTGTATTCCAATATTCCCCTTGCACCTACAAGGAAATAACCAATAAGATGAATTGTACAAATGTTCATTTTAACTAACACGAAGAAGATATAGGAATAAGAGTTTGTAAGAATGGTTAGTACAAAAGTAGAGAAAGTCATGTGAGTGCAACACATCAGATTTTTTTATATGTTAAGTGTGCAAAAAGAACAGAATCTCAAACATTTGACTATCGCACAAAGCCTACTGTATTCTAACATTCCCCTTGCGCCTACAAGGAAATAAGCAATAAGATAATTTGTACAAATGTTTATCTCAACTAACAAGAAAGAAGATATAGGAATAAGAGTTTGTAAGAATGGTTAGTTCAAGAGTAGAGAAAGTCATGTGAGTGCAACACATAAGATTTTTTTATATGTTAAGCGTGCAAAGAGAACGGGATCTCAAAGCTTTAAAACATTTGACTATCGCGCAAAGCCTACTGTATTATAATATTCCCCTTGAACCTACAAGGAAATAAGCAATAAGATAATTTGTAGAAATTTTTATCTTAACTAACAAGACGAAGATATAGGAATAAGAGTTTGTAAGAATGGTTAGTACAAGAGTAGAGAAAGTCATGTGGGTGCAACACATCAGATTTTTATATATATATATATATATATATATATATATATATATATATATATATATATATAATTCACTGACATTCTTCCTAAATGTTTCCATTCAAGTTTATAATTATTCTGATTAGTTGTTTTCCTGTCTGCTATGCATAGGCTCCCTATTATTGAACTTCCTTCAAATGTTCAAAACCAAAGAGCAACTTTTGGGTTTGACTATGACAACTTGCAGAGGAGGACTTAGCACCTCGACGGAAAGGCGATCTTTTGTGCCTGTGCCCCTGATGGGGCGCCCCTCCCCCCGGGAGAATGAATGAGTCAAATGGAACTTGAGGGCGACCGGTACGTTCACACTACAGAACAGGTGATAGGGTCCCTACATTTTCTCCGTTAGAATCACCCCGGTGGAGACTGGGGCAGCCCGGCTCCTGTCCCATCCCATGTGTGGTCCAAGCGATTCACATCCATTTCCCCTGCCGTGCTGCTGCCTCACCGACGCTTCCAATCCAGAAGGAGGAAATGAAATGATTAATATAATTAATGGAGGGACAAGAAGGTCGGAGGATATGGAAATTCTTCCCAGCATTTACCTGGCGACCGGGGGAAACCTCCAAAGGAACCCACGGTTCAGGAAGGTCGGCCGTGGGGATCGAACTCGCAACCTTCCGAATGCGGTTCACAGACGTTACCGACTGAGCCAACCAGCTCGGTTTGTAACAAATTTAAAATGTAACAAATTTACCAAATCTTTTTATTTTCTCACACCATACTAGTACAGCCATACTACTCGTTTCTGTCTCTTAATCTTTCCAAACTCTCACACCATACTCGTTTTTGTCTCTTCATCTTCAACAACTCAAAACTGTCTCTATGGCAACCTCCTTGAAAATCAAAGAGTCTTAATGACATGGAGAAGCCATGTCACACTGCTCCCTCCTCAGAGCTGGTCGTCCCGACCAGCACTATCACTGCGGCATCTCCCTTGCGCCCCGGTGGATTAACCCATCGAACCTCTTCTCCTGGTGGTCCACGAGGGCCTGGTGGTCCTGGTATACCTTGAGGTCCTGGGTTTCCATCTCTTCCAGGCATACCTTTAGTTCCAGGTTCACCATCTTTTCCCGACAATCCTGGAGGTCCAGTCATGCCTTTGTCTCCTGGAGGTCCCTGAGGTCCAGGTAACCCTTGTAGACCAATGAGACCACGGTGTCCTTTTGCACCCTTTGGACCTTCTTCTCCTCTATCACCCTTACCTCCCTCTGGCCCTGGAGGTCCTGGCTTTCCTCTAGCTCCCTGTGGCCCTTCTACACCCTGTGGTCCAGTTTCTCCTCGAAGACCCCGTTCTCCTGCTGGTCCTGGAGGTCCATTTGGACCAGGTGGCCCTGGAAGACCTGGTGCCCCTGGAGTTCCCGGAGGTCCTGAAGGTCCTACAGGTCCCTTATCTCCCGGTCTTCCTGCAATACCAGGTGTTCCTGCTTTACCTGGTGCTCCCTCTGGTCCCTGTTCTCCAATTGGTCCCGGTGGTCCTAGAGGTCCTGCAATACCTTGTGGTCCTGGAGGTCCTTCACTGCCTGGCTTCCCTGGTGGACCTGTCTCACCTTGTGCACCTCTCTGACCTCTGAGGCCAGCAGGTCCTGTTGGGCCGGGTAATCCTGGAAGTCCTCTGTCTCCTGGAGGGCCCTGTGGACCAGGTTGTCCTGGAGCTCCATGTTGTCCTTGAGAGCCTGAGTCACCCTTAGGTCCTTCAGGTCCTGGTGCACCAGCTTGTCCTGGAGGTCCTGGATTGCCCTGTTCACCTTTCATTCCTGGGAATCCACGTTCACCCTTCATTCCAGGCAAGCCTACCAGACCCTGAGGGCCAGGGAATCCTTGTAAACCTTGAGGGCCAGTAGGACCTCGCTCTCCAGGGGGCACGATCCTAGGTACCGCTGTTGGATAGTGTCCCTTGGTCCAGGTAGGACGATGTATGCCATCCTGCTTCGAAATTCTGCAACAGTACCGCCGGTCTTGACGGTCCCTCGTCCAGTTGCCCTTCTTCCTGGTGTGTTGACGGGCCATCCTGCGCACTTTGAAACGGCTCACTGGGTACCATGTCCGCCGACCTCTCTGGCGCACCTTCGCAGCCACCTTGCTTCCGATGGGTCCGGCAACAAACCCCACCACATCCGCGCGAGTCGCGTCCACCGCTGCACTCGTGTTCACTCGTGCTCGGCACGGCCTCTCCTGTATCCTGCCGTCCACGATGATGTCCACCATTCTTCCGTTCACGGCACTATGCGTCAGGTGATTGGATGGCCCCGACGGTCCCCCCATGTCACACGCCAAGTCGGTTCTCGCGTGTTGCTCGTTTGCTTGTGCGCTTCCCTGCTGATCGTCCGAAACGGGCGCGACTGTCGCCTCGGCCACTAGGTGCTCCCTCCCCGGCTCCGCGCTATTCCGTCTGCCCCTGGCATCCAGTACTTTGACGCTCTCGTCAACCCTTACTACCAGGGCGCCAAGACGTTCCCCGTCGTCCTCCACGACGTCCACGTGCTGGCAGAGGTCTTCCACCTTTTCGCCGAGTTGTTCGTCAATTTTCGCCGATAGCTCCGTCTTTATCTTTTTCAGCTCGGCAGCGAGGTTGTCGTTTCTCGTTTCCATTTTGGCAAATAATTCCTTCATCATTGCCATCATCCTGGTTTCCGAATATCCCACTTCTGACACCAAATGTAACAAATTTAAAATGTAACAAATTTACCAAATCTTTTTATTTTCTCACACCATACTAGTACAGCCATACTACTCGTTTCTGTCTCTTAATCTTTCCAAACTCTCACACCATACTCGTTTTTGTCTCTTCATCTTCAACAACTCAAAACTGTCTCTATGGCAACCTCCTTGAAAATCAAAGAGTCTTAATGACATGGAGAAGCCATGTCACAATACGCTGCCCTACACTGAGTTACCCAAATGGGTCATGTGGGTAGCTTCTCCTTCCCGTTCAAATACACAATGGAACATTAGCAGACGTAGAAATACACTGTTATGAGAAATGTATTAAACCCATCTAACCCAACTATACTGCTTCTTTCAAGGCGGACGCAATTCCCCGCCTAAATTGCTTTTGCAGTGACGATAAAGCCCAAAGAGAAATTTTACAAACAGCAAAGCTATTTTACCGAGAGAGCTTGTTTTCATGGTCAACTGTATGTAGGTTTTTAAAGAGTGAAATCACGCAACAGGTGGAGAAATCATGTGAATATAACATATCGGTCTTTTTAATTATATTTCCAGTTACGCTTGCTGATAGTAAATAGTAATAAATCTCTAGAAGAAGTGAGAGATAAGGTAATTCTTGGAAATAAAGCATATTTTATGTATAAATAGATGACCCGGTGAACTCCGTACCACCTAAAATTTATTTTCTTGTAACTCTTCAAGTGATTATCAATCCTAATCAACATTCCAAACCCAATCATTCACATCGATAATATTACACCCATCGTGTACGGTTTGAGTGTTGTTTTATTATTAAATGAAACTCATTTCTTATTCAAATGAAATTAATGTATGTTATTTACGTGAAAGATAAGTGCGGTTAACATTCAATACAAAGTTTTCTGGTAGACTATGCTGCTGCTGCTACTGATGATGATGATAATGACGACGACGACGATGATGATGACGACGATGATGATGATGATGATGATTTTCCGACACGCGACATACAGCTGTGTATGCACGAAACACGGAAACTCCATGTTAATGCCGCAAACTTCCAACAGTTGGCTTTGTGATTTATAAATAAATTCGATTTAACCAAATCTATTCTCAAAATCCACTGCCCTTTTTATCGAAAAAACTGTTCTAAGTGTAATAAATGCAGCTTTCAAACGATAGGTTCACCACAAGCGCCATATATTGAAAGTCATATTTCAGCTCACTGTAATGAACTTTGCAAAAGACACGGAATTGCTTTCACAGTCACTTAAATTTGTTGCATTTACCTTGAGAACTTCACAATATTGAAATCCTCAAATTGATTCCTCGAGTTTCACCAAAACACATTTTGTGGTTATGTGTAAGCCTGCCCTAATTCCTCGAGCCTCGGTAGAACAAAATTGAATTAGTTTTTTTGTGTGTTTATTTCTAAGCCTTTGAAATCAATTTACCTTAATAGAAAGACTGACTAATATGAATGCTCGCAAAATGTAATTAAATTCGATTTAACCAAATGTATTTTGAAAAGCCACTACCCTTTTTATCCTCTTTTTTTCGAAAGAACGAATTTAAACGTAATAAATGTAGCTGTCAAACGATATGTCCGTTACAAACGTTATCCGAAGTGGCAATTCCCAAACAAAATTACCAATTTCGACTTTTTCGATTTTTTGGCTAATGTTCTTTTTTATTTTCCCTACTGGTAAGTAGGGGAAGTATTGTATTCCACCCAAAAATTCTATATCGAGATTTCACCGGAAATATATGTTTTGAAACCTCCTGAATCCCCCCCCCCCCCCAAAAAAAAATCATTTTTAGAAAAACGTCTGTGAGTGTCCGTGTCTGTGGACAGCATAACTCAGAAACGAAAAGTCGTTTAAAAACCAAAGTTGGTATTTAAGTTTAATGTACTTCAAGGATTCGACACGAAGATTTTGAAGAAAATAGCCCCACCGTAAACTACCCTTTACATGGAACATTTTTGGAAAATTTTTATTTTCTTCAAAATGACTCTAACGATTTTGATTAAAATGTCATATGTTTGAGATATTTTTATGACAAATGAAATGTATACCTTGAATTTTCTGGCTATAGCCCCTGCAGTCGTATTTACTCTGGACGACTTTTGCATAACTGGTAAACGGTTAGAGATAGAGCAAATCATACTGTACAAAAATGTAGATCTTGGTAAAATACACAATTTATGTCTGAATAAATTTTCTTGTAAGGTGAACTATTTCGGTGAGTTTCAGAAAACATAACGTTCGTGAAATGGATCATCGTTGTTCATCTTTTTATATGTTAAGTGTGTAAATACAACAGAATCTCAAAGCTTTAAAACATTTGACTATCGCACAAAGCCTACTGTATTCTAACATTCCCCCAGAAACTACAAGGAAATAAGCAATAAGATAATTTGTACAAATGTTTATCTCAACACGAAGAAGATAGAGGCATAAGAGTTTGTAAGAATGGTTAGTAAAGAGTAGGGAAAGTCATTGAGTGCAACACATCAGATTTTTTCTAAGCCATTCCAATATTGAGGCAAACACAACAAAAAATTATTCAGTTAACCCATTTTCGAGCTTTTGCGAGACTAACACGGCGATTAATATATATATATATATATATATATATATATATAAAATGGGTCAACTGAATAACTTTTTATATATTTTTAGATATATAAATTAAATGCAAGCTTATTGCTGTAAGTACAAAATTAATAATTTATAATACATGACCCATAGTCACATATAGTTTCGAAACGTGGGTACTGAGAGAAGCACAAAAGCAAAAGTTATTAATTTTTAAAAGAAAGATTTTAAGAAGAATTTTGGACCAATTGAAAGATAGAGGATAGTGGAGGATCCTGAGAAAATAAAAGAATTAAAAAGAATAATTAGTTTTATAAGAGCGCTGCAACTTAGGTGGTTTGGACACTTGTATATGTAGAATGCCATATAAGACAATGCTCAAGCAGATATACACATGAAAGTTTCTCAAGGGGTAGACCCAAGAGTAGAAGGAGTGATGATATAAATCAAGACATAAAAAATATTAAAATAAGAAATTGGCTAGAGTTGATTAGAAATCGCATCGGATGGAAGAAAATTAACATTCAGTTAACCCTGTTGAAGTTACGCTTTATGTCGTTGCGAAAGTTTAGCAGAGGTATAATAGAACTAATTATACAACATTACTGTCGTAAAACTCATTACTTCAACTCCGGAGCTCAAACGCACTTGTCTCACAGCTTTCCGACTCAGGTTACTCAAACGGTAACGACATGATGGTAAGATATATTTAATATCCTTATTTATATGTTAATATAAGTAAGAAGCAAATTCATTGGATTATTCCCTTCTAACTTTATTAAAACAAAATATAAATTTTGTGTGCTAAAATATTCACTTCAACCAGTTTCTGATTTTAATGTTGAATATTGAAGAGGAGAATTTGCTCTAATTTTTAAAGCGAATATTCATTACATATACAACAGAAATAATTTAAAAAACAAATAATTTTAACAATTAATCCAAAGCTAATAATAACAATTAATAATATATAACAATAATAAACAATATAATAACGGCAATGCTTGAGATTTAAAATGTAGAGTATAAATGATTATTTAAAATTGTCACAGAATCCTTTAAAATTGTAACACAAATATTCTCAAGCTCTTTGATGGGCAATTGGGCTCACCAAGTGGTGTTAAATGGTCGCTGGCAAATTTGTAACAGCACCTCAAAGAGAAGATACTTCACCTCCCATACATTTGAAGGTGTATCTCTCACTGAGGTAAGGGATACATGATCGGTATATCGTTTCCTTCTCGTTGCTTAGCGCTGTTGCCTGCTCAATGTTATCTTGCATACAAACTGTAGAATCCACCGCCATTCCTCTTCCAGCTTCTCTGTCCAACAGCCACACGTTTGTTTCCATCTTCAGATATACAATGGACCTCCTCATAAACCTCGCACTTGGTCTTGCGGAGGGCTGTGGATATTGATGAGCGGACTCGGTAATTACTGATGAGTATTTCTCAAGGTTTCCACTTGTGCGCGTCCATGATACCGACGGTGTTGTTCTCTGACTTCTACCAGGTACTGATATTACTGCTGCAGTGCTGCAAGATATATTATTGCATTTCTCCACTCCGAGCAAGATACTGAACATTTTAATATAAAAATTAAAAATCCACAAAAATAAGAATTAAATTTTAACATCCTTTAGTCATTAACAAATTCTGAGTTCATGTAGAATAAATTATTATTTTAATCTATTTGCGTACTGTTATTTTTTCAGGATCCATATTATTAAACCATTAACTTTTACTATTGTAAGACATACGCACTTGGGAGGTCGTGGGTTCGAACCCCGCGGTCGGTCTTCCTGACCCATCCGGTTTTTGGGATTTCTCTGGATAGTTAGGTGAATGCTAGGAATGCTCCTTTCATCCTCCATTTCTCTTCACCTTTCATGTGCTCGGTTATCTCAGGGTAGCAACGGTCGACAGGCGCTGCACGGCAGGGTAAAAGGGTTACCCTACCTACATTTGTATCCAGCCTTTAACTACAAAGGTCAGATCGGCGACCTTTTCTTAAAACATATTGCCTATTAGTAATGGTATTACTCGTTTAACATGGGTTTTGAGTCTTTAGGGGTTTTAGTACATTAAATCACACACACGCGTGCGCGCGCGCGCGGACTTTTTATAAAAATGTTTTTTTGTATTCAGGGGTACAAAAATTATATTTTCGGTGAAATCTCAACATCGAATTTTTGAGTGGAATACAATAATTCCTCTACTTACCAGTAGAGAGAGAGAGTAACCAGTGTTTTCTGATCTACATTTTTACTTTCTATACCAGTAAGTAGAGGAAGTATTATATACCACCCAAAAATTCAATGCCGAGATTTCACTGCAAATATACGTTTAGAGGCCCTCTGAATTAAAAAAAAAAAAAAAAAAAAAAAAAAAAAAAAAAAAGAAAGGAAAAAAGAAAAAAAGAAAAAATGTGGATCTCGCTAAAACACTCAATTTATGTCTAAATAATATATTTTTTTTTAGAATGAACCATTTCGAAGATATTCCTGCTATTTGGGTCAGTTTCGGAAAACTTAAAACTTTCGTGAAATGGAATATCGTTCATTTTTTGTATGTTAAGCATGCAAAGAGAATTGGATCTCAAAGCTTTAAAGGATTTGACTATAGCTCAAAGTCTACTGTATTCTAATATTCCCCTTGCTTTTAGTGTAGATGTAGTCAATTTACAACTTAACTTGCAATGTGAACTCATGGATCTACAAACATATCAAGAGAAAAAAAATAAAAGCAGAGATTTAGTTGGCACAGACGTGTTCAAAGAACAATGCAAGGTAATATTCGTATGTTGGTTTGAGAGTATGTGCCCCTTCAACTGCACTCTTGCAGCAATAGTTTGTTCCACATATGTATGTAAACATTTTTTTTTCTCTGATGAACATGGAAAAATCAAAACTGAGATGTTACGTTTCAGATAACCACTTCTCGGCGCAACTGCATAATACTGTTACAAATATTACGCCAGAGTCTAAACGTCTTCTCACATGTTCGGATGATAATGTGTGTAATTCCGATTTCACATAGTAGTGCATGACCACCTCTTTTCTGTTTGAAACAAACGCGCTGTATCAATCAGCCACTGTGAACACTTCAAGAAGTTAAGAGGTACCACGCCTCCTACCATCAAGATGAATATATATGAGGGTTGCGTGCACAGTGAATTCGGAGCAGACCCTATTCTGCCCGCTCCTGCTCTAGGGAATAAGGAACATTTTTGGCTGGAGAGAAATTCCTACCTCCCCTGCCGGAGATCGAACCCGGAACGCCTTACACAGCAGGCAAGTGCTGTACCTACTGAGCTAGTTGACGCTGACCATAATGGTATATTTTCCTTGCCACATGTGCATCGCCTGATGTTTATATAGCTCGGTTCACCTGTACAAAATGTGTATATAGAAACAAGTGTGATTATAAATCACCGTGGTAATCAAAGTGTTGACACAGCTATAGAATCTTTTGTTTTGATTGCAACATGTAACAAAGTAAGTCTGTATCGACATCATTCATAACGTAGTTTTAGCTAATCGTTACCGGTAACCATTAATGTAATATGACTGTAAACATGATAACCATGAAAACAAATAATAATCGTTACTGTAACTGTTATAACCGTTAGCTGAAAATAACTGTTTACCACATCCCTAATTTGTAGGCAGATTTTTTTAACTTGGTGAATAAGAGAGAAAGGCATATTTGTGAAAAGGTTTAATGACAGTAAACATACAGATAAAACAAGATGGAGCAGAAAATATCTGATGTGTTGTACTACGCGACTTTCTCTCCTGACTCTGGATTTGCTTTTATTTCCTGTCATGGAAGATAAACTTTCAACACAGGTTTGGATAAGAACGAGGTGACTCCGTAGTAATGTATGAGTTGATTCCCCTCTGGTCGTGATATTACCAGGTCTGTAGGCTAATGCTGGGGTGGTTTCTCTCCTACCACGAATTTCTTTTCCATCAATTCCTGTCCCTATCCTTTATTTCATCTGCTTCACCCTATATATGTTTTAAAGTAGTAGGATTGGGTGATAAGAACTGGTGCGTTGCAGCGGGACGGTTGAGGTTGCGTTGTGTTTAATAGTCCTTCCTAATGCTTGGATAGTCTGTTGGTGCCCTTTCCTGTGGACTCAGTCCCTTCTTCCAGGAGTTACATATGTACAAAAGGCCCACTAGTATTACAAGGGTTGCCCAGAAAGTAATGCACCATTTTTGTCTCAGCCGACAGTAATATTACGAATTCGAAACTTCGAGTATGCATTACTTGTTTCCAGAGTTTTCCATTTTCTCCAACGTATAGTGTATCCGCAGCAATGTTTGAAAATTGTGCCTGTAAGTGATGTGCTTACGTCACAAGCAAAAGCATCGACACTGGATTTCTCACAGCGGAGAACGAAACTGATGGTAACATTCACAAACGTTTGTGTGAAGTCTAAGAAGCATTTGCACTTGGCAGAAGTACGGTTAGTTTCTGGGTGTAGAGGATGAGGCAATTAGAAAGCAATTTTTTCCGCCAGTAAGATCATAATCACTGTGTTTTGAAACTGAGGGTATCATGCTCGCTGATGTGATGCAGCACCATTAATTCTGAAGCATGCGTAAACACATTAACCAAACTAAAAAAGCAGCGATTTCGGTGCCAGAATAACCCAGGCGACTACTTGATTCAACATGAGAACGCTCGACCTCACATTAAACAGGGTTGGACAGTGTTACTGGATCCTCCCTACAGCCCTAACCTAGCTCCTTCAGACTTTCACTTGTTTCCGCTATTAGGGGATGCCATTCATGGAAGAAAATTTGAGCACGGCGAAGAGAGACTTGCGCACTGAAAAAAGTGGTTTCGTTACCAGAACAGGGAATGGTACCGATAGGGCACATACTCCCTTGTATCTCACTAAGGGAGGCTATAGAACTGGAAGGAGATTGCATGGAAAAATTGGGATTGTAGAAGAAGCTGGTTCGTACTGGCAAGTTGGCCATGGTAGCTTAGTGGTTAAAGCAGACGCTCGATAAGCGGAAGATACGTGGTTCAAATCCCGGCTATGGGATTGAATTTTTCAGTTTCTGATTTAACCTCTAAAACATTGCCCACACACGGCTTGTGTGTTTAAAAACACCAACAGTAAGGTTGTTATCATAAATAAATAATATTATTTCATCTCCACAGTTCTGCAGTTTCTTTTTAGAAGAACCATTACACTTCACATTGTCAGTACTACTTTTACCTACGTCAGTACTTATTTCAACATCCACATGTGAGTCTGTAATATCAACATTATTTGCAGTGACATCTTTTGGTTCTCCAACATTCTTCCGCTTTCTGAAAACCCTATTACTGTGTCGTGGCACTGTAAACAAATCGAAATAATAACCAAACACAACAACAAAATATTCACAATCGCATCAATAACAAACTAAGATGTTTACACAAAACAAACTGACTAGGTTAGGTTGCCATGATAAATCAGTAATCAGTGTTACCAAAACTCTGTAAGGCCGTTTTAAAAATTTCCAACAACAGTTCCCTCCTAAAAACACCGTGAACTTCAACTATACTAATTCCGCTAATAGCGAAAACAAATTTCAATAAATCGACCGATCACGCCCACTAAATGCAGCCCCTTGGTAAAAACTTTATAAAAATCCTTAGAATAGTGATGTTAAGATAAAAATTGACGCACTTTACTTAGAAAATTCTCTAGTATTGTTACATATAAAAATGAAAAATGTATTTTTACTTATATTTACCTTACCACGTCCCCTTGTCAAAAGAAATAATTATAGCGTTTCGTTCTAGTTATTCCTTACATACAAAAGTGACACAACGTATAAAACTTTATGAAGTGTCACAGTGTAACTTTAGAAATGAAAACTGCACCTTTAAAAAGGTATGAGTCAATCTGAAATTGGAAAGCTCCAAGTACCAAAATGCTAACACAGATGTCAGAATGTGTTCGGTTCTAGCAAAACATCGATGGCAAAATGTATTCTTATGGAACCTTCACTGCTAAACCCTGAATTATGCGTAGGAATGCTAGAGCACGAGTGGCATTAAACTTGTGGGATTTTCATCGAAATCATTGGAGCCACTTTTGAGAAAATAAAAATATTCGATAAAATGTTCCATGTTGATGAGGGATTTTCTTTAAAACCTTCGTGCCGCATCCATAGAAGATGCTGAACTTGAATACCAAGTTTGGTACCCATTTAACCGACTTTAGCTTTTTGAGTTATGCGGTTCAGATACCACAGGTACACAGACAGACAGGCGACAGACAGGCAGACACACATACACACACGCGCGCACACGCGCACGCACACACACACACACACACACACGTACATCCTTTTCTAAATTTTTTTTTTAATTCAGGAATCTCAAAATATATCTCAATATGTATCGAATTTTTGGGTGAATGCAATACTTCCCCTACTTACTATCCGTTGTAGAGATAAAAATTATGGAAACCAAAAGGAAATGAAAGGCCAAACATACGAAATAAAACACTCGCAACAAGAACAGAACCAATAAAACCAGTCATAAATATGTATGATATGGATAATTTATTGGGCAGAAAATAAAATTCGCTTTATGTACCATTGTTCTGATACATGTTCGACTCTTATGGACTTGTTTCAATATGATACGTCATATAAATCAAGTTTACGAATCGATAAATGCTTTTCAAGCTGTTCTTTTCTCCCAAGCTTCAATTCAAAAAATGTGATGTTTGAAGGTGTAAGAGGAAAGGTCTGAGTATGTAGTCATTATTTAGTTTAACATAAATATTCAGAAAATTAACCAAAATACATGTGGCTGGTCCCGTAGCTCCGTTGGTTGTGCAACGGTCCCAGATTCGATTCCCAGCTGGAAGGGTGGGAATACTTTTTTTTAACCAGGGTTAATCCCCATCCTCCATAGAGACAGGAAGTGTGAATGTGTGTGTGTGTGTGTGTGTGTGTGTGTGTGTGTGTGTGTGTGTATGTGTGTGTATGCGCGCGCGCGAATTTAATGTAATAAAACCAAGGTAATAGACCCAAAAAGGGATCAAAACCACCGTTAAGCGAGTAAACACCGCTAAGAAATTGTTCCAAGAGGTCAAAAGACGCCGATATGACCTTCGATATTAAATGCTACATAAATGGAACATTAAAAATAAATAAATAAATGAATGAATGAATGAATGAATGAATGAATGAATGAATAAATACATGAAATGGAAAGAAAAAACACACTAACATGTTCCCGTCATAGTTTCCGTGGCACGCCGGTAATATGGCTTACAAGTTAAACTACCAGGAGAGCAAAGAATTTTCGAGCGGACTGCGCGGTGTTTTGCCTGTCCGCTCCCTTGGCGCACGTTGCCATCTGCTACTGTCGTAGAAAGAAAGGCAAGGATGAAATCATACAACATTTTTAAAACTACTAGGTATTAAAGGCTTTGCTTACCAACTTTATGGAAGGAGATGCTAAAAATGGCCACCTTTTTTTAATTAACGTCTTCCAGCGTAATGTCATATCGGACGGTGAAAATGGCCACCGTCGTTGTCCAAGCATTTTTGGCACCTCTTCAAGAAACTGTCCATCACAGGCCATAGTTCACGTTGACGAATGCTGGCAATTTCCTGGCGGATATTTTGTTTTAATTCTTCCAGGGTGTGTGGGGTTGTCGTGTACACTTTATGTTTTCAGTTACCCCAGAGATAGAAATCACTTACTGGAGCTCTGGGAAACTTTCTCCGCTAATGGTGCACCATACACTATTTTTTCATAATGAAGGGGTTTTTCATGAACAATATTAGGTTCTAAGTTATAGGGCTAATATTTTTCCAGTCAACAGTTGACGCCCGTACATACGTGAATACAATTTGGCTCCATGTTTTTAGAGAATTAACAGACAGGGAACGTGGTTTTGCCTTTTTCAGTAAGACTCTGCAACAGCTCTGAGGCCCATCTCTAGATTACAATAATTGAAGGTGTGTTTCAGGACAGAATTATTAGTAGAGATTTGTGGGCCCCTCGGTCTCCCGACCCAATCCCCCTGCGATTTCTATATCTGGGGTAGCTTAAAGCATAGTGTACAAGACAAAGCCACACACTGTGGAAGAACCAAAACAAAATTCCCACCAAGAAATTGCCAGCATTTCTCAACGTTAGTTTCCCAAAGAGTTGTCAAAAATATATGGGAAAGGATGGTGGCCAGTTTCAGCACCTCCTTTGGTAAGGTTGGTAAACAGAGCCCTCAAAAGTAGCTTTAAAATGTTGTATGGCTTCATCCCCCGCCCCCCTTTCTATGATAGCGGTATACGGCAACGAGCGCCGAGGATGTAGACAGGCAAAACACCGTGCTCTCTCATTCTGTTAAAAATACGTAATTCCTCTACCTTCTTCATTTTAGAACCGATCAGATCTTGTACATTCTTCTTTCTTCTTAAAACATCATTAATATTCTTCTTTGTTATGAATCCCTTTTATGTATACCTTGTTTCTGGTCCACAGAGAAAAGCAGTAATTGCCGTTCTTCCATAAAACTTAATAGATCAAATAAATAAAAATGGCTGTTCAATGTCACCCATATTATTTATCATTTACATTAATGATATAATGCAGAAATGAAAAGCTTTGGTATTTACGGATATTGAAATCAATATATACGTAAATATTCTATTATACACTGACGAAGTGGCCATCATTCAAAATAATGAAGATGAACTGCAGGGATATTCATATTATTCAGGCAATAATTGTAAGGAATATAATTTTAAGGTTTTTAAGAACAAAACTAACATACAACTAGCGTTGCAGGAAAAGCCACAACTACATACATTCAAAGATCATTTTGAAAGGAAACTTGCATCAGCAAGTTGCACACTTAACTCAAATGGGTTGTGTTATATATTAACACGTATGAGTGCACACATTTCGCGTTTTGATAGATCCAAATATGACGAAGTTCATAAACAAATTCATCTATCTTGAAACATGATTGAACATTGTTGAATATATTAGCTGCACAGTGGACAACAGAGTAGAACTGAAAAAGCCGTTGTTTTGTTTACAAATATCGCTACCTCTTTCAAGCATGCGTTTGCATCTACGGCGATTGAAAGTCCACACTAAGCCAGTCCTAAAAAATTGGTTTGCTACGTGTCTGTGTTTCTTATCAGCTGCTAAGGTAAAGAGGGAAGATTCTTTCAAAGTTTCGGAGCATCAATCACGAAACCTGAGCAGTGTCCTGACATTCCACTTTGCCCACCTGCCAAACGTATGTCCGCAAGTTTATTCCAATAGACACTCTGGAATCTAATCATTTATATGTTTATATATCTATATTAAAACTTAGCAGTTATATGCTTCACTTTAGCAACAAATAGAAAACATATAACTCGTCTTTTAATGTTCTGCCTCTCTGTATAACTGCATAAGCAAACGATTAAGGAATAGGGACACATTGACAATCAAACATTCCAGTTTTTACTTTCTCTACTGGCAAGTAGGGGAAGTATTGTATTCCACCCAAAAATTCGATGTCGAGATTTCACCGGAAATATATGTTTTGAGGCCCCCTGAATAAAAAAAAAAGCATTTTTAGAAAAAGGTCCGTCTGTGTGTCTGTGTGTCAGTCTGTGGACAGCATAGCTCAAAAACGAAAAGTTAAAAGTCGGTTAAAAGCCAAAGTTGGTATTTAAGTTTAATGTCTTTCAAGGATGCGACACGAAGATTTTGAAGAAAATAGCCCCACCCTAAACTACCCTTTACATGGAAAATGTTTCGAAAATTGTTATTTTCTTGAAAATGCCTCTAACGATTTTGATTAAAATGTCATGTGTTTGAGATATTTTGATGACAAATGAAATTTATATCCTGGATTTTCTGGCTATAGCCCCTGTAGTCGTATTTACTCTGGACGACTTTTGCATAACTGGTAAACCCTTAGATATACACCAAATCTTAGTGTACAAAAAATGTAGGTCTTGCTAAAATACAGAATTTATGTCTGAATAAATTTTCTTGTAGAGTGAACCATTTCGGAGGTATTCCTTATTATGTGTGTGAGTTTCGGAAAACTTAGAACTTTCGTGAAATGGAACATCGTTGTTCATTTTTTTATATGTTAAGTGTGCAAAGACAACAGAATCTCAAAGCTTTAAAAGATGTGACTATCGCTCAAAGCCTTCTGTATTCTGAAATTCCCCTTGCACCTACAAGGAAATAACCAACAAGATAATTTGTAAAAGGGTTTAGCTCAACTAACACGAAGAAGATATAGGAATAAGAGTTTGTAAGAATGGTTAGTACATGAGTAGAGAAAGTCATGTGAGTGCAACACATCAGATTTTTTATTTATGTAAGCATGAATTGTACAGGAAAATGATAGAGGAAATAATGTTTCAGCTTAAGGTCAAGAAGTTGCAGTTAGAGCTTGCGCACGCATACTCCTGATGCCAACTTTCAGATGATGGTGGCGCAACTTTTCATAAAACAGTAATATTGCCATGACCACCTCCGTAGCGACATGGTAGCGCGCCTGCCTCCGTCGCGGAGGACCCGGGTTTGATCTCCGGTACCGTCATGGGGATCTTTCCCCCACTGGGAGGTCTGGCACGGGGTGCACTCAGCCTCGTTAGGTCCCGGAGGCGCCAGTTGAGGAGGTACTTGATGAAGAAGTAGCGATCCCAGGTCGTGAAAGCCGCATTACTGCCCGGGAGGGCTCGGGGCTTGGCCTCGTCCCATCCTCCAGTTGTACACCCCACTCAAGGCGCCTGTAGTGGGCGGAGGTGGAGACGCGGCGGCCGGGTGGCAATACTTGGCCCTCTATGGGCTGTTGCGCTGGAGGTTTAGTATATTACGAGTATAATACAGTGCGGTAAGTGAATCACTGCAACATGAGGTAGATTTGAAAATATGAAGCGAAGTGAGGACATACTGAGTGTTAACTTATTCTGTGCATTGTCCAGCATATTGTACAAGATATGACGCCAGTGTTGACTATAATCCTTTGGTCTTTTAATTTTAATGAATTCGTACGCCAGTTGGTAGCGGTTGCCGCATGTATAAATTATAGGATCGAAGGAAAAGCAGAAGTCAGTTGGTAACTTACGCTTTAACACGTAATATCTTCAGGTTTTCTGAAGCTTTGATTTTCTTTAGAATAGGAAATAAAACGTAAGAAAAAAATATCTTCAAATTCTACGCATTTTTCAATAATTAACATACTCTTTAAAAAAATAATTCAACACCCCTTTACGCCGAACAGAGGCAACTTGTTCGACACAAACCGTCTGCACCTTTCCAGACACTAAGGGGGCTAAACTCACGCGAAAATGTTGACATAATTTTGAGCAAGAGTGAATTACGGTAAGACCCATTTAAAATGAGTATCCAGTAGCTTGTGTTTTCCGAGATTGTTCAATGCAGTTATGCATGTGCATGCGTACTGTTTTTGGACGTCGAAACAGTACTTACATGAAACTAAACTTAATTACTAACAGCTGTTGATGATGGTGGTTTCAGTAGTAAGGTCACCAACATTAACCTTGATGACAAACTGGTGATTGATTATCCACACCTGGCTGATGATTTAGAAAATCTGATATGTTACATTCACATGTCTATGTCTACCTCTTGTTCAACAAAACGCATTCTTCTTTCGCGTGTAAATCGAGATAAACATTTATAAAACTGTTTTGTTACGTATTTCTTTGTAGGTATATTGGGAATAGAGGATACAGTGACTTTAAGCGATTTTCAAATTTGTTAAAGTGCTGGTCACTAGCTGATGGCTTTCCAATTACATTTTATTTGCATACCAGGACTTTAAAGAAGACGACTAACGAATTACTACTTATGAAAAGTGGAGATATTTGCTAATTCAAACCAATAAGAAGGAATATGTCACAAAAATGTTGTTTGAGATAAATTGTGCACTTAAACAATATCTACATATTCTGTACAGTAAGATTTTGTTTATCTCTTACGAGTTATATAAGTCATTCAGAATAAAGAGGTGTTCTTAGAGGCTATTCCGACAAACTCGCTAACTTACAGTCCTCTGAGATGGATTTCGGATTCATAACCAAATTTATTATTATTATTATTATTATTATTATTATTATTATTATTATTAGTAGTAGTAGTAGTAGTAGTAGTAGTAGTAGTAGTAGTAGTAGTAGTAGTAGTAGTAGTAGTAGTAGTAGTAGTAGTAGTAGTAGTAGTAGTAGTAGTAGTAGTAGTAGTAGTAGTAGTAGTAGTAGTAGTAGTAGTAGTAGTAGTAGTAGTAGTAGTAGTAGTAGTAGTAGTAGTAGTACTAGTAGTAGTACTCTAATAACTTATTTCTTAAAATTGTCGTACTACAGGAATTAACAATGCTTTTCATATTTCTATAGTTTAAATAGCTGTCAAAATCAAAACTCATTATCACTGAATAGATTTGCCCCGTATGTAGTGACAGTGACCTACCGGATAAAGTGAGTTTTGAATAAAATAACTAAAAGGAAGGCAAGTACTTTTATCTAACTGCAAAAAATAAAGCACTTATATCTGCGTTTTGTTTATTCCCTAAGGCTGTCAGGTTGTCTATTTGTGAGAACAGATGCTTAACATTTTTAAACAAGAGGTTTTGCATGACGATACCCAATACAGGACATTTGAGTTTATATTGTATTTTACCTGGTTTATCTTTAACGCGGCTGAGGATACCCGGGTATGACTGCCAGAAGGTATTGGTTTGAACTACCTCCCTATGCCGTAACCCACAGAAAGTAACGGTATTTGCAGATTAGTTTGCCACGGTGTATAGTGGAAACAACGTTGCACAAGCTGTTGCTTTTTGTGTGTTTGTTGTGTGTAAACACACTATACTGCAGGATATTGTGGTTTACCTTACAGTATAGCATGCATATTTACTGCGATAATTTGAGCTCCAATGAAGTCGCACGGGAACTGTCAACTTGCTTTTATACAGAAATTCTCCCCATCACCGTTTCTAACAAATCTATGGAAAACTTTAAACAAACAGGGCCGTGTAAGGCAAAAATAAAAACAGGCAGTCAATAGTTCTAGCCAAGGAAAAATGAGCTGAGATAGAAACGGTTTTGGAAAAAAACTAAAAAATAAATAAATAAATAAATAAATAAATAAATAAATAAATAAATAAATAAATAAATGAATGAATGAATGAATGAATGAATGAATGAATGAATGAATGAATGAATGAATGAATGAATGAATGAATGAATGAATGAATGAATGAATGAATGAATGAATGAATGAATGAATGAATGAATGAATGAATAAATAAATAAATAAATAAATAAATAAATAAATAAATAAATAAATAAATAAATAAATAAAAATAAACAAATAAAACAGAATTCCTGCCTCGCCCTTCATGACGGCATTATAGTTTCATTAGTTTGTGGTCAGAAACTAAAGTTACGCCCAAACAAAGTAATAATAGGACACAGACTGACGATGCTGGTGATGTTGCAAGACCTAGCTATTGCAACTGGATTCCGCTTTGTTGTTCGAAATGTATAGCATTTAAAGAAATTGGACTGATTTAAATAGTACTGTCGTTTAATGTGAACTTAGAATAAGCCAAATAACTATGATCCATTGATCCTGGTCTGCTATACTACTTCTGAACACCCACAGCAATTACTTCCGAAACCACTGTGTGACATAACGTGGGTGTGTGGTTTTCTATCAGGGCAACAATAAATTTTGGGTCTATTTTCTTTTTTTCACGGAACCATAAACTCCGAATTATGTAAACAATTTATCGACTCCTTTACTGAGAGATTGTGGTTGGCGGAAACATGGTACTGAGCATATCCTGCGTATTGGTGCACGTGTGGGCGTGAGATTGGCAGTTGGGTTTTAACAACACATATCAATAACAGCTGTCGTGTCAAAGATTCTCCTTCTTCTTCTGAGAACTGGCGCTAGCAGAAGATGACCATCTGAACTCTATGCAGGATAATGCAACTGTATGTACAAACACAACAGATCAGTCTATAGAGGCATTACAATGTGGTTCTGATGGCTAGAGGGCGGATAAGTGTGGAAAAGACCACAAGTTTAGTGCACATGGGTTATACTGTTTGACGTGGTATCACCGCTCCTCTGTTCCGCTTATCCTAGGCGGAATGCTAACATCAGGTGGTTTCTGCTCCGGCTGCTCTGCTTGGACCTTAATTTCTGGGTATGCGTTTCACATAAAAGCTAGAACTCTCGTTGAAACACTTTTATTCTCAATCAAAGTAATGTTTGAGATTTGCCGATCGCTATTAGAAACGTTACGTCGTTACTGTGTCTTTACTAAGACCGAAGATTGTTACTGGAAAATGTAATGTGTCCTCACACTCGAGGATCCAGAAGGCAAGTCCTGTGACTGACCCGCTCACTCGAGGATCCGGAAGGCAAGTCCTGTGACTGACCCGCTCGCTCGCGGTCCGGAAGGCAAGTCTGTTTGACTGACCAGCTCACTCGGGGATCTGGGCGACAAGTATGTCCGACTGACCTGACCACAGACAAGTGTCTGTCACTGCGCGCTCACGGTAACTAGTCAATTTCCGAGTTTCCCCTCATTTACCCCTTAAAAACTCGGCGTTATGACGCTATTAATGCCTTTCACTTCTTAATTGCCTGTACACTGGCAACGGAGTTTCGCCGAAGCGTACGTGATCATCCCTTGTTCAGCACACCTGTGGTAAGCGATTTCCAGGAAAAGTAGTCTTACAGGGTTTTTAGCCCAATTACCTGGCGCTGGCCACTAATGACTTGTCTGTAACATCATGTGTCCCTTCTGACAATTTTAACCGTGAATGATTTTCCCAGGTCTGTACCTTTTATACATGAGACGATTTTAACATTTCCCGGTTATTTAATTCTGCCATGTGAAGTAGTATTATTTCCATAATTATGGCGTTCACAATTTCGGCTTCATGTTGCTGTTTCTCGTAGATGTACAGCTGCAGGCGTCCCCTGATGTGCGTGCATATACGACGGCTGCGCGGTACCGGTTATGTCATTCATTCTCCGTGCCAAACTAAGCTGTATCGCGTGTGGCTGCATGCGGCTTCGCGCTCTACTGACGACAGAATAATTTATTGTCCTGTGGACTCCTCAAATCAATATTACCTGTGAGGAATTGTTAAAGATAAAGTTTATGCAACTAATCCTTATAGGCTCTAAGAGTCGCAAGACAGTGTCCGACGCCACTTTTCAATATTTCATCTAGAGAAATTCATCAAATGTTTGAACAAAGCATTGCAAGTCTGTATAGATGCAAAAGAGTGTCATTTGAAATAACTTATAATGAGAGGTAAGCATAAAATCCTCGGTGTATAAAATTGTTAGTATTAGAAACATCGGATGGATTCGCCTCTACTGCACAATATTCGCATTGCACTACTCTGGGAACGGCGTGCTGCCAGTCGCGTCACTCAAGGGAAACCGGATATTTCGTCCTATATAAGGTTCGATATTTAAACTTGGCTTTTAAAACCAATAAACGATTACACAATTTGTCATCTAAACAATCATAAATACAAAAAAGAAGAATAAGAAGAAAGAAAATTTGATAGGGAATTATATTGTGACAAAAGGACAAAACCCCTGTTACTTTCCTATCACTTTATTGTGCTATAAAATGTTATCACAAATACAGTTTTCTTCTCGTCGTTAACACAGTCTACAGCAGGCCTGTAGAACAGGGAAGTCAGTCCCTCCCCTCCTTAACTATAGATCAGCCCTTTCAGTGTATTTCTTCACTTTGTCTCTCATACACTACGAGCAGCAATCACTCGACGCTCGTGAAATCTTCATTATAACGCACACACACAGCTGACACACTGACAAATTCGTCTCTGTACTTGTAACTTTCTAACTGACTCACTCAGTGCTCTGCTGTTTTCACGTCTTACTATACAGAGGGGATGAAGTCACACGGACCTTTTTCGATCTCCACAAACACGCCACCGGTGAAGCAACCAGATCTTTCTCGAAGGCACCATATAAAACTTTTTGTGTAGCCACTTTACTGCTGTTAGTCATGTATTCGGTCGCGTGAGTGGCCTGTTTGCCACAAATTGTGACAAATGATTCTTCGGGAAACTATTCTTATCGAAGTTAGTACCTATGTGAGAAGATAGTGAATGTAAATGTTGATGTGTTTCAGGAAAGGCAGGTAGCAGCAGTACTTATGGTTATGCTGAAACTAGCTTCAGGAGTGGTGCTCATGACAGATCCGGCCATGACTCGCTTGGTCATCATCTCGGATACTGGGCCTATGTGCAGCATATACACAAATAGGTAACGTTCCTACATGTGCTTTCTTTACAAAACCACACTTGTCACAAAATACACACTTTGCCATTTTCTATTAAAATGGATACAAAATGTTCTGCTCTGACTACGCAGTGATACATCATATGGTAGACAGAAACTTTTATGGCGGCTGATAGCTGACCATTATTATTCACTTTCCTGTTATACAAATAAATTTTGTAGACGCAAATTATATTTATATCACCACCTTTACACTGATTTAAATGCGTGGTAAGCCTTTGATTGGATGTTATGTTGAGGCACCCGCCATTAAATTTCATGTCAGCCGCATTAATAAAATGCCAATAAAAGTTTAAAAGAAATAAACATATCTTCCTGAAAAATATAAATTTTGTTGTCTTGCTTAACGAAAATCTGTAGTGTCACATTCACATGAGTTTCTCTACTCAGTATCCTGTATTTTTATTTCTATTCTAGAAATTATTTTACCAAAGCTTACTTTCTCTATCATGTACATACTAGGCAGAGAAGGCATTGCACTCTACTAAAAATTTTGATACCGAGATTTCACTGGAAATACACGTTTTGAGTTCCTCTGAACAATAGCAAAATACTTTTTATAAAAACGTCCGGGTGTGGGTGGAAGTGTGTGTGTGTGTGTGTGTGTGTGTGTGTGTGTGTGTGTGTGTGTGTGTGTGTGTATGTGTCTATGTATGTGTGCCCTTGTGTCCGTCTGCCTGTAAATAGTGTAACTCGAAATCGAAAAATGGGTAAATACCAAACTTTATACTTAAGTTCAGCATCTTCCAAGGATGCAACGCTAAGATTTTGAAGAAAATTTCCCTATCCTAAACTACCCTTTGGTTGGAAATTTTTGGATTAGTTGATTTTCTCAAAAATGGCTCTGAAGGTCTTGATTAAAATACCATATGATTAAGATACGATCATGACAAACGAATTGTACATCTTGAATGTTCTGGGAACAGCCTCTGAAGCACTCTCCATACCGGATGACTTTTCATTAAGAGTGGACAAAACATATTACAGAAAAACACGCAACTTATGTCAAATACGTATTGTGATATTGAGATGACTATTTCCGAGATATTTCTTGTTACTGGTATTTTAAGGGGAGGTTGTAAGCTCTATTCTTGCAATGTTAATTTTAAGAAGTTTAACTCCTCTTTTCGGAGAAACTATATGCTCCAGAAGTGTGAAATTTGTTACACATATGCTTTCTAACTATACGAGCCTTTATATAGATATGTTGATTCATATTTTTAAAATAATTATAATGAATATATTATTTTTTCACCCATTTTTAATAAGAAAAGTTTCCAGCATCAATTATTTTAATGATAGTGTTATAAGAAAAAGTCAGTACCACAACAAATAACCCAGAAATGAGCGGTAAAGCTTTTGTTACTCTAGAGTAAGTTTTTCTTGAGAAAATGGGACAAATGTATGAAGAAAAATAAGTTGCAGAAAAACATTAATCAAAATTAGGGGAGGTTGTAAGCTCTATGCTTACAGTGTTAATTTTAAGAAGTTTAAGTTCACTTTTCAGAGAAACTATTCACTCTAGAAGTATGAAATTGTGTACACATATAAACCAATGCTTTTTAAACGTAGGTACTGACTTTTTATCACATAGATATTATTTCCATATTGTTTTTAAAAAATTAACGAATATATGATTTTTATTCATATCCGTCTTTGGACAGTTGAATTTATTTTAAAGATACTTCTGGCAGATTTTTATGGATTAAAATACTACTCGTATATTATGATAAAATAGGGGTTAAGCTTGCAAAATCGGCAATAAACAGAAAATTGGTATTCTTTACCCAAACATCCCCTTAAAAATCGAAGGATTTTAGGATTGAAGACGAAGGTTGGGTAGTTCTACAACTCGTAAGAGTGCAATCCAGTTTATTTTAATTTTAAAACCTCAGTATCCTAGCTATGTCAAAATTATACCACAAATATACTCGTATTCACTAACAAATTAAGTGATACGAACTTGAGTATAACCTTGTATCCTATATTCCAATTTTAAAGTCTTTCCCTGTAGTCAAAACCAAAATTATCATCTGGTGATCATATGCAATGAAACAGGATTGAAATAAGGTACTATAAAAATAAAATTCCTCCCTAATATTCCTCAGTTTTTTACATATTTTATTGTAAGGACCCAGGAAATATCGGGTGACAACGTAAGCATTGGAAGTGCCCTCGCATAGGGGGTTAGGCTCGGAAGGCGATGAGAGTTCCAGTGCCGATAAGAACTCTGGAACACGTTCCTTCACATGATACCTTGAGCCCTTATCCTATCCTAAGAACCTACGGTCCATCTTGTAAGTCCTTTAATTTATTACATACCTGACTGGGGATTAAGTTGGTCTTTGTTTACTTCTTCTTCCCTTCATGAAGTATAGGCTCTATGGTCTGTTACAATCTTAGATTTTAATTTTAAAAGCGTTTTCTTGGACGCCTAAAGATCTCTTTCCGTTTGCACGATAGTAAAGCGTGTGTTTTGAGATTCTATTTGTACGCTTGCAATGTAGATTTGCAAGACATTTGGTCTTGTAATGTTCTGTTATGACTACAGTTTGCATTTGTGGTTCTTCTATTATTTCCTTGCAATAATTTTGATCCCTTTTAGTATGTCATACTGTGTATCTAATAAATTTCATTCCATTATCAGAAATTCTGCTTTGATGTGTTTTAATGTCTCTGTCTCACCGCTACAACAGAGAACAGGTCTAACCAAGTCTTGTATTATAAATGAATTCTAGTATGTCATTGTACTAAGGAAGGTGTTGGTGATTTTTCGCATTCGTTTGGTACAGGGTTGCCAACATTTAAAAGTAACATTATCGTACCAGCCACTCAAAATTATAGATTTGGATTCAAAATTATCGTACATCTTAAACCAAATGCTACAACAATAAGAATATCAGTATAACACTTATGAAAATGTATTTAACAGTATTGATATTTATGGTATCCACTTACGAGATTGATGACCTCAATCAGTATTACCTACAACTTCAGCACTTACGTTTCTCGCACTATCTATCTGAAAGTTCATCTTCCTCAACCGTTGCAGCATTATACAAATTTGTTTTTGAGATAAACTTTAACATCTTCTCGGTGCCTTGCAGGTTTTTGGATCTGCCACATTCTTTCATAAGCTGAGACGACAGAGTAAGTTCATTTACCGTATCTAGTGCCAATCTGTTTCTAACTTTGGTTTTTATTAAACCCAGTTTAGAAAAAACACTTTCACAAGAAGCGCTTCTGCGGAGTAATGAAATCACTGACAATGCAAAGGCTCTTAGTTCTTTCAAATCAGTATTTCCACCAAGGTGACACATGTGTTTAAATGCACTCCAGAAACTGCTAGGCTCAGGCATGTTCTTTATTTCACAGGGAATATCACTTATTCCGAGTTTTCTCCATTGAACACCAATTTTCTGAACAGTGTCTTCTTCATAGAGATTACCAGATCTGGGCACACTGGCAATAAAGGGTAGGAGGGTAGGAGGGTTAGTAGGGTATCAATCAGCTGCCTTAGAGGGGTGGAGACAGGCCATCGGGGCAAACGTGATGTCGCTATTTGTAATTAATTTCATTTCACTGGTATTACAAACCAGTGAAAATGATATTGCGCCGGTATCGAACTATCATACATTCAAATTATCGTACACCCCCATAATTATCGTACGGGTTGGCAACCATGTGTACAAACATTAAAATTATCGTATGCCCCCATAATTATCGTACGAGTTGGCAACCCTGGTTTGGTATTTATTATTCACAAATTATAAAAATGCACAACGGAATGACGAACAACGTAGAAAAGTTCCGTAACTAGCGTCGAGGTGCTCTTTCTCTATATCCTCAACTTGGTCGGTTTAAATATCCTCTCTAAGACGTCAGTGTTCTCTGTCTAGGTTCACCACGCAGTGTTGCCTCACTCTGTTACTTGGAGTTCATTCCCAACCCTAGGACGCTACAGTATAACCTATGCCCATCTGAAGAATAGATGTTTCAAACAATGCAAAAATTGTCAAATTTGGTTGAGTGGCTTTTTGGGATTATGGTACACACCATTTATATCTTTATAATATCGGTATAAATCTACATATTAAGCCTGGCCTGGCTTAATAGAAACTGTTAAATGACAGTAAATTAATGCTGCAACTTAAGTTAATATTGTGGCGGATTCAGCTCGGTAGTCACAGACATTATAGCATGTATACAGAGGGCGATAAAGGTAATAGATATTGAGACAATTATATGTACAGTTGGAAAATCTAGGTGACATGGAATTCGTAAAACCCAGTTCCGTATTTACATGTCAAGAAAACACAGGATCGTTCAAAACATAATTTCTAATATAGCACTCCAGTCAGAACCGTACTTCCTCAGTTAGGTATTTTCCAGTGTTTCCTCGGTTCTCGTAACTAACGAAAGCTGGTAACATAAACCCTAAACTTAGGGCCGGAAATGGCACACCTCAGGGAAATTTGCTTTCACTCAATGACAACTTCCGGAGGGGGAATTAGCACCTCAACCGAAAGGCGATCTTTTGTGCCTATGTCCCTGACGGAGTACTCCCCGGGAGGATGGATGAGGTGAACGGATCCGAAGGGCGACTAGAACATTGCTATGACGGAGCAGAGGGCAGTATCCCTATATTTTCCCACTTAGAAGCACCCCGGCGGAGGTTGCCTCAGCCCGGTTCCTCTCCCACCCCTTCAGGTTTGTATTCCAAAAGCACTCGGAAACCGGCTCCCCTCCTCCACTCTGGCTTGTACCATTCCACGGGGGCCCAGGAATTAGTAGACTCGTCTTCCAATCCGGAGGGTGATATTTCCAGAACGCATTTTTTCCCTTGACATGCTGCTGCCGCGACGCTCGCCGACGCTTACAATCCTGAGAGAAACATAACGGGATGAAGGGTGAATTAAAATGATTAAAGTAACGAAATGAAAGGACAGGAAATTTGGGGGATATGGAAAACTCTCCATCGTTCGCCTGGCGTCCAGGAGAAACCTCCGAAAAAAAAACAATGGGTGAGAAAGGTCGTCCGCGGAGGTTGAAGCCACGACCTTGCGAATGTGGGCCACCGATGTTACGCTTAAGCCATCACGCTCGATAAGTTATGCGACGAGATTTTAGTTTTTCCTGTAGTAAGATTTCTCTCTTACGGTTTGCAAGTTATGCAAAATTCATCCAGATTGAAGAGAACTTCAGAGGCTGTTTTTAGAAAATTCAGGACGAAGTTTCGTTTATCGTGAAAATATCTTATAAGAATATTGCATCAAAAACGTTCTAAACCTTTCCCATGGAAGATGCTAAACTCAAATACCAAGTCTGCTACTTAACCGACTTCTTGTTTTTAAGTATACTGTTCACAGACAGATGTATAGACAGACAGACGGACACACACACGGACCTTTTTCTAAAAATGCATTTTTTAGATTCAGGGAGTCTCAAAATGTGCACATCCGGTGAAATCTTGAAACAAAATTCTTGGGCGAAATACATATATTCTTTATTCTACTTTAACTAATGTAGTTGAGGGAGGAAAAACGAATACTACGTTCATAAAATACATTTATTTAAAATCAGTTCTAAAAGGGCGGCTGTTAGAGAGTAGCAATAATTTACTTCTATAGATAAGCGCTTGTTGCAACAGCAAGCATATTCCAACAGCCCACACTTGCCTCCGTGTAGCTCTCAGAGCATGCGCATTAATGAACCAGATACATAGAAGGTACTGTGTAATTAGAGTGGAGTAATATAGGACTAGCGGTTACGTAGCGTGTGCTTCCATCCTTATCTCCCTCCAAACTGTTTCAGCAAGTGGCCGGTTCATCATTATATTCAGCTAGAGTGCGAATTAATGGCAAGTAAACTTTCATCTAGCTTACAGTTTACATACATCACAATGCTTTACTATGGTTTAATCAGTTGTTAATCTAGTAAGCTTGGTGTCTCTAGTATTGATTTTTTGCATATTACTAATTAACTGTTCCAAGATACAACAAATAACTTTTCGGAATTTAAACGCGTGTAATTTGCGATTAATAAGATTTAGCCACACACAACTAGTACCACAAAAATGATAAATAATAGACTAACTGCAATTTCGGAGAGTATTATATCACGGATTCAGAAAAGGCTGTTCTTGTTTACCATCACAAAATTATTTTAAAACAGGAAAGAAAAGAACTTGCGGATATTTTTGGCTTTTGTTGTGTGCGAGAAGGCCTTAGATAAAGCGAATCGAAATAAACTATGGAACAAATGAAGACAAGTTCTCCTCTAAGTTTTATCAGAGCAATACAGAGCTTATATTACGAAAATCAAATAATCGTAGAAATAAATGTAAAAAAGAAAGAACACTAGAAGTGAGATCAGGTAAGGGAGTTCTTTGTCACCCGCATTGTTTAACACACACACACACACACACGCACACACACATACACACACACAAACACACACACGCACACACACAAATACCCAAACACATACATACACACACGAAAGGACAGACACAAGAACACAAAAACACACAATAAAACACATACACCCCCATCCCCACACACATAGACGATATCATCAGAAGATGGAAAAGACTATGTCAGTGTCAATAATGAAGAAATGGATACTCTCCTCTATTAGTATGATCGCGTATTAATAGCTGTTACGAGGATAAAGTGCATAAAGTGAATACAATATGAAAGTTTCGAATAAGTAATAGTTTTCGTAGGGAAAACGTTCCATATGGTGTAAAATAGCAATAAACGAGAAAACAATAGAATAAGCTATGAACTAATTATTTGAGAGTCAATGTAGGAGGAATTGAGGAATGTGATATAGTGAAAAGCTGCGAAGATTCCAACATATGTGTGGAACAATAAGAATAAGCGTAATGGGGAGAGTTAGGAAAGACACACTAACGTGGTTTTGCAATATAACGGCAGTAGCGACCCTCCTGTATGGATCTGAAAGTTGAGTACTCGTGCAGCAATACAAGA
This sequence comes from Tenodera sinensis, assembly GCA_030765045.1. Classification (NCBI taxonomy): domain Eukaryota; kingdom Metazoa; phylum Arthropoda; class Insecta; order Mantodea; family Mantidae; genus Tenodera; species Tenodera sinensis. Next base: position 38,620,692 of record CM060971.1, read on the forward strand.
TTAGGTTAAAGACCGCCGAATTGCGCTTTCTGCGAGCAGTAGTGGGGCGCCGAGTTCTAGACAACAGACGAAGCGAACATGTAAGAAAAGAATTACAAATAGAAGATATCGTTAACAGGAAAATAAAGCATTAAAGACAATGCTGCAGCATGTAGAACATATGAGTGAAAGTCATCTACCAGAGTGGTGCTGAAATATCACCCCAGAGGCAGAAGAGGCCGACAACGACCATGTAAACGATGGCGGGAACAATTTAACAGCTTCGATCTTAATTATGTTTCGTCTTAACATTATGAATATACTCATGTATGTGGCTTTCATGTAACTGTTTTCTTAACGGGCACCAGTTTTACAATGTGGCAGTTACATCACCCGACTTAAACCCCCATTTTGCAAGGGGGACCACACCTATCGTTGGTCAACGGGTCCATCGGACCTAGCCGGGAGGACTAAATAGGTGGTATTTAGATCCACCGACCTGTCTCTGTCTCTGTTGGCAGAGACACAACAAATTATGATGGAGAAATAGAGGCTATACACATTGCTCTCCAACAATTATTAAATCTTCCCTTAAATAAATTTAACAAGGCAGTAATTCTTTCAGATTCTAAAGCTGCAATTCAGGGAATATGTTCAAACACTACAAAGAAGTCAACAAAAATTAGAGAATGCTACAAAATGTTAACACAACTCCAAAAAGTTAATGAGACTGTTCATCTCCAATGGATTCCAGCACACTGTGGAGTCATGGGGAATGAAGCTGCAGACTCACTTGCAAAGAAAGGCACAACAATGAAACAAAAGTCTAAATTCAATTTCTCATATTCCTCAATAAAATGCTTGATCATGAAAAAATTTTCTCATTCATACCTACAAGAAATAGAAACAAATGCCAAAGATAAAAAATCTGATGTGTTGCACTCACATGACCTTCTCTACTCTTGCACTAACCATTCTAACAAACTCTTATTCCTATATCTCCATGTTAGTTAAGATAAACATTCGTACAAATTATCTTATTGCTTATTTCCTTGTAGGTGCAAGGGAGATATTAGAATACAGCAGGCTTTGTGTGACATTCAAATCTTTTTGACCTTTGAGATTCCGTTCTCTTTGCATGATTAACATATAAAAAAATGAACAACGTTGTTGCATTTCGCTAAAGTTCTGTTTTCTGAAACTCCCACACATAACAAGGAATATCTCCGAAATGGTTCATCCTACAAGAAATTTTATTGAGACATAAATTGTGTATTTTAGCAAGATCTACAGTTTTGTACAGCAAGATTTTGTCTATCTCTAACGGTTTACCAGTTATGCAAAATTCGTCCAGAGTAAATACGACTACATGAGCTATAGCCAGAAAATTCAAGATATACATTTCATTTGTCATAAAAATATCTCAAACGTGTGACATTTTAATCAAAATCGTTAGAGCCATTTTCAAGAAAATCAAAATTTTCCAAAAAATTTCCATGTAAAGGGTAGTTTAGGGTGGGGCTATTTTCTTCAAAATCTTCGTGTCGCATCCTTGAAAGACATTAAACTTAAATACCAACTTTGGTTTCTAACCGACTTTTCGTTTTTGAGTTATGCTGCCCACAGACTGACAGACTGACAGACTGACAGACTGACAGACACACAGACACACAGACACACAGACACACACACGGACCTTTTTCTAAAAATGCTTTTTTTGGATTCAGGAGGCCTCAAAACATGTATTTCCGGTGAAATCTCGACATCGAATTTTTGGGTGGAATACAATACTTCCCCTACTTACCAGTAGAGAAAGTAAAAATGGATTACACTACTTTCCAACCCAGATATAATCCCCCAGAGACCAAGGAAAACAGCGGTTGCAGCCTTCCGACTACTGACAAATCACGACTGCTTAGCAAGTCATCTCTACAGAATAGGTATCTCAGCTTCACCAATATGTGTGCTGTGTAACGATCCAGCAGAAATGAACGAAGACCACTTGAAGACCTGTGAAGCATTAAGGTCTGAAGAAACTACAGTTCAAAAGTATTGGAAAGCACGAATGCTAATGGCTTCATTGCCAGATGCACGGCACTAGAAAACAACAACATTATGAATATGTTATGTTGTTCATTGTAGTGCATGTTTTGTAAAATCAGCAATAAACACCTGAACCCGGAACGGGCCAAACGCCTAATCCGAGTGGATGATGATGACAATACCAATGGAAAGCAAAACTCAAAAGGTGTGCTTAAAATCCCGTACAGATGAGCTGCTTTAATAACACGGCACATACAAAGCCCATAGCCCAGGTACGTTCTAGCACAGGGGAGAACAAGTAATAAACGTGTCACATCGCCGCTAAACTTGCTCGCACTGAAGTTCAGCGTGTGACGTCACCGCTTTCTGCGCTGCTGACGCAGAGGAAGAGAACATTTTGAGGCAGCAATGTAGGAAAGTCTAGAAATATATCTGACGTTAATAACACAACTAACGTCTTCGTTGTTATAATCATGTTATAAACATCGGCTGGATGTTTGAATTACGCAATTGGTCACCGATTATAAACAATTACATTTCGCCTCTATGCTGTGAGAAAGTATGTAACAATTCTAATTTATGTGTTGGACAGTTATGATTGAAATTAAATAGAACTGAACACTGTCATTTTCTCCGCAAACTAGAAGAAACCTATACAGAGCAAAATTGCGTGGACATCTTCCGACACTTTCTGTTTCGTTTTTCTTTAACTAGTTTAAAAATATTAGGACGCAATGTCTGGGAAATCTGTAATCACAGACTGTAGGTTAGGTTGTGATTTGGCAAGATACTTCGGGATTTGGACTCAGCAAATTTCATTACAGAAATGAAACTCCGTTTTACTTGTACTGGCCATGTTATTGTCATCGGGAACGCTACAGCTGACTGAACCTTCCAGTTCCCTTCTGACAGTGCTGTTTCCGTTCACCTACGCACATGACATTACAGGGCTTTCGTCTAACGTCACACGAACTGGTAGGCCTGCTCTGCATTCCAATACGTCACGTCGTTTGAAGCTGTCTTGCCCTGTGTTGATGTGATGTGTGTTCTTACATCAACAACGTTCTCGGAAGCAGTGGATTGTATACAATTTCTTTAGCATAACACCATACAAAAGGTCAAGAGGTATTAGACCTGCAAACGTGGAGGCCAATGAAGTCCTCTATCGTCTTCACCAGCTTGACCATTTCATCAGTTTGGTGGCTATTCCTGAGCTCCACGCTGAAACAGATGAAATAATTCAAGAGGAAAACCTCAGAACACAATCGGAATTATACTTAGTATAAACTGCGTGCGCAAGCAGAAAATTAGTCAGTGGTATTTAATCTTGTAGGCCGTGCTAATGGATGCTTCATAATGACTGGTTCATTTTTGTTTTAAAAGGTTAATAGTTCAATATAGTATTTAAACAACATTTCATAAGCTTGCCATGCTTTACTTCGTGAAATAGTGTTTAATAAATACAACTAGTGATAATCAAATTCTCTAGATAAATTGACAATCACTCGTGGCATTACTTAAGAGAACCATAATCAATTATCTAATTTGAAGTAGGTAGAAGAAAACGCGTTTGAAAGAATAAAAATTAACGATACCAAATAGAGGAAGTCCTGTGAATGTAACATATAAAATGTTTTCAAGATATAACAGTTTCAACTTGAGAATATTATTACTTGGGATAATGGTGAAAGCTGATAATTGCGAAACTGGAAGCACTGAATTATGACAAAGTCTTTCATAAAGCAGTGTGTACAGGGAACGCCTAAGGAAATCTCAGTGCAGCTCGCGTCTACGTCATATTATTCATGGCTATATGGATTATTGACCATTTTATTGGATGCTTTAGGAACGGTGCAAGGATGTGCCACTCCTTGTGTTAAATAACCTTAAACAATAACCAAAACAAAGGATACAAAGTAGCATAGAAACGAAACACATGTTTACACGTTCGACCGTATGGGCTATACGAGAAAAAGGGAGTGACTGTATTCAGTTTGCCATACACACCTCTTGTCATGAATAGTAGCCACACGCTATAACCTTTGAAGGGGTTGAAATCTAAGGGGAAAAGTTGATGAGCGCCCAGGTTAGCGAAATGTATAATTTGCATGTATGAGAAGATTTTCAGAGGATGCAAATTAAAACTTGAATAGTACTCATTAAATGCACAGAAAGGCAGAACTTTATAAGAAAAGAGTAAACAGAACAACACTATCAACGTTTGTTTCTGCGTACAAGCAAAAATGAATGAATAATAAATAAGTAAACGGATAAATAAAGCAACATATTTTTCCTCTAATTCATTTACGTTTAATAACCTACTGCCGATCGTAGGAATACAATAGGAATATAAAAAAATACAACACACTATATATATAGTCATATTCATGTCAACCATCTCTTAAGTAGTCAATTATAACAGAATAGTAATTTGTTGAATCACAGACATCTGTATTCTCACAAATGTATCAGTTGCAGTTATAAATCACTATATTCAAACATACGCCCTAAGAAAAATTAAAAAAAAAAAAAAAAGCCTGAGCAGACTTTGGAAGTGTTTATCTACGTCTACGTCGTTTCCGCGGCCGGTTTACAATGGTGTCACGGAATGCGTGTCTTTAGCGCCACTCTGTTGCCATTTCTCACGCTTCCAGAGTCTTTTTTTTTTTTTTTTTTTTTTTTTTTTTTTTTTTTTTTTTTTTTTTGTGTGTGTGTGTGTGTGTGTGTGTGTCTTAACGCGTATATCATACATTATATCCTTACAGTCTACTTAATATTGCTGTTTCTATTTGGTTTCAATTACTAGCTGAATCTATAATGCAACAAGGTTTCCGCGCCAGCATACATGTATGACTAGTTGTGTGTATGTTTGTGCATATGTGTGTGTGAGAGAGAGAGATTCTAAATGTGTATCACTGGATCTCTTCAGAGAAAGTAAAGGCATTAACCTCCCCTCTTTTCCCCCTTATTGTTGCGTCATTAGGCCACTAGGTCCTGTGACAGTAAGATGCAGAACCCGCCTCAAAAGACTTGGGGAGAAATACAAAATTCGCCGAATATTTTCTTAGGAGCTGTGTGTAAACTTGCCTACAAAATTAGAACCTACAGGTTTATTGTTCTTCTATGTCTAACGATTTGAACGGAGCTTTATAGGTAGTTAAGAGTTATGTGAATAATTAACCACAGTTACTCATAGTTTCGTGCACATCTTGCGGCGCATGATTTCAAATTCCCTGTCGTTTGAAACCCCCTTTGTTAGAGTTAAGACAAAGTTTTACTTTCCTTAGATAAGCCTGCTCCCTTCTCTAGCCTGGAGCGTAGAGAAGGGGGGGGGGTGCATGGTATGCAAGTTTCCTTATTAAACTATTACTTTGATGTCAGGCCCGAGATCCGGCGTCTGGTGCTGGAGGCCGACCCTCGGCTAGTGCGAGAAGTGAACCCTCTGGATATGGGGGCGGTGGTGGATTCCTGTCGTAGGAATGGCCTCACCAAACACGGTCGCCGACATTCCACACAACCCATGCAACAAGGTGGCTTCATATACCCAGGTAAGTTTCTCACAGACCAACAAGCTGAAATGTACGAGATTTCACGTTAAACTACTAACGGGGGGGAGGACTTTGTGACCACCACTGGCAGCAAAATGTCTGAGCAATTTTTAAAACAAATTTGTTTTAACATTTTCATGTTCATAAAGTAATATTTAACGTTGTTTAAGACCTCCTTTTTTACTTTCTTACATGAATCAGATTATACCCACAGGGCAGTACTTTATGACCACCTGGGCAATTCATTGTTTCTCAAAAAGACCAATAATGACCAACTCTGAAACAATTACGCTATTCAGTAGTAGAAACAGTGATTGACACTATTAACTGAATGCCTTTAATAAAAAAATGAAATTACGTTTTTTTTTGTTTTTGTTTTTGTTTTTTTTTTTTTTTTAAACTGACAAAAAATGAGCATAAATAAACCCCTTCTTCCTGGTGATTCTAGGGTTAGCTTTGCAGATTAATATAGAAATTAGTACCAAAATTATAGAAGTATATTCTTAAAACATCTGACTTTTCTTGCTGAGCAGTCTTCTTATATTCCAGAATGAAAATTAAGGTGGGGAGCCAAGATAACCCGAATTCTTGGACCAAGTGTGGTTTTTGTTTTGCTACGATATCGGCACTATTTTGCACACAGAAACACTCTATTTTCTGCGCTATGTCACATCATGAACAGGAATATTTGTAAATATCGAAGTCAAAAGTTATATCCTTATACGGGGAAAACAAAGAACTTACGAACCGGCTGATGCATTTCTTGATATGCTAGAAAGTTTTCTCTAAAATAAAGATGTGTTTCTACTAGATCAAGAATGGAAAAAATAAAGTGAATTGTAGGAAGGAAATTCATTTTACATACAACAAAATTGTTTGTCCGCGTTCTCGGCGCTCGTTGCCGTCTGCCGCTGATAGAAAGGCGCGGATAAAACCATACAATATTTTAAAACTGCTTTTTAAAGCTTTACTTTATAAAAGGAGATACCAAATCTGGCCACCGTTGATGCCCATACCTTTTGCTACCTCTGTAAGAAACTATACATCACCCGCCGTAGTCCAGTTGAGAAATGTTGGCAATTTCCTGGCATTATCGGTCTGAGAAACCTGTCTCCGCTAATGGCGCACCATACCAATGTTTTCGTTATGAATGGTACCTCGTCAACAATATTAGGCTCTAAGTTATAGGGCCATTTTTTGAGTAAACAATTTATGCCCGTACATACGTGAATAAAATTTTGCTCCCCGTTTTAGAGAATAAGCAGACAGGGAACATGAATTTGCCTTTTTAGATAAGATTCTGCAATCGCTCATACAGCCAATTTTTCGACAACAATTGAAGGTGTGTTTCAGGACAGAATTATTAGTAAAGATTTGTGAACCCCTCTGTCCTCCGACCTAATTCCCTGCGATTTCTATATCTGGCGTAGCTTAAAACATAAAGTTTAAAAGACAAATCGAATACCCTGAAAGAGTTAAAAGAAAATATCCGCCAGGAAATTGCCAGCATTTCTCAACGTGAACTACCGCGAGTGATGGATATTTTCCTAAAGAGGTGGCAAAAATGTATGTACAACAACGGTGGCCAGTTTCATCATCTCCTTTTATAAGGTTGGTAAATAAAGCCTTTAGAAGTACTTATAAACATGTATACTTAAATCCGCGCGTTTCTATGATAGCGGCAGACGGTAAAGGGTGCCGAGAAAACGTACAGGCAAAACGCTGTGCAGCCGGTTTGTAAGTTTTTTGTTCTTTCGGCGGAAAACAAAAGAAGAAACAGAAATATGTCCCAAGGCATAAACACATTTTTCGGGAGTGATAGTTCACCCAAATACACAAATTCCACAAGTTAAGATAAACCAATCGCAAGAAACTACCGCGAAAGAAGACAGTGCTCTGACGGATACATAATTGATTACAAGTAAAAGGTTAACATGACCAGAGTGAAGCTCAAATGAGTCCGGGGTCTGTTGATGCGAGGGTTTCTCGAGTTTTTCTTCAGGGAAATCCCTGAAAATCCTTCTTATCCCAATCTCGGTCCTTCTAAACTTATACTATTTATTTCCTGTCTTGTCCTGAAGATTTATGGAACGTGGCCTGCAACATTTAATGGCTAGCTACCTCTATACGTTTTTACAAAATGTCTTTGATGTTAAGGGAAGGTCTACTTGGAATTGAGCACTTAGTAGCACTAAAATTCTGTAGAACGTATTATCAATATCAATGATCAATATGTGACCACCTGTTCCTTGCTCCTGCTAGTGAGATCTGTAAAAAGGATTAGAAGGCCTTGTCTTATATTGAAAATGATATCGACAGGAGATAGTCTAGGAATTTCTGTTTAACAAACAAAGCTGAACAATTACTCATTGATCTCATGGGTTAGTCTTTCGAACTTGGTGCATAACAATTTCTGAACTTGGGAAAGCATGTTGTTGTGCTCGCCTGAAAACTAAATTTATTTTCAACAGGTACGAAGTGGTGTGGACCGGGCAATATTGCTTCCGATTTCGATGATCTGGGAGAATATCAAGAAGAAGATCGTTGTTGTCGTGATCATGATAGCTGTCCTGAACAATTGGCTCCTGGGCAATGTCTTTATGGACTCTGCAATGAATCTCCTTTCACGAGGTAAGTCATGTTACGTAAAATCAGAATTAGCTCACAGTATCCATAGTGAAAAGGTGGACCTTTTGGTGAGAGCAAGTTGTACATCCAGAAACCTAAACTATGCAAAACATATGATCTGTAATGTGTTTTCATTAACAAAAATTCCTTACTTGATTACAATAAGACAGCAAGAAACCACTATTGAAAAGATCCATTGCTGTATGCTTTACAAACTGCTAAGGCGGTCACTGCATCTTTGTACACTGTAGGGCTCCTCAACTTGTATCGGTTTACGTAAAGTATCTGTCCCACTTCACAAGAAATATACTGTACCTCAGTTATCTCAAAAACTACATAGAAACGCTTCCTCCAGAAATCAGTGATGCCGAAGATTTGATCCCTACTTATCCTATTTATTACAACTGAGCGAGGTGGCGTCGCGGTAACGTGTGCGATTTTCATTCAGGAGGTAATGGATTCAGTTTCCGAGGCCAACTTTCCTGACCCATGGGTTTTTCGAGGGTTTTCACGGATCACCAGGCGATTGCAGGGATGGATAATTACATCCTCTGATTTTCCGTCCTTGCATTTCCATTCATCTTCATTCCATCCGCTCTTTCCAGAACTGGCCGACGGTGACATGCTTTTTAAGGATTAAGATTAGTAATCTCATGCTAGATTTTCATATATACCTACAATGCTCCAACTACTTTGTAGTTTTCATTACAATACCGTTACATTGCTTTCTTAATCCATTCTGGGTAGTTTTCTTACTGGATCATCCCCTTAGCACGGTGGTAGACCTGACCATTCGCTTCTTACCAAGGCGGCCCGGGTTCGATCTCAGGTAACCGCATGTGGGATACGTGGTGGACGAAGCGGCGCTGGGGTGGGTTTCCTCCGGGTTCTCCGGTTTCCCCCGCCATCTCATTCCACCGGTGCTCCATCTTCATTCCATATATCATCAGTGTCACCGCCTGCGGTGCCGTAGTAGTAAAAGTGCGCACTGAAAACTACACACAAAATGGTAGAGCTGCTACTGACCAAGTGGGAGACCCGGATTCGATTCCCGGCACCGGCGTAGGGATTTTTCTCCCGCTGGGACACCTGGTCCGGGGTGCACTCAGCCTCGTTAGGTCCCTGAGGCGTTGATAGAGGAGTTACTTGATTAAGAAGTAGTGGCCCAGGTTTATGAAGACCGTATAACCGGTCGGGGGGGGGGGGGGGGGACACTCACCATGTCCCACCCTCCAGTACTTCAACCCACTAATGACACCTCTAGTGAGCAGCGGTGGGGCAACGGCGGCTGGGCGGTAGACCTTGGCACTGTAAGGGATGTTGCGCTGGGTTTAGTTTAGTAAATTCTCTTATTATTTTATTTATTGACGTAAAGATGTAGGTAATTTGAAGATAAAGTGAAATCTTCTTTATATTATGCATATCTAATGATTAAAAGGTTAAAGTAATGGAACAATTGTGCGATTAATGCCAAGATAGTTTAGGTTACAAAAAGCTTCCAATCACACTAGGAAACAAAATTTCACTTTTTTTCTGTAACTGGCATGAAAACACCTAATCTTTATGTTTTCAGGTGTGCTGATAATTAAAATGCTAACGAAAATGCAATATTAGCTCTCCTTTTGAAGTTACGATAACCATACTTTATTGCCTTTAAAAGCTTATGCATGTACATATTTACCTCCTTCGGAGGAAGTCAGTGAAACCACAACCACTTTGTCTGGTGTTTGTAGTTTTCTACCGGTGATTCTCTGATTAGTGTCCACGAGTAATCAGCTAAGATTGATACATTCCCCTTTCCCCGGTATCTCATTTCCACATCCAAAACTTATTGATGGAATCGTTACCCGTGCTCGTCAGTTACAGCACCACAATTATCAGGAAGCAGGTTCTAGTGCGAGTGTAACAAATTTAACTTTTGAGACGAGAACTTCAATGTAGATATGACTATAACTATAAGACCAGAACGTAATCTCCGACATATAGGTTTAAGTATATTTTTTGTATATCTAAAACTTGTATATTTCAGATGCCTCTCAACATATTGTGTGAGCCTGGGTGCATTTCTGCGCAGTAGACATCGACAGACGACAAACATATTTTGCGATATTTAGCTAAGGGACGGCTTTGTACTGACACCGCCCAAGGCTACAGCTGGGGAAAGCTACCCTCCCTCATAACGGGACAGGCAAAAGTTGGCGTGGGTGAAAAAGTTATAAATACTGGGAATTCGGTAGGACCAGAGCTGTTCTGCTGAAGTTGTTAAGGGGGAATCTGTGACCAACGGAGGTCTAGTTTCGCGCCAAAACGTCGCAGTCTCGAAGGTGATCGAGATTAGCATAAGGATGTGGTAAATAACTGTGGCGATACGGAGAGGTTAACACGGAATATCAGAAATTCTCCCAGGTTTCTTTTTCTTCGAAGCATTTATGTGTTGTGAAATAAACCAGAAAACGACAGTGCAGTGTGTATCGTTATCCTACCTCTCGCCTGAGAAGACTTAGGTCTCCAACCCATACCTATCATAAATAACGTTACCTAATCCCATGTAAATCAACGGAGCCGTCAGCAGCAGAGCCTGTGATCTGGGAGTACCAGCGGCTACCGAGGTATCAACGGGAGAACCCGTTACACTTTAAGGACATGCTGCACCGCAGTCTATTGTAGCACTACACACGATTTTCCACAAGATCCTTGTAGATATCTGCCGTATTATTTCCTAGAAAGATTGTTGACATTTGAACAAGGTATCCCCAGCTAACTTTTCATCAGCTTCCAGAATGGTGTTGAAATGCTCATCTTTGTACAGTTTGCGCATCTGAAGACCCACGAAAGCACCCTCTTTTATTTTTGCCTCACTGAGACATAGAAGTTTTTTGCGCAAATAGAGAAATGCTTCCAAAGTTTTGTCCATGGCCTTAACATAGTTATTCAATAAGTGCAGTTTTATATGAAGAGCACGTAACAGTATGTTGTTGGGTTTGACAAGTGCTTCGTGCATAATGTTGTGAGATGTTGACTTCGAAGCCTACATGGGAAATGCTAACCTTCACCACCTACTGTTCAGTTGTTCACAGTAGGCGCTTCAACGTCGTACTTCTTCAGTGCCCTTCGTTTCTTATCGGTTTCTTCTCTTATTAGCGCCAGTGTTTTGTTACTAGTCCTTGGAAACCAGCTTATTATGCTTTAATTCAATTCTTTCAAGACTCAAAACTATAACCCGCTCTCCCTGCTCCGATTGCTCGCTGTCTCTGTATTTGTTCTGAGCAGATACTTATATGTGATGGCCAATTGCACCTCAACCGTAGATTTAAAAAAAAAAAAAAAGTATCCCTTTCAGGCACTCAAAGCTTGTGCCATACAATCACCTCATAGACCTGCACAGGTTCAGCTACCACCTGATCTCATCCATTATCGGAATATCCAAAACAGACTCCCTTGACCATACCTTATACTCAGAGCGCAAATCATACACTGCACACAACATTTTAACGAGCTACGAGCTACGGCAAATAAGTTACGATTTTAATTTTTATTCATTTTATTAATAACTTTTTCATATGGTAACGTGAAATGTTCCTTAGCCCCTACAGTTTATCGTATACTCTCAAAATTTTAATCTGGGCTTAATAAGTCAAGTTAAAAGGTTGATGTACAGGCATTTGTTGATTTTAATGATTTTAAGAGAACATTTTTTTTTTTTTTTTTTTTTTTTTTTTTTGTAAGCATGGTATTGATATTTTAACTTTTTCAATTTCAATAGGGCAAATAATTATTTTCAACTACTCTATTTAATGTTTTAACTCTGCAAAACAATTTTTAAATCTGTAATTACTGAAGCTAAAGACTTAAGAGCTCTGGTCCAAGGAGTATTTTAAAAATGTTGAAAATAAAAGGATTTGAACAAAATGGAATTTAAATTTATATGTGGTGGTTTATTTAAATGGTAAAGGACCCACTTGTTAGCTTTAAAACTGCCGGCATTAAAAAGTCAATTATGTAGATTGAAATTATAAGTTACAAGTATAATAAAAATTTGAAGAACTAAAAGATTTGTACGTTTTAATCAAATATCTCAAATGAAGTGGCCTTATACACGCAAACTAGCTTCCATAGGTTTCCTAAGGATGTTGAACCGGACAGGAATGAGGTCAGTTCCTGGCCTCCGTTGCGCTCCCTGATATACACATGAAATAAGTGCAAATTATGAAGCTTTCTTTGATCTCTCCTGTGTATTTTTTCCGTTTTCGATGTTTGTAGCACCTGTAGAGACATTCAAATATTATTTAATGCGTATGCTTTTGTTTTAGACTAGTATTTTAAAATGAAACCGAGTTTCAATAACAAGTAAAAAATATATTTTAACTTTGCCGTATTTTCTATTTTAGTGTGTAGGTAAGAATATGCATAGTCCGTCATGTCCGTCATGGGTGACTTCTTATATTTTAATATAGACTTATAGTAATTTTCATACGTGTATGGGCTTGAAGCAATTTTGCATTAATTTATTATTATTTATCCACAGCGTACCTACGTACCGTTGCTTGCATAGCATACGTAAGGTTTACTTTCTCTGATAACTATTTACATTCAACACAACATTTCGATTTCAGACTGTCGTGATTGCAATACCCCTCAGCTTTTGAAGGAAAATTATCTTTTTCTTTATCTTCTCAAGAATGACTCTCATAATTTACGCTAGTCCGTCGTATCTTTGAGGTGTTGGCATACTGAATAGTTAAACCCATACCTACAATTGGAAAAAAAAAAAAAAAAAAAAAAAGAGAGATAGACAATTCTTAATGTGTGTAAATCGTAAAGCTCATTAAAGTATTCAATTGTCATCGGTAGGGTTAGGAATTTTAGGTTGAAATTTCAAATGAAAAAAGGAAGGGAAAAGGTGCTCAAATAAGGTAAAATAATCTGATGTGTTGCAGTCACATGAATTTCTCTACTCTTGTACTAACCATTCTTACAAACTCTTATCCCTATATCTTCGTTTTAGTTGAGACAAACATTTTTGCAAATTATCTTATTGCTTATTTCCTCGTAGGTGCAAGGGGAATATTAGAATGCAGTAGGTTTTGAGCGATAGTCAATCTTATCTTTGCACGCTTAACAAATAAAAAAATGAACAACGATGTTGCATTTTACGGAAGTTTTTCTTCCGAAACCGACACAAACAACAAGGAATATCTCCGAAATAGTCCACACTACAAAAAATTGATTCAGACATAAATTGCGTATTTTAGCAAGATCTACATTTTTATACAAAAGATTTTGTCTATGTCTTACAGTTTACGAGTTATTAAAAATCGTCCAGAGTAAACAGGACTACATAGGCTATAGCCAGAAAATTCAAAGGATACATTTCATTTGTCATACAAATATCTTAAATATATGACATTTTAATCAAAATCGTTAGAACCATTTTCAAGAAAATCAAAATATTCGAAAAATGTTCTATGTAAAGGGCAGTTTAAGGTAAGGCTATTTTCTTCAAAATCTTCGTGTCGCATCCTTGAAAGGCATTAATAGAGGGCGGATTTTGGCATATTCGCATGCTTTGTTCTTTCTAATATAAACGTATGCATGGAAGAGGAAAATGCGTTTCAAGTCATTTGGAATCAGCTGGCAAAGTTTTATAGTGCATAGAAATGCATATTCAAGGGATTAGCGCATATTTCACCAATATGTGCATATGGGTGCATATACTACACTACTTTAATGTTAAAATACTAATTTTTAACCCCGTAAAATGACAAGTTCCTGCTTTATTGTCATGTTTTTGCAAATGAAGATAATTTTGTTTTCATAGAAAGCCAGCACACCTATGTATATAAAATATTCGCCTTTTCGAATAACAGAGACAATGCCGAGCTGGGATCTGCATCTTGCTAACAATGGACATTTGGTTATAATTTCCTTGTTTTCTTTTTCAACCGGCGATATTCCTTGAAGTTTGAAAAATCATTATTGCTTACCATGGTGACAAAACAAAGCGGGAAATCGAAGCCAGGAATCTAGGACTAAAGTTTATTCGCGATGTGAACAGTGTGTTACAAGGTGAATCTGAATAAGAATTTAATTCTTATTGTGTGACTGGCATAGCCTCTTTGCGATACTCCCCTGCGACCACATGTGAAGTGCAGAGTTCATTGTTTATTCAAACACATTTTAAGTGACAGAATGAAGCGCTTTTTACCCAAAAACTTAGAAAAATATTTGGTTATTTATTGTAACAAAAATTGCTATATGATGGATCGTTAAATGATTGTTGACTTATATTTCATATTACTTAGTTAATTACACACAAGCTTAATGAGAATGACAATATAAAATATAATTAACTTCAATTAAGAGCAAAAGAGTAAAAATATTACAGTTGTTGCTTCATAAAATAACGTGAGAAAATGGTAAATTGCAGTATTAGAAGAAAATACACTTTTTTGCATATTTTTTCATTTTAAGAGCATATTTTCAACTTTATTGCTGCATAATTGCATGCATATATTTATGGTTTTAGTGCATATATAATCATCATTAAACTTAAATACCAACTTTGGTTTTTAACCAACTTTTTGTTTTTGAGTTATGCTGTCCACAGACTGGTAACACACACAGACAGAACCACACACATGGACCTTTTTCTAAAAATACGTTTTACTTTCTAAATTACTTATAATATTAATACTTTCTCTACTCTAATATTCCCCTTGCACCTACAAGCAATAACATAATTTGCATAAATGTTTATCTTAACGCGAAGAAGATATAGGTATAAGAGTTTGTAAGAATGGTTAGTACAAGAGTAGAGAAAGTCATGTGAGTGCAACAATTTTTTTTTTTTTTTTTTTTTTTTTTTTTTTTTTTTTTTTTGTGGATTAGATGGTCTCAAAACATATATTTCTGGTGAAATCTCGACATCGAATTTTTGGGTGGAATACAATACTTCCTCTACTTACCAGTAGAGAAAGTAAAAAAACTACATGGAGCCTCTTTACCAAGAAACCATACAAAGAATGAAGCAGAAAATGTCTGATTGCGACGTGGGAATCATTGTGGATGAAAACATAGACTCAATGAAACGATATGTTTGGAACATTTTATTTTTCCCCTTAGCAGAGGAGAAAGTTAAGCCAATGTTGTTAAAAATGTATAAGGTGCAGAAAGCCAATACCAGTACAGTAATGCAAACAATTATGAACTTCATTATAACTCGCAAACCGTTAGACATAGGCAAAATCTTACTGTACAAAAAATGTAGAACTTGCTAAACCGCACAATTTATATCTCAATAAATTTTTTGTGTGGAGTGTACTATTTCGGAGATATTCCTTGCTATTTGTGCCAGTTTCGGAAAAAAAAAACTTCCGTGAAATGCAACATAGTTGTTCAGTTTTACTTTCTCCACTGGAAAGTGGAAACTATGATTTGAGACCCCCTGAACCCCCCAAAAAAGTATTTTTAGAAAAAGGTATGAGTGTGTGTGTGTCTGTGTGTGTGTGTGTGTGTGTGTGTGTGTGTGTGTGTGTGTGTGTGTGTGTGTGTCTGTGTGTCAGTCTGTGGACAGTATAACTCAAAATGAAAAGTCGGTTAAAAACCAAATTTGGTATTTAAGTTTAATGTCTTTCAAGAGTGCGGCACGAATACTTTGAAAAAAATAGCCCCACCCTAAACTACCCTTTACATGGAATATTTTTTTGAAAATTTTGATTTTCTTGAAAATGGCTCTAATGATTTTGATTAAAATGTCATATGCTTCAGACATTTTTATGACATAGCTCCTATAGTCGTATTTACTCTGGACGACTTTTGCATAACTGGTAAACCGTTAGAGATAAATGAAATCATACTATTAAAAAATGTAGATCTTGCTGAAGTACACAATTTATGTCCGAATAAATTTTTTTGTATAGTGAACCATTTCGGAGATATTCCTTGTTTTGTGTGTGAGTTTCGGAAAACTTAAACACTTCCGTGAAGTGGATCATCGTTGTTCATTTTTCTATATGTTAAATGTGCAATGTGAAGGGAATCTCAAAGATTTAAAAGATATGACTATCGCACAAAGCCTACTGTATTCTAACATTCCCCTTGCACCTACAAGCAATAATATAATTTGTACAAATTTTTATCTGAACTAACACGAAGAAGATATAGTAATGTAAGAATGGTTAGTACAAGAGTAGAGAAAGTCATATAAGTGCAACACATCAGGTTTGTTTATATGTTAAGCGTGCAAAGGGAACGGAATGTCAAAGAATTGAAAGATTTGACTATCACTTAAAGCCTACTGTATTCTAATATTCTCCTTGTACATACAAGGAAATGAGCAGTAAGATAATTTTGTAAATGTTTATCTCATGTAACACCAAGAAGATCTAGGATTACGAATTTGTAAGAATGGTTAGAACTAGAGTAGAGAAAGTCTCTACTAGAGTAGAGAAAGAGTGCAACACATCAGATTTTTACTTAAAGTACTCTCATTAGGCATTGACATTTTGCAAGAAATCCCTTGAAGTCTGGATAGTTCACATTATTGAGAGGAATCCCTGCTTATGTAAGAACTAAACACAATTCAATGTTGATTTCCTTAAAATATAGACTTTTTGAAAAACTGTTGAAACGCATTTCGTAATAGAGGCTGCCACGATTTATTGCCTGAAGAGCCTTGTTAATTTGATGCTTAAGAATTGGAAATGTGCTGTTTGATGCGACCTCGGTGTTTTTCATCTAACGAAATTCCTGAATCGCAAATAGTACATCGAATAACAGTTCCATCTGTGTCTATGAAATCTTGTTTGAATTCCTGAGCCAGAACCTTTGGCATGGTTTAGTAATGTAATAAAGGACAAAAACCAGTTCACTTGCTAACTCAATGTGACTGTTACACAACTCATTCACTTGCTGTCCACACTCTTATATAACACACAATTACCAGAATGTTCTTATGCATGCTGGAACTGCAGCCTCAGCGATTTCTGGTAGCTTTGAGCAGAATCCAAAGTCAATTCCTGGAACCACGCGTGTACGGTTACTGCTGTCTCTGCGTGACCTTGGAATCCGCGCGAACAGATGTCAGTCACAGTAACAAACTCACATTCACGAACAGTAGGCTACTGATTCTGGTAAAAAGAACAGAATTATATACAATGACAATGAGTCATTGTCAGTTGCATTATTGCTGGGTGCTTTATAGCGGTAAAGCAAGAGAAAGAGGATATGCGTACACAATTATTTTCCGTTGTTGTAGGTGTACTTTCAACTCCCGTGCAGCGTTTACTGAAAGAGTTAGGCTTACTCTTCACATGCTCACAGGAAGCTGAGGAGATGTTAATTAAAAGTTAAATATTTTATATTGATTAAAATCATATAGTCAAATGGTAGAAAACTTAAAAGAAAAAAGGGGGAAAGGGGGATTATAGGCATGGTTGGGGGAAAAAGAAACAAAGGTGCCCAAAAAGGGAAAAAGGTGCATGCAAAAATGTCTCTTTTGGAAACTAGAAACAAAATTTCACACTGTGGTGTCTTTCCGAAGAGCTTAAATTTACCGTAAGGAAAAATGTGCGTACCTAAAAATCCTGACCCTGGTCATCAGAAACACCTTTTTTCGGTAATATTAATGGATTTTTAAACATTCACTGTTTTATGTTAAGTTTATTCTGATGTGCTATTTGTGTAACATATTAGAAAAGCCGTGATTCATATTTAGCTTTCGCCTGAGCTTGTTATTAGCAATGTGCTGTAATAGAGATGAGTATCTTGTCTATGTATTACATGTAATCACATCCGTCTCAAACTGCCTACCTACATAATTTTTTAGTTTCTTCCGTATTGCCTAATTTTACAGGCGAGTATCTGGCATGATTAGAGCTCGGCATTTGCGTATTTGCCTCATTTGTTTTTAGTTTCGAATCATGGTCTATGTGTTTATAAGTGAATTTCATGTTTCCTGTATTAGAATATATTAATTTTATAGGTTCTACAAATTATTGGCAATATTCGTAGTTGAGGAACCAATTATGAATTTTTTTAATGATAACTTCTATGAAGGTTTTTGCCTACAGGAATTTCATTTTCATTGTTGTGGCAGTTATTTATCAATATATTTTATTAATGGATGTTAATCTATGTTTTGCAATTAATATTTGGCATTCTAAGTCAATAAACCATTGTCAAGAACAGCTCGAGAGAGTTTGTAATACTAACTCCTTTTCTAACGTCACAGTTCCATTATTTCCTTTAATAATTGGATAATAGCTACTTGGTACAAAATATACACTAAATAGCCAACCACAAAAATACTGTTGGTTTACGACTGGAAATAGATCGATTTAGTATCTACTCTCGCATTGCTTATTAACATAATGGCTTTGTTTTTTTCTATTTCACATGTGGGCAAAAATGTAGTACCTCCTAACCTAGACTTGTTTCATTGTTAACGCAACAACCTGTAAACCTACAAAAAATAAACTGTTAATATGTTGTACTTCTTCACTTTAAATGACAGATACTTTTAATGCAGGTTTATGCTGGCTTATACAGCAGGAGAAAGCTAGGAAACATTCTGAAATACAATTCCTGTCATCTAAGAGCACTAGTAAAGGATAAAATAACATCACCTGTTTGTTAACTCACCTTGGCTTAAGGGGCTTGTAAATTATTCACTGGGTTAACAATCCCCAGGGCGACACCCTGGCCACGGGAACTTAATGAGATGACATCATGCAAAAGGTCATTAGCGTGCTCTGAAGGCAAATATTTGGCTTGAAGCATGCACCACGGGTCTAAATAGGCTACTCTATTCCCTTCCAGGCTTATTAGCAATTTGACACCGCGTCTACCTAGTAACCTCGTTTATCCTGAGTTTATTGCGGGTGTGTATGTATATTGAAACGGTTTCTGATGCACTTGTGACCGAGCACGTGGTTTATATTTCCTTATATCGTAATGGTATCTATTTCAAACAACTGCTTATGGACTTATGACTGTCTGCAGTATTATTTTTTCTTCTTTTTGTAGTGTTTAATGCCCGCTCCCACTGTATACGGGATTACAAGCGACGGACATTGCAGACGCCTGCAATGAACTGATAATTGTGAAAGAAATTTGAGAAAGAAATGTTCCAGGCCGAGGAATAGGAATAGGAATAGGAGAGATAAGGAGGCTCTATTGCCTATGGCCCCAAAGGGGTGCGCCAGGGAGGAAGAGATGAGAAGAGACACCGGGCGGCATATCCAGACTAATGGCTCAGACCTTGACTAAGGGACCCAAGGTTTCGCAAGTTTGACGGCACCTCGAAGTCTAGGTCTTCCGGGGTCCACCTAGGGCGACCTCGATGGGGTCCAACGCCCCCATTTGCCATCCCCTGCTCCGATCCCACAGACGAGGGACGGAAAGAGCTCCTGTGCGCATATCATCCCTACCAGGCTGCATCTAACGCCTTCGCTGACATGACCCTGAAATAACCATTTGGATGAACGATGAATGAAATGAGGGAAGGAAACTCGAGGAATGTAATTATCCGTTCCAACATTCACCCAGCGACCCGGGGAAATCCCCGAAAAACCCATGGGTCAGGAGGGTCGGCCACGGGAATCGAACCTACGACCTCCGGAATGCGAGCCTCACACGTTACCGTGGAGCCATCTCACGCGATTTTCAGGCCTAAGCTTAGCGTATCTTCGCAGTATTTACAGATTATGAGGACCGAGAAACACCTGAACTAAATTTAGAAAACGTTCGGTCAGAGAGAGCGGTTCTGGCTGGGTTCGAACTGTAGATCTCCCACTTCCGAATTCTACTTTAAAGACCTCAGCCACCATTTTCGGTTGGTTATGTAGAACAGAGAGAGAGGGAGAGAGAGATAGAGAGAGAGAGAATAGCATAACTAAGGAGAACAGTAACCTAAATACTTGGACACCTTTTAAACCGACAGAAGTAGCCGAGGTCGTTTAGTCGTGGATCCCTACATGGAAATTTGCAGTCCAAATGTATCCTTCCAGACTGAGTCTTTTGCCACGTTTTACTAAGTAATCATAACTGGCAAATGTTAACACAGTTAACTTGGGCCTGGAAAATGTCCTCAAACTTTCTTTCCCAGTTGTCATTTCATTTGAAGTACCACACTGTCCAGACTTTTAAGTAACATGAATTCATATGTTATTCCCCATTCCTGGTTCTTCACCCGTACCCTGCCTCCTTCATTGTTCCCTGTTGTCTTCTTTCTTAGAAGTATTCATTCTTAAACGTTTCTCAAGCTCACCACTTCTTTAGTGACAGTTATTAACTCTTCTGCATAACCAATGAGGGCCTAGCCAAATTCCTTTCCTCTTCCTAATAGTTTCAACGTTTTTCTATCTTCGGCCTCACTTATTATGTTTATCTACCTCATAAGCTCCTTTTTCGTCATACTCACATTTCTGAATCATTTTCATCACTCTTTAGCACCGTCCAGGCTTCCACGGTGTAAACTGCCACACTACACAAGGTACGAGTATTTCATCAGCACCGTCTTTAGTCATTTGTTCAATCGTCTAAGGAAATTGTTTCATTAAAACTGTCCTTTGTCCTTCTGTGTTTCATTGTCATCTTGACAACAATTCATTTACTAATCACGGTACATCATGTGTATCTCTAAGGTTTTCCAAATTGGTTTACTGCCTCGTTTCGAATTTGCACTTATGCTTTGTTCAGTCTGTGAAACAGTAGAAGGTTATATCTCCCCGTTCCATTGTCTGTGAACTATCTTCATTATTAACCTATTTTCATGTATGTTCTATTCGTTGTGTCTTTTTAAACTGGTCTCTTTGCGAATAAAGAAATGGCGACGTTTAGCTTGTGTTGTGAATTAGTCATCATTCTCAAGTAACATCTGATGCCGAAACGAATTCAGACGTGAGCAGGAAATTACAGAAGGCTTTTTAGAAAATATGACAAAAGAAGTACGTCATGCCTCACAAAAGTTTCCAGACATACAGCCGAAGAATTTACCGTGCCTTAACAATTGGAGATGTTGCTCTTCTGCAGGAAGAGTGAGTGAGTGAATGAGAGAGTGAGTGACTGTGAGATAATTTAGGTCCGTTCTGCAGGAAGATACGCGTCCAGGCCACATATGAAACAAGGCCTGGATTTTCAATCTGCACCGTGGAAGAGATGGCAGAATTAGGACTGTGCTACAAAGCGCAGAAGGGTCAACTATTTCCCATCATGTGCCACTGATAATTCCCCTTAAGACTGATCAGAGTGGAAGGATGTTATTGAATAATGTTATGAAGCGAACTATCTTCTTTTGTTAACCTATTTTCATGAATTTCTTTTCAAGTATTAGGTCTTTGTAAACTAACCTCTTTGAGAACAACAAAGGAATGATGGCGTTTAGCTTGATTTGAGTTATTAACCATCATCCTCACGTAACATATCTGTATCTTCTTTGCTTCTCTTCCAATAAACTCGCCTAACTTTATGCCCTACACCTCACCATTTGCGTAGTTTCTCGGTTAGTATAATCCGAGAGATTAACATGTTAAAATGTAGGCATTAGTTCCATTTTCTGTAAAACATAAACCTTCAGTGTTATTGAATTGCTATTGATTGATTTCATAAATTATGCAATAAGTAACAGCAGGGAAGGTTAATACATCTACGGGTATATTAGAATAAAGCTAGAACCAAATTAAAAGATTCAATGCCATAGCTGGAATTTGTATCTTACCATGCTACTGCTCTAACCAATTAAAATAACATGCAAGACATTCACACGACATTAAATTCCCCACGTGACTCACATTTTCCCCTGTAAATCATAAGCGACTCTAAAATTGATTTTGAGGGAACTTACCACAATGATGACTTACGATTTGGTAACCGGTTAAAGCCCCGAGTTCATGATTAATCTTAATTAGTTCAATCAATGATTGACTAAAGTTGGAAAGGTAGAAACAGACTGGAAAATATGTTATTTTGGAAATGTAGTAACCAAGTTGGTTAGGACAGATGCCGAAGACCCACTGTTCAAATTCTAACTATGGCATTGAATTTTTCAGTCTGGTTCTAACTTTTCATGAAAATCTTTCACGTCATATGTGTAAAATAATGACTGATAAACTACTTTTAGCATTGTTGTTTTCACTATTATAGTGATGCATTGTCGCAGACATTAAGGCCAGTGTAGTTTGAAACCTTATGACCATGACAAATTGTGGAGGGGGACACCTCGACTGAAAGGCGACCTTTTGAGCCTGACGGGGCACTCCCGGGAGGATGGATGAGGCAAATGGATCCTAAGGGCGGCCGGAACATTGCCACGACAGGGTCCGTACATGTTCCCAGTTAGAATCACTCCGGTATAAAACTGGCTCGGCCCAGTTCCTCTCCCACCCCTCGGGTTCGTACTCCCAAGGGGTTCGCGTGACTCAGAAACCGAGGCCCTTCCCCCTTCGGACTCTTACTATTCCATGGGGGAGGCCGAAAACCAGTAGGCTCACCTTCCTATGTGGGGGCACGAGGTTTCCAGAGCACACCCTTGCACGCTTCCGAACGGGATGAAATGAAATGATTAACGTAACGAAATGGAGGGACAGGAAATTCGAAGGATATGAAAATCCTTCCCAGCATGTGAAGTTGTGTACATTGTGACGTCAGGCTCGGCGCACAACGGGGGATGGACGGAACTGGACTGCTTCGTGCAGTGTGCCAAAGCGAATGGAATTACAAGGCCTTTATATAGCAACCAGCTTTAAAGATTTGACTATCCCTCAAAGCCTACTATATTCCCATATTCCCCTTGTACTTACAAGAAAATTAGCAATAAGATAATTTCTGATAATTGTCTCGATTAACATGAAGAAGATAGAGGAATAAGGTTTTGTAAGAATAATTAGTACAAGAGTAGACAAATTCATGTGAGCGCAGCACATTAGATTTGTTTTTCTTTTTTCCTTGTCAAAAATAACTAATAAATATTTAGTCTATCAAAAATTCTGTGGAGAGCATAAGTAAACAATGAATTTTTCTTTCACAGGTCTCATTGCGACTGCGATACGAGGTTCAAGCGCTGTCTTCAGTCTCTCAACACAGACACGGCCAACACATTGGGAGCTATCTTCTTCAACGTAGCTCAGATAACCTGCTTCACTGAAGCCAAGCCCTGTCCGCAACAATATCTAGAGTATGTTCATCATTACTGGCTTCTTCATGCATATTTACTTTACTTTTGTTGTATCAGCTCTTTAGAATAAACCATTTGTTTATGACTAGTTTGGAGTATAATAACTGCATATTGAGAAGTTAGGTGTAAACATAAATACAGTCAAAAGTAATTTTTTTAAATGAATATAAACTTACAAATCCGCTAACACTTTTAGTTTCTCTTTCGCATACCGTAACGCTAGGCCTAACATCTGTGTCTTCTCGTAAGGGAGTTGTTCGGAGTGGGTTGGACTCGGCGGGGCTGTGATTACCAACACCCATAGCATATGGATAATAATATCTGAGCAGTGATGCTCAGATGGGGTTATGAGACGCCTTACTTTCCTGTTATCCTCACCCGAGGTTTTCTGTTCACTGCTTTGGCGTTTTTTGTAGTGTTTAACGCCCACTTTTACTACTACTGCACCGCAGACGGTGACACTGATGACACATGGAATGAAGATGGAGCACCGGTGGAATGAGACGGCAGGGGAAACCGGAGAACCCGAAGGAAACGCGCCCCAGCACCGCTTCGTCCACCAGAATCCCACATATGGTTGTCTGGGATCGAACCCGGGCCGCTTTGGTGAGAAGCGAATGGTCTAATCACTCGACTACAGCGCGGCCCATTCTGCTTTGGCGTTGGCCCCTATGTCAAGCAGGGATCTATCTTAGTTAACCAGGCATTCGACAAATGGGGAAGAATACGAGGAAAGTCCCTGGTTTATTGAACTCAGCGAGTTTTTGATGGGCAGCTTCGGCTCAAGATAAACATTCTCTCTCTCTCTCTCTCTCTCTCTCTCTCTCTCTCCTTTAATCGTGTTCCTGTGTTAGAAGTGCTGCACTCCATCCTGTGCTAGATGTTGAGATTTCACCAGAAATGCTTATTAATTGGAAGTTTGAAGTGATATAAGAAAAAAGCTGTGCGTTTGTGTGTATGTGTGTGTGCATGTGAGTGCGCGCGCGTGTGTGGAGAGAGTGTGTGAGAGAGAGTGTGTGAGAGAGAGTGTGTGTGAGAGAGAGTGTGTGTGTGAGAGAGAGTGTATGTGTGTGAGAGAGATAGAGACAGAGTGTGTATGTGTGTCTGAGTGTGTGTTTGCATAGATAATTAAAAAAGGAAATGTCAGATGAGTACAAACTTGGTATTTAAGTTCGACAGACAGAAATTGCAAAATTTTTTTTAACCCAAACTACCTTTCACGCCGAAAATATGTTTCGTTACTCTTCTTAAATTTTCGGTGAATTGCCCGTGAAGACTACTTCTTCTGGTTCAATTTTGTATAATTTTGTAGAACTAAGACAATGTGCAAGTAAGATAAATATATCAAAAACAACCAAGCGGATCTAAATGTAATTATGTAGTTTTATTAGCAACATTAACTGTTTTCGAGTTATTCGTTCATTGTACCGCCAAAATGTAAGTGTATATCACGAAAGATGTTTTAAATTTTCAGATTTTTATTTTTACTTTCTCTACCACGTAAAGAGTGGGTAGGGAAGATATTACATTCCACCCAAAACTTCGTGTCCAGATTTCACTAAAAATACACGTTTCAAAACTGAACAAGAACAATTTTTAGGAAAAAGTCCTTGTGTGTGTGTGCGTGTGTGTGTGTGTGCGTGTGTGTGTGTGTGTGTGTGTGTGTGTGTGTGTGTGTGTGTGTGCCATAGTGTACGTGTGTTTGTATGCGTGTGTGCTTGTGTTGGTATTTCAACTTCTCCGTTTTCCAAGGGTGCGAAACAAAGATTTTGAATAAAGTCCTCCAATTCAAACCACCCTTTAGATAGACCATTTTCAAAAAATTGTATTATCTCAATAACGCTGTAACGATGTTTAATATACTAATACCATACACTTAAGATATTTTCATGACAAATCAAACATATATCTTGAATATTTCAACTTTAATATTCCAAATAAAATGGCATAATCTCTCCCAGAAGTCCATATTAGTCCACTATAGAATACACAAATGTAGAAGTAAGTCAACATTAATGCGTTCCTTTCCATAAAGTAGCTCATTCTGAAATTACAGTAAATTTACTGTCTTGTTACATATTTACGAAACATTCAAACTGTCTGCGATGTAAGATAATGTCTGTAATCGAAACTTCGGTACAGCAGTATCACGTATTCGTTTTATTTATCCTTTTCATCGATGTTAGAAAATACATGCTAGTTTTACCAATTAACAAACCATTTCTTTTATATAAAATAAAATAGCTGCTAAACATTTCTAAATCTAAGTTCAGTTAGGCGTAGCGAATACTTCTTTCTTTTTCAGGATGATGATACTATAATACACGCACATATACCACACTATGTCTGCGTCGTGGCCAAGTGGTTAGACCATTTACCTCTCACCAAAGCGACCCGGGTTCGATCCCAGACGACCGCATTTGAGGTTTGTTGTGGACAAAGCGGCTCAAGGGATATCCGGTTTCCCCCGCCATCTTACTCTACTGGTGCTCCATCTTCATTCCATATATCATCAGTGTCACCGCCTGCGGTGCCGCATGTAGTAAAAGCGAGCGTTCAACTTCATTTTTATCTGATTACCCTCCCCTTATGCAGGATTTACACCCTCTAGAACTTACAAGTCATTGACGCCTGACGGAGAGCACAGGAGTCTATGGATCGGCCACAGTGAAGACCTGGAAGCGGGTGGTAACTCAAGCAACGGATATGATAATGAGGAAGAGGATGATATGAAGTGCAGGCGAAATAGATGATTTGAAAGCTGATGGAGCAATTGGGGGAATGAGTGGCGGGGAAATTGGAGAACCCGTAGAAAACCCGCCGAGATACCGCTTCGTCCAACACGAATATCACATGCGAGTTCTTGAGATTGAACCGGGCCCCCTAGGTGGTAGGCGAACGGTCTAACCGCTCGCCACTGTGCCGCTCAAGCGTTAAACACTACAAAAAATATGGCTATCTATACTTTGTTCAGAGAGGAAGGGGAAGATTTGGTTATCGCGTGGCCGGCGCGTGTATGAAAACCAAAACAACCCAGGTAGAGTTGCAAGGTTTATGCAGTCTTGCAGACACGAGTAGTGGCGCGCAACAGAGACTGCACAAAGCTCTTAAACCTGTATAGATATGTGGTGACCGTGGGAAACAGGTAATGCATCTGCCACTTAGGACGTGGAATACCACCAAATAAACAGCCGGCACGCATTATCCAAAGTGTGTACAACTACTTTAAAGCAGGGAACTGCAAATATCACCCGCCGATTGCACATACTCTGGCCGCAACTGCCGTTCCCATATGTATAAGCAGTGCTCTTTTTCTGAGGGAACGCTGGGGGACGCGTTCCCCTAAGCATTTTCTGAAAATAAAATTTTAAAACCGCTTATTTTCCCGATTAAAAAGTATAAAATGTGCTTTTATAGCTGTCGATTGATTTTATTAATATTTGTTGGGTTGGTTTCCATTTAAAGAGGTTATAGCAGCGTTAGAATCTCTTTGCAAGCGTCAAAAATAAACGCATAACAACAACCGTTTTGCTATCTTCTCAGCGATCTTCTTATTCACTATTGGTTAATTCGTGTGTACGTGATATGAGCAAAGAATAGAAATCAGTACTCTTTGTATCTGAGCCGATCTGTTCCGTGTTCGCAGGTATAGTTCAGTTCCACGCAGTGGTAGACGTGGTAATAAGTTGTGTCTTGTTTACGCTTAGCGGCTTATCCACGCTTGTACAGTGTGCACGTGGTTTTTCAAGTTAGAAGATGTGATGAGTCGAAAAATAACTATTTTAGTGACCTTCAGCATCCAAGAAAATTAAACAGAGCAACAATGGATGCATTTCAAATTATAATGCTGGATGACGGTGGATAATAGTGCAGCCGAAAACAAAAGCAGTGTGTGATGCTGATGAGACCTCGAGTGTGATGAAAAATTAGATGACATCCCTGATTGTTGGTCTTTAGATATAAAAACAAAAGCATTTTGTGCAAAATATGATTGGATATTGATTAAAAATAAGAATATCTGTAGAAGTTGGGAAACTGAGACAGACAGAAATAAAAGAGAGATGACGTGGGCTACAATTTCTGTGTCATCTTATGGGAATGCGAAGAAAAACGAGATAATCTCTCTGCGAAAGAAAATATTCAAACACAAGGAAAGTTCTGCTCATCAAGCTGCAACTAAGATTTTACGTAACTACAAAGAAAACACTTTAGGAAACGCTTGCACGAGAACCTTCAGAAACGAAAAAGAAGTGACTGCAAATGTATTCCGTACGGCGTACAAAGTTGCTAAAAAGAGCCAGGCTTTTAATGCTTTTCAGTCTGAGCTTGAACTTCAAGATCTAAATGGAGTAAACATGGGCCGCATTTTACACTCTGTAAATGCTTGTAAAAACATTATTAATCATATTGCATCAAAAATGAGACAGACTTCTAAAAGATAATCTTTTCCAGATGCAAAATATCATTAATAGTTGACGAAAGTAACTAACCGACTGACATCTTTGAGAATTTACATAAGAGCAATGCTTCCTGAAATGAATGAGCCTACAGATTTTTGTGAATATAATTGAGCTGCATGAAGTGACTACTTAAGGTATACACTGTTAAAGTGTTTAAATGCCCATGGCTTTTCTGATATTTTTTACGAGAAAATCCTATTGCAATTGCAACAGATGGAGCTGCAGTGATGATGGGAAACAAGAAAGGTGTTGTAACACTACTGAAAAAGAATTTCCCACATATTTTATTCTGGCATTGTGCCAACCATAGACTTGAGCTGCCGGTTGGAGATGTGATAAAAGGATTTCCCACCTCAAGTGCCTTTTGGAACAATTTTCAAGCTTTGGTTGTTCACTTTACTGCTGCTAAAGGTGATGGAAACAGACTCTGCTGAAAGAAGCATGTATGAGGGCTTGTTAAAGCATATTACAAAGGTTGGTTTCATACTTGATCATAGATTGATGTGTGATGCTCTTCAAGAATTGTCAGAATTAAGCCTTGAGCTGCAATCACGAGATATGATATTGTATTCAGCAAATCGTAAGATTAAAAACCAACTGCTAGTCTTTGAAGAATGGAAAGTGAAGATTGGAACTCACTATAGTGAAACACTTGAAGCACAACAGCAATTGAGCTTCAGAGGTGCTGTTCTAGATAGTGGATTAAAAAAGAACTGTCTTAGCCCTTCAGAATTTTATGAAGAAAGAATGGAGAGTGGGCTTCTACAGGCAACGGACACAGGAATTTCTGAGTGTCTTCAAGTATTAGACAGCTCAACTTGGTCAAATAATCCCAGAATTACGCATAGTGAACATAAAATAAAATCCTAATTTAAACGCTTTGAACTGCCTTAAAGAGAAATTCTGAGGGATTTCAGAGATTATATTATCGACAAGAAAGTACCAGAGCCTCTGTTTCATGTTGTGAATGTATTGAAGCGTTTCCAATTTCTACCAGTGAATATGAACGGGGATTTTCGCAAATGAACCCGATCGTCACTTCTACTAGAGCTTCATAATACCTTTCTACATTCTTTGATCCCAATATAGAATGGGGCGCAAATTAATTTTGTTTATTTTTTTGTTGTTTAACGACTCTGTCAATTGCCAGGATCACATCAGCGTCACCGGTGTGCCGGAATTCTGTCCCACGGGAGTTAACATGTCAGTAAATCTACTGGCATGAAGCTATCCTTTTTAAGCACACTTAAAACCCACCTATCTGAACCGGATGTGAACCCGCGAACATTGGATCAGTAGGCCAGCGTCTAACCAACTGAACCACCGAGAACGACAGAATGGGACGCAGAGAACCACAGAAGTTAGAGCGTTCATAAATAAAAGCTCACTTTTCTCTTGCTTCTGCGGTCAGCTTTATAAATATCTTGGCTATCCGGTTTTTGTCGCGTCATGCACGATAAAACCAACGTTTCGACCACGATAGCACCAACCTTAAATACTTATTGCCGGAAATAACTTTATTTTAAAATAAACCCCAGATTGATTGAAGTCGAGTCACGAACTGGCATCGATTACTTTCGTCTGGCATTAAGAAGTCGTTAAATATTTGGGCGAAAAGTTAAGAAGTGTGGCAATATCGAATGAGCTTATTTGCTTATTAATAAAACTAAATAGCGTAATACATACATGCATTCAAAAAGTGGTTAGATAGAAAAAATGGGGAAATAAATGGAAAAATTAAGCTCAAAGACGGAAAATGAAAGAAGAAGAAAAAGCCCATTCCGCTAGTTACACTTATGCTACTGTAAAACTCAACATGAGTCGCGAATAAAATGCACATAAGAAACAAACACACAACTAAAGACAGAAGAAAATTCTGAAATTGTAAAATTGTAACTAAAATATTAGTATATGCTATGTTTATTAAAAGACCGCCTCCGTAGCGCAGTTGGTAGCGCGCTTGCCTCTGGCGCGGAGGGTACCAGCATGGGAATTTTATCCCCTCTGGCACGGGGTGCACTCAGCCTCGTTAGGTCCCGGGGGGACCAATTGAGGAGCTACTTGATGGAGAAGTAGCGGCCCCAGGTCGAGAAGACCGCATAACTGCCCGGGAGGGCTCGGGGCGCTGACAGCGTCCCACCCTGCAGTACTGCGCCTCACCAATGACGCCTGTAGTCTGCAGAGGTGGGGGACGCAGCGGCGGGGCGGTAGGTCTTAGCCCTTCATGGGCTGTTGCGCCGGGGTTTATGTTTATTAAAATAAGAACATTAAAATTGATGCATGTGATACGAGTTGCGTCTATAAGCTAAAAGGCTAGCAAATGAGGTAGGCAGGGTACCTGGGGTGGGGTTTAACGGGGGTTTAACGGGGTACGTGGGGATATATGGGGGAATCGACTTCATACACCTATCATAACGGATGGTAAGTTCATGAAAATAGCACATGAATGGTCGAGGACGGTGAACCAGAAGGTTTTGTTGGAACACACGTATGGTACAAATCACATTTTGGACCAATTATGGGCGCTCCTTGGGTGTAAAACTTAAGCCTTTTCATAGAGCTAATGTGTATATGGTATAAACATTTTTGTCATGAGGAACGTGTTACACATAAGTTTAATCCCCAACAGAAATCCCATGGTATATATAGTAAAATTATCATCGTTTTGACAATATACATACATGTATACAAATATAGATATCCAATTTTACTGCATATACATAACATTTATCTACATTTAGAGGGTAAATTAGATTCACACACTATACTTTTACACTCTCTAGGTTATACCATTAAGCTTTAAATTTCATTAAAATTTAGATCACAAATGCTAAACATTTAATAACACATAATATTTGTAATACGTAAACAAAACGCCTGCACATGCATGTATATACGAGTAGTCATTAGCAGGCTTCGGCGCCGGTTGCATGTTGTCGGCATTTAAGTTATGCTTGGAGGGAGTTTTTCTACCACCCCTACAAACAGGTCACTGTAGCGGTGTGTCACCATCCCCTTCTCTGCCGCCTCTATTGGCAACAAACATGAAATAGAAACGGGTACAGTAAAGTAGCTCTCAACCTAACGTCGTTTGCAGCCGCAACCAAAGCCTAGTCATTATTTTCAATGGAATCAACTTTGAAACAATCTGTTATTCAAAAAGGGAAAAATTATTTATTATGGTGCTCTAAATTTGGTCTTACAATATGAACAACCTTCTGCAAAAATGACATAACAGTTTAAATGTCAAAATTATAAATTTGTTTTGAATATTAAAGAACATAAACGTGATATAATTCCATAACAGAAAGATTTCTGGAAATGGAAAGTTTAAGAGTCTGTATTGCTACCTACGGTTAAGGTTTCGATTAACGGTTAACTTTAAGTTGCACCCAGATACCAGTGTTACAAATTGGCTAACTGAGAGTTATTTCTGCAACCGCAAGTAGAGGTTAGTGCGTTAACTTGGAGTTTACTCGCCTTCCACACACAAAAATGGTGTACCTCCAACCACAATAATTGTATGTCGACAGCGATTCTGAAAAAAATTGTTGTTTAACGATGCTGTCAATTTCCAGGATCACATCAGCGTCGCCGGTGTGTCGGAATTTCGTCCCGCAGGAGTCTTTTACATGCCAGTAAATTTACTGACATGGAGCTGTCCTTTTTAAAGACACTTAAGAACCATTGGTCTAGGCCGGGTTTGAACTCGCGACCTTGGGATCAATAGAGCGATTCTAAAGATGAAATGCTGGCTCAGTATTTATTTAATAGAAGAAGAACGAGGAGATTCACAATGCGCAAAGATAATTTCAAAGCGTGGAACGAGGAAGAGTTTCGACCAAGGTACAGGTTATCCAAGGGTACATCTGGAATTTTAGCGGAAATAAGGTATCGAATCGAATTTACCTCAGAAAGGCAGTTTTCATCACATATGTATGTTACATCATACCAGCATAGTTGTATATGCCTAACAGTCTTAGAATTCAATAACTAACTAAATTGTAGGTATATCTTGATGGCCATTAGTTTATGGAAATATAATTCTATGTATAGCCGCATAAGTGTAGTGGATTGATACAAGCAACACGATATTTTGTACGATTATTTTTACATCGGCACCACGTTTCAACGAATGTAAATGTAATAAACGAAGCGTGGCAAATTACACATTTTGTGAACAGAAAATAAATACACGGAAAACTATACAATATGTAGGGACACATAAAAGTTCAAAAACTTGCGGGACATAAGATTATTATCTTTAACTGTAAAGATTGCATTTTATTCGTTGTGGACACAACGATTTTGTGTTTCTTCAAAGCTTTTCAAGGCTCTGAACGAATAGTAGATAAAAGAGAAAATATTTTTAGGTTATGCAATGTGTACAAATCTCCAAACCATCATTACAGCACTATTCACACATCTGGGAAGTGGTTAACCTAAATGATTGCTTCACCCACGAGATAGCGTTACAAACACAGCGAAAGCCTAGTGAAAAATGTTACCAACTGCGCGCATGGCATCACAACACTCAGGGTAACAAACCTACAGTCAAATTGAGTTCGTAATACGAGGCAGCGAGCCTAACCATCAGTTAGAGATAATCGAAAGTTAACAAACCGTGGCTAGTAACCGGAGGTCGTAATACAGGCCCTAAAATGTGTATTACATAAGTTTGTAACTAACTTCATAACTAGACAGGTAAGATATGAAATTTCATATTATAAATCATTTTTGTAATCATTATTGAAACCACTGTTTTTGCAATGTCAAGAATTCAAGTATTTTTTAATAGCACTTTGCTAAAATCTTTATATTTTATGAAAATCGACACATTTGTTTACATTTCCCTTTTGATCTAGTTTCCTTTAGCAATGAACCGCATTTTCAGATATTCTATTTGTTTCTGTGAAAGACATTTAGAAAACACAAACTATCTTGCTAGCATTTCAGGTACAGTTGAGACAATGTAGCATTTTCTCTATCCAAAATTAAACGCAAATTGTCCTTAAAGAGTTCTTAGTTTTGTGAACTGGCCGCTTTTAGTGATACCTACATTGTATCCGTATCAAGCAAGGACAAAGCATTTTTCTTTTTTATAAGTTAAGGAGTATCATAATAACATATATAAACTCCAAGTAGTTCCTTGTATACCATTTGATATTTTATTATTAAATATGAACAAAAATCTGCAGAGCTTTTTTTTTTTAACTTATGAGGTAAACTTGATCCAAACCCTTAAATTATAAGATATAAATTAAGATATATATACATAAAACTATTGGGACATTTTTCTTAATATTTTGGCAAACTACTTCTTCGATTTTTCTCTACCTACTTATAACTCTTTTGTTATACATTTTAAGGGCAATAGACAGCTGGAAAATTCGAAATAAAAGTCTCTCCAATGTAGAAGCATTGTCTTAACACATTTCTACTTAATTGATGTTTCATTTCCCTTTCATGTCCTTTCTGCTCATCTTATAGAAGATAGCTAAATTAAAGGAACTGTGCGTGTTGTAGAAGTTGCAGGAATCAACGCTTCCGCTCAGTGGCGCCATACGTGGTTGGTAGCGAAAGCTTTGAGCATTTACAGGCTCGAGGGATCAACGGCATATTTGCAGGATTTTGGTACAACGTCGCCAGACTTGCATTCTCTGCTGGGTAGCGCTCGTTCGAAGGCAAGCTAAGTTTACATATATCTCATGCCTCTAGGCATGTCCTGTCTTTACTAATAAAGATAACCAAATCTTCACTAATGCACGTTCATTTTATATCATCTAACATCTTATCTCACACACTTGGTTCAAAGTCTTGAGATGAACAACTTGGTGTCTTGGAGGTCTTCTCGTATGAAGCTTGTGTTATAAATCATGCATCCATCTGATTAAATGATTATCATATCTCACTGTGCATGCTGCCTTTGAATGCATGTTACATATTCGGAAACTTTTGTGGTTTCAAATCTTCTTATTCCCTTTCTTTAATCAAAGGTCTGGGTGCTTGCCAACTTGTATAAACAGATGTTGAAGGTAATATTAAGATTATCAGATGTCTATAGGTCTCATATAATGCCTCATATATGGTGTAACTAGCCGTATGGAATATATAAGATAAAATCTGTGTTGCAGTAACATGACTTTTTCTTCCCTATCCTCTACAAACAATTTTTAATAAAGCTTATTCTTCCATTTACTTCTTTTTAAACGAGATACACTTCTATTAAAAATTTATACAGTTTATTATAGGTATAAGCAGGTAAAGCAGCAGTCAGATTTTTTATAAGTGAATATTATGTGATGGCTTTGAAAAACCACCAACAAAAAAATAAAAATAAAATTCCAATAACGAATATCTATAAAATAGAGACTTGTTATTGTGCGTAAATTGTGTTTTAATAAGATGTAATTTTTGTGTGGTAAGGTTCTTTTTTATCTGTAACGTATTACAATTATACAAAAATAACTCAGCATAAAGAGGACTTTACAAACTATACCGAAAAAGTTCAGTATATAGTTTGTCATGCACATGTTTACCTTATCTTACGTGATATACCTATAGAATCGTTAAGATGATTTTTGTGAAAATAAAAATATCAACACTTTTTCCATATAAAGGGTAGTTTGGGAGATTTTTTTCTTGGAAGTCTTCGTGTTGCATTGTCCCATAATACCAAGTTTGGTATTTTCAAAGTTTTGGTTTTTAAGTTATGGTGTTTACACACACACATACACACACATACACATACACACACAAACACACACATACACACATACACACATACACACACAAACACACACACATACACACAAACACACACATACACACACATACACACATACACACACAAACACACACACATACACACATACACACACAAACACACACACAAACACAAACACACACACATACACACACATACACACAAACACACACACACACACACGGCAGAACCACGTGTATTAAAATGTTACCTTTGGGATTCATTGGGCCTCAATGTATAGGTTTCTGAGATGGATTCTCTATATTAAAATGTTGAGTAGATTGCAATACCTTCTTTACTTATTAGGTGCTTACTGGTAGAGAAATAAAACAACATACGTGCATAAACATACCTAACATCAATTTCGCCTAACTTATAACGTACAGTCACTTTAATGGTATACAAATGAAGCAATTATTAACAAAACCTGTGACTTCATCAGCGTTACCGTCCTTTCAGGATTCAGACTTCGAAGTGTTTCGGTCTATATAAGACATTCACTTCATCTCTTTGGTCCTATGTTGCGACATCCTGAACGGTTCATAATTTAGAGTATCTTTCTTCTGAAAGTCTATCGAGCAATCTTCACAGTTTGGTCTGCATTTTGTTAGTTTCTCACCCTTTGTTTGAATTTCTTATCTTAAATTGGCGTTGGAGCTCCGCATTCTTTGTGAAAACATCTTGTGCCAAGAGAGCTGCAGGCTAAGAATTATTCTGAACTCTGATTTTTTACCTTCTCTACTGGTAAGTAGGGGAAGTATTGTATTCCACCCAAAAATTCGTTGTCGAGATTTCACCAGAAATATGTGTTTTGAGGCCCCCTGAATCCAAAAAAGCACTTTTAGAAAAAGGTCCGTGTGTGTGTCTGTGTGTCAGTCTGTGTGTCAGTCTGTGTCTGTGTGTGTGTCTGTGTGTCAGTCTGTGGACAGCATAACTCAAAAACGAAAAGTAGGTTAAAAACCAAAGTTGGTATTTAAGTTTAATGTCTTTCAAGGATGCGACACGAAGATTTTGAAGAAAATAGCCCCACCCTAAACTACCCTTTACATGGAAAATTTATCGAAAATTTTGATTTTCTTGAAAATGGCTCTAACGATTTTGATTAAAATGTCATATGTTTGAGAAATTTTTATGACAAATGAAATGTATATCTTGAATTTTCTGGCTATAGTCGTATTTACTCTGGACGACTTTTGCATAACTGGTAAACCGTTAGAGATAGACCAAATCATACTATACAAAAAATGTAGATCTTGCTAAAATACACCATTTATATCGCAATAAATTTTATTGTAGGGTGAACCATTTCGGAGATATTCCTTGTTATGTGTGTGACTTTCGGAAAACAACTTTCGTGAAATGGATCATAGTTGTTCAGTTTTTATATGTTAAATGTGCAAACACAACAGAATCTCAAAGCTTTAAAACATTTTACTATCGCACAAGGCCTACTGTATTCTAACATTCCCCTTGAACCTACAAGGAAATTGTTGTTAGCTAATGCTGGATTTCTGACAATGAAGTCATTAATCCTCTTGCTCTCCAATATTTTTCACTGATGGATGGGGCACTAGAAGTGGCCGGGCATATTTGAAGGTGGTCTCGATCCATTTCCTCTTGCCGATTACATAGAGGAGAGAGTGGTGAAGAATGTATCCGAATTCTGTATAAATGTTTTGCCAGACAATCATGTCCTGTAATCAACCTGAAGGTTGCAACTGCTGTTTTTCGAGGATACTCAGGAATTACTGTTTGAATGTTTGGTAGTTCTCATCTTTTATTATTTTTGAGTTTTCATAGTAATATTTTGCAATACTTTTTTTGAATTCAGAATTCACTAATCTTTTAGCTGCATAACATGGTAGATTAACTATAGGTTTTTGTACACCGCTGGTACCCTTTTTTGCAAGTTAATCAGCTTTCTCATTACCACTCAGTCCACAGTGAGCTGGTATCCATTGGAAGACTAGGTGTTTTTGAAGTGCTGTTAAATGGGTAAGGATTTTCCAACATTCTATAATTGTTTGGCATTTTGGTCACAACTTGGAAGTAATTGCTATAATTGCTGCCCTGCAATCTGAGAGAATAACTGCTTGCTGAAAATGTGAAATTCTGTACAAAAGATTTTGTAGGGCCATTCGAATTGCTTCAATTTGTCCATCAAAGTTAGTAGTTCCATAACTTAAAGATTTGTAATAGGAAAAGAGGTGACATGTGACTCCATCTTGGTTTGATATCAATGATCCATCAGTATAAACATGGAGCCATTCATGTTTTGGAAATCTACTATGGATTGTCTCTAATGCCAATAATTTTAGAACACTAGCTGGAATATCACTTTCCTTAACTTTTTCTGTCAGGTGTAAATAATATGTGATGTCTAATGTATGTGTCGGATTGACTTCAGATATGAAGTTTTCCTTTGAATTAGGAAGGTGTACATTTTTCTTGATGTCTTGAATTTTGGAAAGAGTCTTTAGTGTATGTGTAAAATTTCTCTTGTGCCATGTATTGAATGGGAGTCTGATCAACTTTTCGTGTTGAATAAGAGCCGCTTTTTCTATTTCATATTCAATGGGGCATTGGCTGGTTAGTATTTCCATAGCTGCTATTAGTGTGGTTTTGATAGCACCTGTAATTAATCTCAGACTTCGGTTTTGAAAGATCTGATTTGTGTGTGTGTGTGTGTGTGTGTGTGTGTGTGTGTGTGTGTGTGTGTGTGTGTGTGTGTGTGTGTGTGTGTGTGTGTGTGTGCTACAAGAACTTCGCTGCAGTAAGTAAATAATGGCTTTATATATACATTGTATGTTGTGTTAAGAGTTGCTCTGGAACATCCCCACTTCATCCCTGTTAGACGTTTTAACAGTGAAAGACGCCTCTCTGCTCTTTGTATTACATTTTCTATTTGTTTGGTCCATGTAAATTTGGTATCAAATGTAACTCCTAAATACTTTGCTTCCTTTGTTTCTGGTAATTGTTGACCCTCAAAATTTAGTTTTATTTTTAGTGTTTTCTTTTCTTAGTGAAAAGATTTGGTAGTTTGATTTTGTTGTATTAACAGTCATTAAATTTTCTTTGGTCCACCTTTGTAAGTTGGTTAAGGATTGTTGCATAGTTTGTTCTAGTTGTGTACTTTTGCTTTTTGGTTTTGAAGTCCACATTACTAAGTCATCAGCAAATAGTGCACACTTCACACCTGATTCTTGTATTTGTTGTGGCAGATCGTTAATAAATATATTAAAAAGTGTTGTGCTAAGCACTGCGCCTTGTGGTAAGCCACGGTGTACTTGTTTGTATTTAGATATATTTATTCCATATCTGCTTGCAATAAAGCGTTGTGTTAGGAAATGACATAGCCATAAAAACATTGCACACCTACAAGGAAATAAGCAATAAGATAATTTGTACAAATGTTTATCTCAACTAACACGAAGAAGATATAGGAATAAGAGTTTGTAAGAATGGTTAGTACAAGAGTAGAGAAAGTCATGTGAGTGCAACACATCAGATTTTTATAAAAAGGTGCGTGTGTGTGTCTATGTGTCTGTGTGCCTGTGGACAGCATAACTCAAAAACGAAAAGTAGGTTAAAAACCAAAGTTGGTATTTAAGTTTAATGTCTTTCAAGGATGCGGCACGAAGATTTTGAAGAAAACAGCCCCATCCTAAACTACCCTTTACATGGAAAATTTATCGAAAGTTTTTATTTTCTTGAAAATGGCTGTAACGATTTTGATTAAAATGTCATATGTTTGAGACATTTTTATGACAAATGAAATGTATATCTTGAATTTTCTGGCTATAGCCCCTGTAGTCGTATTTACTCTCGACGACTTTTGCATAACTTGTAAACCGTTAGAGATAGACCAAATCATACTACACAAAAAATGTAGATCTTGCTAAAATACGCAATTTATGTCTCAATAAAGTTTCTTGTAGGTTGAACCATTTCGGAGATATTCCTTGTTATTTGTGTGAGCTTCGGAAAACATGAAAGCTTTCGTGAAATGGAACACATCAGATTTTTATTTCAGGTGTCATTGTTTTAGTTGTTATGCTAGAAATTTTAAG
Source organism: Tenodera sinensis (assembly GCA_030765045.1). Lineage (NCBI taxonomy): Eukaryota > Metazoa > Arthropoda > Insecta > Mantodea > Mantidae > Tenodera > Tenodera sinensis. Next base: position 38,659,358 of record CM060971.1, read on the forward strand.
CTCATATATTCCACAGATATTCAGTAGTGTAAAACACGTAAGTTGTTTTGGTCCTCAAGTATTATGACCACGTCATCACTATAAAGTTGAATCAAAGCAGAACTCGCTTCTGAAAACGAACATTTAACTGCTTTAACTTCCCTTTACATGGAAAAGTTTTCGAAAACATAGATTGTTTTCAAAAATGCTTATCACGATTTCAATTATAATACCACATATTTACGATATTCTCATGAAAAATGAAAGGCGTGTTTTGAATTTTCTGGAAACCGCCTCTGAAGAGCTCTTTATTCTGAACGAGTTTTGAATAACTCGAAACCTTAAGAAATAGACAAAAATCTTACTACAGGAAAACGTAGGTCTCGTTAAAACACAACTTTTCTCATTTTTGTCAGGGCAGCCATTTGCGAGATATTCTTTTTTAGTGCTTTGAATTCTCAAATTTTCAGTCTTCGTGTCCTTGAAAGATGGAGAACATAAATACCATCTTTGTATTTAACCAACCTTTCTTTTTGACCTCACACACGCACGTGCACACACATTCGCGCACCCCCCCCCCCCACACACACATACACACACCGCCTCTATAGCATGGTGGTAGCGTGTCTCCCTCACGTCCAAGAGGTCGCGAGTTCGGATCTCGCTTAGGGTAAGTTTTCCGAGGTTTTCTCTTATCCTGAGAAGACGAATGTGGGGTAACTTAAAGCTCTATGGACCTCGGGCTCATTTGGGCAACTTTTTACCCATTTCAGTCGTTCATTGTCCGATATGATACTACGTTGGAGGACGCTAATAAAAAACACGCACACACACCTTTTTTCTGAAAAGCTGTTTTGGTGTCCGGGCACCTCAAGATGTGTACTTTCAGTGTCCGTAACCCACAACCATAGGGTAACATACGTAATGCCATAGTTTTTAGAATTTTAATTTTTATCTCTTCTTACTTTATTTGCTACAGTAGAATAGTGAGTGAATTAGTGGACTTTAAGGGCCCGTCGACAACGAGATCATTTGGGGCCGTATAGCAGACTAAGGGTTTACAAATGCTGAAAGTAATTTACTTCAATATCAATGTCGCGTTACTTATCATAATATAATTTCCTGAATAGTTCAAATAGCTGACTTGTTTTAAGATTTGATAATTATTGTTAAATGCTTTTCATGTCTGATAAGGGTTTTAAGATCAAATTGTTGGGTAAATGTATTATCCTGAATAATTAACGCATCGTCATCAAGAGAAGTATATTCAAGTATCTATCTTGTCATATTTTAAAACCACTAATCATTAATTCTTTTCTATTTTCTCAGTAGATTGTCACTTTAGATTATAAGTTTCGTAACTGTATCATTTAGAAAAGAACGCAGAACGCTTCACATTACACTCATGTGCGTTTTGTTTGTCAGTGTTTCATACATATATGATTTAAAACATGTTAGAGCCGCATTTAAGAAAATAAAACATAATGCAAATCTTTTTAGGGTTAGTGGAATAATGTGAAAACATTTCAAGACGATCTTTTTCTTGCATCCTTTGAAGAAGCAAAGCTTAACAGGAAAGTGTGATGTTCACTTCCCGTTCGTTTTAATTTATATAGGTGTATATTTATTACTCCTATGAACATGAGTCTGCAAACCATTTATTGCTGAGCTGCAAGGCAAAATTGAAGGTTACAAATATTACATGAAGTGGCTCCTCGTGATGGATGCCTTAAACCTGTGTTATGTTCTATTGCAAATTCTGAAGTGTTTGGTATTTGCTTCAATCCAGAGTGTCAATATCCAGTATAGGAGTCGCACTAACCAGGGAATTCAAATGTCCCCAGAGGAAGTAGTTCATTGGATTCAAATCAGGATATCGAGTATGTCATGCAATGATCCCGCTCAGTGAATCTATCTATGCGTAATTCATTCAAGAAATTCGTACTACTCGACTGAAACGAAGTGGTGCACTATCCTGTAAAACCACATTCCAGAGGCACATCATCAATTAAGCGATATAACTCATTTTGTGAGTCGACAGCAATCTCAGCCTCATCAGTGAATAAGGTGCATGCTAAGAAATTCATGAACATAGTACAACTCTGTATATGTGAAAGTGGAAAGTTCTTCTTGAGTCAGAATGCACTATATTTAATCTTTGCACCCGCTGAAAGCGATACGAAAGATTTTTATGCAACGTTCTCCAGATAGTCATATGAGTAACGCCTTTCCTTACTGCCATGCGTCTTGTGCTATCCGATGGGTTTGCGTCCACATCACGAAGAATCATTCTTCACGGTCAATGCTTCGTAGCTTTCTTGGTCTCCCAAAATCCAAAACAGTCCTCTCAACTGAGCCACCCTCTCTCAAGCGTTGGTAAATTTGAGAGAATGCTCGTGATCAAGGTAACTGTCTATTGGGGTACACTTCTGCATAAAGCTCACGCGCCATCAATAGAGATAAATCCTGCATTTGCACATATATGTACATAATATGCATATAATGGCAAATCTTGGGTGAAAAACAAAGATGTTTGAGCAGATATTTTGTACAGAAATAGGAATTGGATTTAAAACAAGTTTAATCATTCAAGGTGTTTTGAAATTTGTTAAACGTTATATCAGTTAAATTGTTGATATTCTGCCCGCATACTGAAGGAAGGTTGAAAACTACAGAAAGTTTGGACCACCGTACTCCCATAGGGCTCTAAAGCCTTACATAAGTACTTCACCATTCTTACTATGAATACCTAACTTCCATAGCTGATGTTTCCTTTAAATGGGATTATACCCAGAGACTTAATCACTTTCTCAGAATCTGCAATTCATTGGGCTGCTAAAGTAGTAAACAAAGTGCGTCTTCCTTATTAATATTACCAAAGGCTTCTACGCTTTTTGCACTTCAAAAAGACAAGCGAAACTTCCTGTGGTACGTTATTTAAAACTGCTTTTGAGATACATAACATCCGCCGAATGATCAAAGAGTTTCATTCGGTAGTGAGAGCTACGGAAGTTAGGTCAAAGAGCGTAAGTCTGGACTACATGTTTTCAAAGGAAGTCATATCATTTGCTGTTCTCTTTTTAGACAAGTCTCTTTGATGTTCCACCATTCAGCCGCTAATAGCTCAAAACCTTTGAGGTTGCAGAAAAATGGCTTAAATTCACCCTGATTGCTTTGATTATGCATACTGTAATTAAGTGCTTCCTTGACGACGGAGGATATCTTTCAGTTCTGCTTCCTGAAGCACCTGCTCTAATTACGTAGTTATAGTAGCCCGCCAAGGCTTTGACCGCCACCACTCTTGCAAGTCTTTCTCAGAGAAAAGAATTAACAAATGTGTCCTGGACTTCATTAACTAAATATAAATATTACAATCTAAATCTTGATAAAAGCAAGCTAACAAACATTCACCCTCGCACAAAATATAAAATGGTATCCTTATAAGAAATAAAAAAGAATGAGAAAATCGGAAGTATTAAATTCGTATATCTTTCTGAACCTATTTTCCATGATTTCTATGTAGCTTCTAGACCAGGCATGTCCAACCTAGTCTCTTTGGAGACGCTTACATAATGAGCAGCAATTCCCCACTCCACTCCTTCAGTCGGAGGGAGAGACAGTCAGTACCCAATGAGGGACACAAAAAATAAGTCATGCCTTGAATTTTCTGAGAATGTCCTCAAAAGACCTCTTCGTTCTGGATAATTTCTGCATATATAGTGAACAGTAAGAGACACACAAAAGCTTACTAAATACAAAATGTGGATGTCGTTATAACACGCAATTTATGTCAAATACTTCGTTTTTCTTTTGAGTGAATATTTTATGGCATATTCCTTATTATTTGTTTGAATTTGCCAATACTTACTTTTTTCAAATATATTATTCGTTTTTTCTATCTTGGCCTTGCACAGAGAAGGGAATTCAAAAGCATTGCATAGCAACTAGCTCTTAAAACATTTCACTATCGCTTAGTCTTGTACCTATAAGGAAATTCGTAGTAAGGTAATTTTTGAAAATGCTTATGTCGATTAAAATGTAGTAGAAAGAAAAAGAAGCACTTGCAAGAATAGTGTGTATAAAAGTGGGTATAGCTCTACATATATTTGTGAACAGAGTTTCTCCAATTTGAACTATATTAAAAGTCTATATCGCAACAGGTCACGCGACAATCACTTGACGGTTCTTCTAGGCCTATGCGTTTCCACTTTGTCGCCAAATATTGATTGACTTAATGGTATAAAGCTTTCCCGTCGTTGATTACTGATGATAGTCTCTCAACCTAACAGCCAGGTCAAATTTGGGCAACTGCCCAAGCTTTCAGCAACTAACTCTGCCGCTATCCTCAGGGAAACTTCAGAAAAAACAGGCTAGAACATCTGACTGCTACATATTCCTTCATCATAACATTACAAAATGAATGCCGCGCTTGAAAATTCCACTTAAATGCGAGGTGTGTGATGTAAGATTTCTTCAGAAGACCTACAAAGAAGAAGATGATAATGGAGAAGGAACAACTGAAAGCTTGGGCAGGTACCCAAATTTGACGGGCTACGAACCCGAGAAATTATCAACAGTTATTGACTTCTTAAACGTAAGCAGTATCAAAGAGATCACTGTCGCATAAGATTTGAAAGTGCTCTCGTAAATCAAGCGCAACGTGCATGTAACCAACCCGCCACTGTAACACAATGCACGGCTGGGGGTTAAAGAGAGGCAAAGTCCGCGTATAGTGGGAAGAGGTAAACCCACCTCCCCTCTTTCGCAAACGGACATTGCTATTCTAGAAATTAATCCCGCGGCGCAACAGAACTTTCCGGGCCGAGGCCTAGCACCCGACCACTGCGCCCTCCACTACAGGCGTATCATGAGTGGGTGCAGCATGGAGGGTGGGACATGGTCAGCGTCCCGATCCCGCTATCTGCAGTCTTCGTAACCAGGAGCCGCTAGTTCCTCAGTAGACCCTTTAGGGACTTAACGAGGCTGAGTGCACCCCGTAGGCTTGTACATCCTATTCCTACGAAATCTTATTTTTCTATTTACTTCCTGTTAATCGAGATACGCCTTTGCAGAAATAGTTTCATTACACATTTCATTTTATACAAAAGGAGGATAGAGGAAACTGAACCAATTGTCAGGTTTTTAAAAGCGGATTGCTATATGCTGACCTTGACACTCCATTCTCCTTCTGCGACGTCGTGGAAAACAAATAGCGAACGTACATTAAAAATGATGCTGTTGAAAAAGTAACAGGAATAATAATGTATATCTCGACAAGAGCTAGAGCCACAAAAATACAAGGGTTATTCGGAAAGTAGCCTCCGTTGTGACAACGCGACAAGAAGTGGGGATAGCGTCGTTATTTTACAGCGGCGCTGGCTCGAACATCTCACTGTTACGCATTCCTTCATCGTAACATTACAAAATGAATGCCGCACTTGAAAATCCCGTTAACACGAGGTGCGTGGTGTCGCGAGATTTCTTCGAAATACCTACAAAGAAGTTTCAAGACACTTTATGAGGTGAAGATCACGAAGCACGAAGCAGTAAGGAGTATAATCAAACTGTCCCAATTACAAACGGTATGTTGAAAATGGTTAGCACCACAAAGTCTATAATAGAAATTCAAGGTTTTAACAAAATCAAAATTTTCGGGTAAGATTTTGTCTACCTCTTACAGTTTACCGGTTATTCAAACTGCTTTCGGAATGAAGAGGTATTTTAAGGCTATTTGCAGAAAGTTCAAAGTATACATTTAGTTCGTCAAGCAAATATCTGAAACCTATTGTGCTCAAATCAAAATCATGGAATTTTCTTAAAAATCTTCGTGTCACTGGACGCTGAATGTAAATACCAAGATTGGTATTTAACACTTTCGGGCTCAATTTATTTTCGGTTGAAACTGGGTTTTTAAACATGATGTTACATGATAAATATTTGTACCCTAGAACAATCTCAACAATGCTCATCACTAGCCAGAATTTCAAATGTTTGCTGCGTTCTTACCAAACATGTAGTAATATATGAAATGTGTCCATGTAAAATAAACGGTAAATAACGTACATGAATATTACTAAGGTTCGCCTCAAGCCTCTTGCATATGACTCACGGCTATAGCGAATGACAGACTACAGCGTTGCTTATCAGAACTATGAGTAACTTTGTAGTAACTACTAGATTAACGCTCGGACATTAATATTTGATTACGAGTTTAAAACTTATGTCAGATATCAACAGAACTATCGTGCAAGCATGTAGGAAAAAGGAACGTAATTTAAACTTCAGCCTTTCGACATTTATACGTAATTATATTTACGTGTATTTTGTCAGAACTGGAGCAGACTTGAGCTGTTAACAGAGTGTGGATTACCTTTACGAATAAGTGTACCGTTGTGCTTCCCTCTTTCCTAATACACGCCTAATTACTCTGACCATGAGACAGAACGGGTAATTAATGTGCAGTTCTATGAATTTCCAGAAGCTTGTATGATGTTTCCAAGTAAAGCAAGTGATTATGTGATTATGTTAGTGATAGAAGAGGAAAACTTTGCAGCGTTTTGCTTAGTCAAGCACAAGTTCTTCATTATAAAGTGTATGCGTTTTTTTAAGGAATTCAAGTAACAAAGAAAGGTTGCAAATTTGAGTTTAAAAATGCATAAAATTAACTGCTGCAGCGTGTGGAATAAATCAAACTATTTCTGTTGCCTTTTATTTAGTGTAGCTCAGTAGCCAAATTTTACTTAAGTTTTGATCTGCAGTTTCTCTTAATAGCTCTCTGTAAAATGCACAGCAAAACGCTATTCTTATGCTGCGCCCATGCTACTATATTTATCTCTTTCACGCACAAGCACACGATATGGCTATGTTGTAGCGCGCTCCTATTGGCTACTGCCATATGCGGGAGATGTACTATAGCTGAACACATTTGAAATAAGATTATATCTATCACAAAGATAACGAACTACTGAACGTTAATTCCTAAGAGTAAAATTTTGTATCCATCTTCCAACAAAAATATACATTATGATGCCATATGTCAGCATTGAGTTGGAAGGGATTAACCACCGTGAGTTATCCTTCACACACGCACACGCACTTTTCTAATAGTGCTTTTATTTTGGAATCAGGGACCATTAAGTCTCGGGTGAAATCTAGGTATTGAATTTTGGGGTGGAATACAATGCTTTCTCTGCTTTCAATGCTAGAGAAGCAAAATTAAACATCAAACTTTATCTAAAATCTTTGAACCGTAGCAGTTTCATAGAGAAACCACAGAGGTGGCTTTGTGCAATATTAAATAGTGCTATACCAAAGGCTGTAATATTGCAGGGTGCTGCTCCAAATGTGGCATGAGGGGGAGGGGGGGGGGGCATACGTGCGGTTTAATCATGTTCTGACTCTCACAGTTCTCATTATATTCCCACAGGAACCACCACATACATTTTCTGTATTCCCAACTTGGCGAGCTGACAAGACACCAAAACGCAAGATTAATTGCAGTGCAGAGTTATTTCTTGAATGGCTGCACTTAACTTCGTGTCTGTTATTTGAGATTCAAAAGATGATTCATACATTTTAGACTTGTGAATCACAGTGGAAAAAATGGAGTAAGCTCACGAGTACTTAGGCGTTGTAACGTTCTTATTCCAATGCAGAATTAACTCTTGCTTATTTAATAACACAGTCACTTGTTCCTCTATTGCCTGGAAAATGATATGCCTACCGTTAATTCACCGAGTTATAATAATGCGCCTTTATAAGAAAGAATATTTAAAGGTTACATTTTTGCAACAGATGAAGCACACTTATTAACCTTGAAGTTAAGAGGAATCTGCCCTGTTACATCCGTACCATCTGTAATTAACATGTAATACGTTCGCGAGTGAAAGTAACTGACTGCAATCAAAGTGCAAGGTTACCTAATCCTTTATTACATATAGTTTCATTACTTACATGGAATTATAGAACCACAAAAACTCTCGCTTTATCACAAATTCGCGATTAATTAATACATATTGTAAAATACTGACAGTAAATAAATGTCTATTTTTTGGCAAATAAAATAAAATAATTCGATGGTTTACCTTCATATGACCTGCGCTATTCACTATTTTTATATATCCTCTACAAAGCATTCCTGAACAGGTTTATCTTTCTATCTGCTTCATTTTAACTGACACAAGCGCTTGCATTACACACATAGTGGCATGTACCAGGAATACACAGGAGGCTGAAGCAATAGTCTAACATCTAAGAATCAGATCGATATATCCTGCTCTTAAAATGCCATACTCTTTGACAAAGGAACGGTAATCAAACGTCAAACAACGATGTAATCTGATGTACTGGATATAAATATAAAATGAACCATTTTAAAAAAGGCTAACGCTACGAAAAAAATATTTGGACTAAATTTGGATTTTTAATGATTCCTGATTTTTCCAGTAGTAAGTCTGTGGTGTCTCTGTTTACCCGGTTGTATAAAATGATATAGAAGTGACGTAAATAGTAAAAGATTCGTAAACTATTTGAAGAAAATTTAAGAATAAGTTTTAGCATTTAGGTATCTCCTCTACTCCTCTTCCTCCTCTGCTTCTTCCTCCTCTTCCTGCTCTTCCTCTTCCTCTTCCTCCTCTGACTACTCCTCATCGGCCTCCTCCTCTTGTTCCTCCGCCTCTTCCTGCTATTCCTCCTCCACTTCCTCCTCCTCCTCTTCCTCCTCTGCCTACTCCTCATATGCCTCCTCCTCTTGTTCCTCCGCCTCTTCCTGCTCTTCTTCTTCCTCCTCTTCCTCCTCCTCTTCCTCCTCCTCTTCCTCCTCCTCTTCCTCCTCCTCTTCCTCCTCCTCTTCCTCCTCTGCCTACTCCTCATATGCCTCCTCCTCTTGTTCCTCCGCCTCTTCCTGCTCTTCTTCTTCTTCCTCCTCCTCTTCCTCCTCTTCATCCTCCTCCTCATCCTCCTCTGCCTACTCCTCATCTACCTTCTCCTCTTGTTCCTCCTCCTCCTCTTCCTGCTCTTTCTCTTCCTCTTACTCTTTCTCCTCTGCCCACTCCTCACCTGCCTCCTCCTCTTGTTCCTGCTCCTCTTCCTCCCCTGCCTACTCCTCATCTGCCTCCTCCTCCGCCTCCTCCTCTTGTTCCTCCTCCTCTTCCTCCTCTGCCTACTCCTCATCGGCCTCCTCCTCTTGTTCCTCCTCCTCTTCCTCCTCTGCCTACTCCTCATCTGCCTCTTCGCCTTCCTCCTCTTGTTCCTCCTCCTCTGCCTCCTCCTCTTGTTCCTCCTCCTCTGCCTCCTCCTCTTGTTCCTCCTCATCTGCCTCCTCTTGTTCCTCCTCCTCTGCCTCCTCCTCATCTGCCTCCTTCTCCTCTTCATCTTCTCCTTTTCGCCTTCCTCCTCCTGTTCCTCTCTTCCTCCTCTTTTTCCTCCTCCTTTTCATCCTCCGCTTTTTCCTCCTATCCCTCCTTCTCTTCCTCCTTCTCTTCCTCCTCCTCTTTCTCCTCCTCTTCCTTCTCGTCTTCCTCCTCCTCTTCTTCCTCCGCTTCCTCCTCCGGTTGCTCCTTCTCTTCCTCCGGATCTTCTTCCTCCTCTTTCTCCTCCTCTCCTTCCTCCTCTTCATCCTCCTCTTCTTTCTCCTCTTTCTCCTCTTCATCTTCCTGCTTTTCTATTTCCTCCTCTTCCTTCTCCTCTTCCTCCTCCTCTTCTTCCTCGTGTTCCTCCTCCTGTTCCTCCTCCTGTTCCTTCTCCTCTTCCTCCTCCTCTTCCTCCTCCTCTTCCTCCTTCTCTTCCTCCTCTGCTTCCTCCTCCGGATCTTCTTCCTCCTCTTCCTACTCCTCTTCTTCCTCCTCCTGTTCCTCCTTTTCTTCTTCCTCTTCTTCCTTCTCCTCTTCCTTCTCCTCTTCCTTCTTCTCTTCCTCCTCCTCTTCCTCCTCCTGTTCTTCCTCCTCTTCCTCCTTCTCTGCCTCTTCCTGTTCTTCCCCTTGCTGTGCTTCCTCTTCCTCCACTTCGTCCTCTTCTTCCTCCTCTTCCTCTCTTTCTCCTCTTCCTCTCTTCCTCCTCTTCCTCTCTTCCTCCTCTTCTTCCTCTTCTTCCGCTTCTTCCTCCTCTTCCTCTTCCTTCTGCTCTTCCTGATTGTCATCTTCTTCTTCTCATCATCATCATCACCATTATTATTATTATTATTATTATTATTATTATTATTATTATTATTATTATTATTATTATTATTATTATTATTATTATTATTATTATTATTATTATTATTATTATTATTATTATTATTATTATTATTATTATTATTATAATTATTATTATTATTATTATTATTATTATTATTATTATTATTATTATTATTATTATTATTATTATTATTATTATTAATTCGTATCAATGCAGTGTACTTATATAAAACACTTTATGACAAATTACACTATTAAATATCTAACTGAAGTACGTGGAGACAGACCTGGTATGGGATTGAATATCAAAATAGCCACAGAGGAGGAAAACATGCAAGCAAGCGACAAGTACAAGGAGAAAATGTGTTTGTTACACTGAGTTATCACAAGCACGTGTACAAAATTGCTGCATCAATCAAGAACAGGAGTACAAAATAACACAAAAGACACAGCACGGTTCTAAACCAAACGAGCACACGTGAATAAATGAGTTAGATAAAGTAGTCGGGGTGGGGGCAGCGTGTATGTATTCAGTTCGGGAAGCCATGAGTGCGTAGCGCACCATCAATCTGACTGACGTTTTTACTTTTTCAACCAATAGCAGAGGAAGTACTGCATTCCACCTTATACTTCAATGTTGAATTTTATGGGAAATATATGTTTTGAATTACTCTGCACATCAAAAACCATGCATTCCGTTTTGTGGACTCCGACGATTTTTTCAGTGTTTAAGTATGACAACTCATGTCTGCGGGAACGGTAAAGGAAATTAATGAGCCAGAGTTCCTCTGCAAAATGTGCGTCCAAAAGATAAAGGGAGATCCTTTATTCAGACAATTCAAACCAAACGAAATTCGAGCTCGTGGAAACTTGGGGGCACACACTGCCTGTATACCACAAGGGAGCACATTATCCGATACTTCATATCGACATGACATCAACTTCCATTATTTCCTCCCTTCAAACTCTCACCACGATGAAAACGAATCGATACAAACACTGTAACCAACAAACACTGATGATCAAAAATAAACTTACCAAGTGCCAGTCCGAATTTTACTTTGGTACAGCAGGTACATTTCAAACAGAATACCGAAGAATTCATAGGAATAAACGAAAGCACAACTGTACTCAAAATGAAACTCAACACAATTACAACCACGATTGTGCAAGTCTATGCACCGACAGAACACTAAATGAACACACAGCGCAACGAATATTCGTAATGGGAGACCTTAATAGCAAACTTGGCGCAACGAGAGAGGAAGCACCTCTGTTAAGCCCCTGTGGCATGGTAAAAACAAATAGTAGAGGAGAACGACTCATCCAGTTCTCCGAAAAACACAATTTGTATATCTAGAACGCTTCTACAACAAACACACATCTGCACAATAGACCTGGCAATCACCAGATCGGAAAATAAGAAATGAATAGACTTCGTCCTAAGCAACCGTCGAGACAAGGTTAAAGTTTGATTCAGATCATAGGATGGTAAAAACGTCCTTCAAACTAGACATTAAAAAAATATTTTTGTTGTTTAACCACGCTGTTAATTGCCAGGATCACGTAAGCATCGCCAGTGTACCGAAATTTCGTCCCGCAGGAGTTCTTTTACATGCCAGTAAGTATACTGACATGGAGCTGTCGTTTTTAAGCACAGTTAAAAACCATCGTCTGGGCTGGATTTGAACCCGCGATCTGGACTAGCAGATATACCAATAGGTCCTAGAAATCCAAAGCTGGAAGAATCAATGTGGACAAGTACAAGGTTGCACTGTACAACAAAAAGCCCTATCTGGAAGAGGGAGCTAGCATTGATGTGCAAGAAATTTACAACCACCTTCAGGACGGTATTCTTCAAGCCTCAGAAATAGCTAGCCAAAAGGACGCTGGCATCAAAAAGAGACAAACTTTTTGAAAGCATAATCGAACCAATCAACAAAAGATAATAAATTAAGCAGATAATGCACAAACACAACTGTAGAATTCGCTGAAATAAACAAAAAGCCAAGTGAGTGATGAGGAACGATATCAGGACATACAACCTTAAAATAGCCAAAACTATACTAGGAAGCTCGAAATAAACAAAGAAACTGAAGAAAAAACTGTCACACGGCAAGTAATAGATGCTAGGTTCCATAGAAACAAGAGGCGAAAAGGCGAAAGGAAAAAGTGGCATAACAGATGCTGCAACACAATTCTACTGCCAGACTTCTACAAACGATGCTGGAATATACCTTCAGCAACTGCAACAGATTGAATACGAATAAGAAATACCGCTCATTACAGATAGTGAAATAAAAAATGTTTTAATCCACCCGAAGGGAAACAAAACCCCTGGAGACGGTGTCATTTTTGACGAATGCCTGAAATGGGAAAAAGAAAAATTAACTAGGACGTTAAGCATCCTTTTCAACAAGATATTCGAAACTGAAAACATTCCGCAACAATGGCTTACAAGCACTATAATCCTTCACAAAAACGAAGCCGAGAAGCTCTTAATAATTATAGACCGATTAGCTTACTTACTTCCAAGTGTTTATAAGATATTCATAAAGATATTGAGAAATCGCCTCATCAAAACAATTGAGGAAAATCAATCGCCAGAGCAAGCACGCTTTCACTCCCAATACAGTACAATACACCACCTACAGGCATAAACCAGGCGATAGAAAAGGCACAAGGGTTCAACCTAAAACTATTCGTAGCATATATCTACTACAAGAAAGCATTTGACTCGGTGGAACACTCTAGTATTTTGAAATCTTTAAAAGTATAGGCATATATACGAAATATATCAGACTATCAGGCAACATATGCACAAACAGCAGCGCTAAAGTGAAAACAGAGATGGATGAGGAAGTCTTCAAGACAATAAAAAGGGGTCAGACAAGGGAACTCTCTCTCTCTCACCAAAACACTTTATTTGTGTCCTCGAGACGATATTCAGAGTGCTAGACTGGAACAGAAAAAGCTACGGCATAACTGACAATGGCAGAAGACTATGCAACCTCAGATTCGCTGACGATATTGTACTATTTGCCAAATCATCAGATGAACTCAAAAAATGCTGAATGAACTGAACGCAAAGACAAAGAAGCAGGCCTAGCAATGAACCTATCCAAGACCAAAACCGTGACAAATTATACAGAGACACCAATCCAGTTGCAGGGAACACCGATAGAATATAGTGAAGGACAATGCTTAGGACAAACGATTAGTGTGTCAGGGAGTGGACAAAGAGAGATTGAAAGAAGGATAAAACTTGCCTAGGGCAAATTTCTGAGCCTCAAATTTGTACTACTAGAAACATCTCTCAATACCAAATTAAGATTTGAAATACTGCAGACCTGCGTCATTACAGCTCTTAGTTATGGAAGCCAGACAAGGACACTAACAAAGGGACAAACAAACAAAATCCAAATGTGCCAACGTAACATGGAGAAAAGGGTATTGGGCATCAAAATCAGCGACAAGGTAAGGAACGATGAACTGAGAAGGAAGAGTGGAATGGAAGATGCCGAATGAGACAGACCAAATGGCGCTAAGGAAGACACGTAGTCAGGATGAACCGGGTCAGATGGGCCTACGGCGCAACAGTAGGGGACCCACGGATAGGAAAAAGGAGTAGAAGAAGCCCGCGGCACAGATGGTCACAAGATTTTCAAAAGGTAGCTGTGTCCAGTGGACCAGGACCGCAAGGGACAGTGAAAAATGGGAAGACATAAACGCAGGCTAAAAGGAGTGTCCAGACTAGAGGGAGTAGTTTTGTAACTTCAAAGCCAGTGAGGTGTACCAAGACTATAACAAGGTGCAAAAGTTTATGTAGACAAAAGTGAACAGTTATCGCTAAAATAACACAGACCGTAATCAAAGACAAACACTCGTATAATAAAGAATAGATATTAATATAGGTAATCGTAGCTCTGTAGTAGCAATCTTACAGGGATTAGCTCACCCTATAAGTAGCACCGAGCTCACCCTACCGGCAGGTAGGAGGCCCTTGCCCTTCAAAGGGAAACTTCGGGCTACCTTTAGCTTTCACAACAGGCAGTTTATAATGTTTTCTAAAATATTGAGAAGCAATAGATGTGGAAAGACAATTGATAATAACAGCAGAGAAGTATAATTCAGTGGTCGAGGGTTTATTTACAAAAATAGTTCTTAAGGTAGTTTTAACAACTGTCTCATTTTTCAAACTCTGTGATTCATTTTAAATGCTCATTAAGCGCTTCAGATGCAAGCAAGGTTAATTCTAATGGAAATGTTTCATCCTAACTTCCTATGGACATTTGTAATATTTACTGCCCAGACCACCAATAATAAAATGTAACAGTTTAATTATCTATAATTTTTATTTTGTTTCCTACTGATGACCATTTACCGAATCCCTTTTCGCCTTTTAACTATAGGATATTAAAATTATTACTTGAGGTAACATCATGCATTAGGATAGCTGCTTAAACCTACATTGTGAGTTTTATTTTACTCTGAAAACTACATTATGTTTGCAACAGAAAAATAAAGAATTATTATAATCTTAGTCCAGTGAACACTAAGCTAGCTTCTGGTTCTATGACGTACAGCGATGCTATTTTCCATTGTAAAAGGCCCTAGCATAGCCTCCGGAACCGAAGTGAACGATTCTTCTCGTAAAATGTTTATTTACGTATAAAAAGAAGCCCGTAGCATCCTCTTGTCTCCCCTGGCGCTATCTATGGAAAGTGGACCAATTATTTGTCATTATGCGCGTGTAGTTGCAGAATCTGTGACGTAGAAATTAATTTGTTCAAAGAAAAACACGAATTACACGACTAGGGTGTTCCCATAAAGGAAAAGTTACAGTTAGAGCAATAATGCACAATAAAGCAATGAAGACTCAAAAATCACATTAGGAACAGAACTCGCCAAACCGATTCACCCAGCAAAGGTTTTACGTCACGAATTTTTGCGCGGCTCTAGTCAATTTAAAATATACTTAAAGAAATTCTTAAAATTTGGCAGAGGAACTGTGAGTGGGACTTGATGGCATTCATTATTTTATAAGTAAATACTGCTGGTGCAGGATAAGTTTAATGTAGAATAAGATAATAGAGACCTACTATGCAGCAGATATAAAAACATACCTGGAAAAACAAAATATTTGCTGATGAATTGTATTACAGAGTACCTAAAACTAATAAACGGTATAGTTAGGAATTTTAGTATATTAAGAGTGAAAATTACAAATTATGTAACAAGTAAAAAAGGAATGCATACATCTTATATATAGATATGTGGTATTTAAAATGCAAAAGAATCTATAAATAGATTAAATCCAGTTTTGTGGCCAACTAACATTAATGAAGGAACAAAAGGAATCTATGTATTTAGGCTTTCACGGCCGGTGTCTTGATTATTCGAAATGTTTAGTTCTTCCGGGCTTGTAGGCCGTGATCTAGAAGGCATGGTAGATACCAACGTTTCGCCAAGTACTGTGCTTGGCATCATCAGGGTAACACGATTCTCCGTCTGCATTGGTCAGAGTTTGAATGTGGAAGCAGAGAAGTAGTGGAAGAAATGACCGTTATAGGTTGCGCGTTCGTTCTTGACGAATGACCTTGAGCAGAAATCCAATGAGTGAGCCTACCCTTAATAAACAGGTCAGCAAATGTTTATGCTACGATAACAGACACCTCTGTTTTCCTCTGTCGCGTTTGTGTATACAGTCGACTGCAGAAGTTTTGTGCGGTACGGATGTATGTATGCATGCAACGAAAATAGCAATTCAGACGAGGGAGAGATGTCGGGAATAGAATAAATGCAAGAAAGTTAAGTGGAAACAGTTATAGAGGTATAGTGTATAATACGTGTGGCTGATATTACTGCAAGTGTCATAAATTGATTTGTAGTGTTGTACTACTTCAGCTCAGAAGCATGCGCGTAATCTCACTGCAGACTGTACCTCCTCTCTCTCGTTCCCGCAAAAGCTGAGTAGAGACTCGCATTCAACATTTCATATAAAATTTTCATTCGTCAAGAAGTAACGCGCGACCTATAACGTCCGTTACGGTTATTTATATGGGTGGGGGGTGGGCCGTCTACGGTAGTGGTTGGCCGGTTGTAAGTGGGGTTTTACTACAACTGTTGTGTGTGTCTGAAAGTCTATCTAAAACCGGTATCCATGCTTTATGTACACGTAGTATTTCTTCTTTGCGATTGAAGTTGTCTTTGTGTTTGTAGATTTCTATGGCTTCCCTTCGTAGTCGGGCATAGTAGTTAACTGTACAAGACAGGACTCGGGCTTCTTTAAGGTTGACATCATGGCAGAATAACAAGGCGTGCTCTGCCGCAGACGATTTATCCGTATGTCCCAATCTGGTGTGACGCCCATGTTCCTTTATTCTGGTGGCCACACTGCGCATGGTAGTGCCTATATATACTTTGCCGCAAATGCAGGGAACCTTATATACACCTGCAGATGTGTGTGGGTGGCGTTTGTCTTTGGCCGATCTCAAGAGGTATTTGATCTTGTTAGTCGGTGTGTAGACAGTGTCAGCTCCATGTGAGCGCAGAAGCTTGCCTATCCGGTCGGAGACGTTCCTGATGTAGGGGAGAAAGGCTGTTGCTACTTTTTCGCGTTCTTCCATTTTTGTTGTTGGTCGCCTGGGATGAATTGCGCGCCGGATTTCTTTTTGTGTGTATCCATTGGACTGGAATGCGGAGTTTAGATGTTTGAGTTCTTCTTTTAAGTATTTCTTATTGCAGAGCCGGGATGCTCGTTCTGTAAGTGTTTCTATTATACCTTGTTTCTGCGTAGGGTGATGGTTGGAGGTTTCATGTAAATATTGATCTGTATATGTAGGTTTCCTGTAAATACTGTATTCCAGGCCATGGTCCGCGGTTCTCATGACTTTCACGTCTAGGAAGGCTAAAGTGTTGTTTTCCTCTTTCTCCATGGTGAATTGAATGCTGTCATTTAGGCTGTTTAGATGTGTCAGAAACTGATCTAAGGTGTCTTCCCCATGACTCCATACTACAAAAGTATCATCGACATAGCGCAACCAGGTCTTCGGTTTTAGAGGTGCCTGGGCGAGTGCTGATTGCTCAAACTTTTCTATAAAGAAGTTGGCTATTACTGGGCTCAAAGGGCTGCCCATGGCAACACCTTCGATCTGTTCATAAAAAGTGTTGTCCCATTGAAAGTAATTGGTTGTAAGGCAATGACGGAAGAGCTCCACGATGTCATTGGGAAATAGTTCTTCTATGTGACTTAAGGCTTCTGCAATCGGTACTTTGGTGAACAAGGAGACAACATCAAAGCTCACCAAGCGGACCTCAGTTTCTATTCGGATGTCTTTGAGTTTATCTATGAAGTGGGCGGAGTTTTTGATGTGTGAGTTAGTGGTGCCGATATATGGTTGTAATAAAGTGGAGAGATGTTTGGTGATACTGTAGGCAGGCGAACCTATGTAGCTCAATATGGGACGTAGCGGTTCATTTTCTTTACGAATTTTCGGGAGCCTGTACAATCTCGGCGGTAAAGCTTTGGTTCTACAGGTCTCCTTCTTCACAATGTCCGGTAGAGATGAAGATTTTATGATGCTGTTGGTTTGTCGAAGAAAACATGCGGTTGGGTCTTTTGTCAGCCTTCTGAAGGCTGCGGAGGATAGTAGCTCGGAGATCTTGTTTTTATATTCTGCCGTATCCATGACAACTGTAGCATTTCCTTTGTCTGTTGGTAGAACAATAATCTTTTCCTCCTTGTTGAGTTCTCTGATGGCCTTTCTTTCTTGTTGTGAGATGTTGCTTTTAGGTGCGTGTGCCTTGCACAGAAGCCGGGAAGCCTCCCGTCGAACTTCTGCCTGATTAGCTGGAATTTTCTGTATGGCAGCTTCTACGTTGGAAATCCCAGTCGAAGACATCATCGCCAACGTAGAAGCTGCCATAAAGAAAATTCCAGCTTATCAGGCAGAAGTTCCTTCTTCAGGTTCTCTATTTGCTGTTCAATGTCAAAACGGAAAAGCTTAATACCTAGCATTTATGTTACACTTTCTTCGCTTTATCTACTAAAACATGCTTGAACTAAAGAATAAAGCATAAACAACGTAATACCATATACGTATAACTTATATGCTGCTTAAACTAAAATCCGCTTATTTGAAGTCAGGTTAATTTTATAATGGTCCGTTCAAAGAGGAATTACATATTCTGTGCCTAACCCAGAGGAAATAATGATTTAATTTAAGGTCATGTTTGTTTGCTCATTTGTTTCTGTTTCTTTCTTTGTTATTTAATTTTTTTCTTTTCTGCATTTAATTGTATATTGTAGAAAGTAAAATAATACATGTATTTTATTTTTTGCTTTGCAGGGATGAAGTAGAGGTTAACAGTCTATGTCCAGAAATGGAATTTCGCTCCAGTGGACCCTTCTCACCTCTGATGCCATTCTACTGAAACTTAATAGCTGCAGTACAAGGATACTTTAGGTGGACTTCGGCATCGTATAATTTGCTTCTCCACTTTCTGGAAATCAGCATCTGTTCGTTGTAAATTTCCCAGCATACGTTTTTATTTTTTACGCTCAATGGTAACTTTGCTTGAATTATTTGCAAAGATAACTCTCGTACTTGTCTTAACGTTCCCGATTGGCAAAGAATAAAGGAGTAGGACATATTGCAGACATTTTGCATGTGTTTTGTTTTTCTCCGAATATACAACCAGTCGTAGCCCTCATAAAATCAAGTGCGCGGATCGCAGTATATCGGAAACTTGCTTGTATTTTTCGAAGTTTTGGAAAATCCTTTTCGCGTTGCTCCAATCAAGCCGCTGTATGATAACTTTTCCTCTACTACTATGTGGCACCTGCTTCTTTCGTTTTGTCCAACACTATTTTTGTCGTTTGAATTGAAGTACTACGTTACATACTGGCTCCGGTGGGGGAAGGGGGACGCCTGTGTGACGCCAAACCCGGGGTGTGTGGTGGCTGCTAGGCCGGGTCTGGCGCCGGGATGAAGAGATCTCAGCACTTGGTAGGGACTTAAGCTCTGTGGCCTGTGTAGCTGCGACCCTGTAGCACCCTGCGGTTCCATCACTTCATCTCCACTCCTGGGAGCTAGTAGCCACAATAGACCTGAGCTGGACGCGGTGCGCGATGTGTCTCCCTCCGTGTTTACCTATACCCCATATAAATACTGTGGAACTCCCAGATCCATGAACTCTTGAAGTGTTACAAGGTACCGAACAGCTGATTTACGAGAATATGCATTGTTATGTGTTAAATCTTTGAACCGCTGAAAAGAAAGAAATGTAATGTATCACAATAATTTCTGAATCTTTCGATCTTAAACACATATTAACCGAGCAGAAATGTTCATCTTTCTATCGGTGTATCTTTCTGGATTTGCTGCCATTGAACCCGATGTCGGTCTGGTAGCTCAGTTAGCTAGACGCTGGTCGGGCTTCAAATCCGGCTCAGGCCAATGGTTTTTGAGTATGCTTAAAAAGGACAACTCTATGTCAGTAGATTTACTGGCATGTAAAACAACTCCTGCGGGACGAAATTCCGGCACATGTGATCCAGGCAATTGACAGCGTCGTTAAACCACAACATAACTTTTTTTAATTGAACCCGATCTAGGTGCGGGGAAAATATAAAACGAACGCTAAGTTAGCTCAATGCATCATTGAGTTAACTTAGCGTTAATGATTTAATAAATGAATAACCTCCAGTGTAACTGCCCATAAAATGCCAAGGCTTGCCGATGCAGTACTGGAGGGTGGGCCATTTATATAATTGTTAAAATAATATTCAAAATCAAACTAAGCCACTCACTTTGCGTTTCATTAGCAGAAAGTGAATATTAAAGTAACAACGAAGCTGACAAGTTGCAAGTCAATTCCTAAACTTTACTTCAAAACAGTTACTGGTATGTTAGGAATATATAGTGTAAATGAGATTACAATACTATACACACTGCTGCCAAATTACATACGCGATGTTGAGTTTGAACATTCACTATTAAACTATAGATATTTGGCAATTATGAAAACATTAATTGTAAAAATTGATTGGTAGCAACCGTGGATCTCCTAGAATTTATTGTATCAAAGAAAACTTTATTTTTAAGTATAATAGATTAGACTTAACTAACACTATAGGTACTGAAGACAGCTCTAACAGCTATATCCAATCTTGTGTTTAACAGAAACTAATGTAAGCTTTAGTAATCTAATAATACTGAATTAATCAATATGTATTCTGTAAATATATATGACTATACATGTAACTTCAACGTCGTCCAATCTAAACCTCAGACAATACATTAAAAATTAAATTAAGGAAACTAGTTTTTCTGCTTTAGCACAAATATTCCCTTCACCTTAGACAATTACTCTCTTATGCAAAAGCGCTCGTTAGTTCATAGATTTTATAGTCCTGCAGAAACTAAAAGCCTGGAAATAATTGATGCCCAATCTAAATATGAACTATATTCTTTCACAATCACCATCAAGTAGTTCAAAAGCTACGTTCAAGCGTTGAATAAGGGCTAACTAGATGTAAATTTAGCTACGCGTTATTTCCAATAATTTTACAAAATCAAGCTTCTTTGCTTATGTTTAAAAAAAGTCGTAATTATTTTAATTAAAATAAAGCCTAAGAGCTTAAAATATATTTGGATTTAAAAACCTATGAAGATACGCACATTCCTAGAATTTTTAAGAAGGGAACATTTTAGAACTATGATCAAATTTTTAAGCAATTTAAAGTCATTGAAAGCAATTATACGATGTCATTTCTAATATCAAGGTATTTGTATGAGAAAAAGTCCAGTGATTTGTGGGAGGATTTAGCAATATGCCAAATGTAGAAGAAATATTAAGCTTAATGTAAACATAAGAGTCTCTAAATTTATTTAGAATTTGGCGAAAGACTGTAAAGTAGTTAGAAAAACTGACCGTCGTAACATTTATGTCTACCTTTACCGAAAGAAAGACCAACATGCGACAAATATTCATTAGAATGACTACGTCATTTGTGACGAAACTAATGACAATACTCTAACTTGTTCAGGGACCATAATTGCTGAATTTTCCCACTTTATGCATTCCACTTTTCTGGTTTGGAACGAACTGATTGAAAAGACTTGGGGAGGTTAACCTTTACTACTCTGTGACATCTTAATGTGTGTTATGTACCCATAGAATATTATATTATTATGCAGCTGTTTTAATATATTTATGGATTCTTGAACAATAAACATAATGCACCTAGCAGTGGAGAAAGAAAGGTCATACCATATGTGCTTGAAAGACTAGTTACGAGTGTAACGAATTCTGTAAGCTAATAAACAGGACAACATACGTCATTGCAGGTAAAGGAATTTCTCAATGCAATGTGAAATTATTTTAAAGATATATTTATTGTATGATTAATATTTAGGCAGTTAAAACTGACTGTCTAGACTTATTATTTGTTTCTAAGTTATTTATAAAATAAAGAATCATGATAGCTGACAAAATAGGCATGACGTATATGAGAAGCACACCCATTAAAACACAATTAGCTACTTTTAACTCGTTTCTAATTTTAATGAGGTGAAGCAAGTACTTAACAAATCGGCCTTTATGTATAAAAGATAGAAAGAGTGATTAAGCTTTAAAAAATTAAAGGCTATAAAAAACGGGGAAAAAAGACATTGTTACACGCTAATAAGGAAGCGTCAACCAAATGGTGCTAGATGTGACCTATGTTTTAGCGTATTTGTATTTAATATCATATTTATGAATTTTTCCTATTTATTCCTAGTATGTTTACATATTAGATAACCCAACTTGTTCAGATTCTGTAATCTTTTCCTAGGAAGTGAGAGATTAGCCTTTACAGCCTCTATTCCTTAGGTTAATTTACTGCTTTAAGGTATACTGTAATAGGAGGGAATTCGATATCCATGCTAAAATAATATTCCAGTTTAAATGGACGTTAAAAATAATACAGTGGTTTTACGAAAACCCACAGGAAAAGTTTTATTTGCTCAAGAATAACAGAAAATGTTTAATGCTGCTGTTATTTTAATTATATGCTTGTAGAAAAGTGTGAACTCTGTTAACGCTTTTATCAAATTACTCTGCAGTTTTGGCAGTTAGCTGCAACATTTCTTGTGGAAGATGAATATCGAGAGGGAGGGAATTTTGTTGCATGTGGTAAACATTTCTATTACATCTTAGTTATGAATCCTGCCTTCTATAAACCATACTAACTGCACTCTAGTCACACATTAATATTATGTATTACTAGCAGTTTATTTAGGCCTGCTTATAAATGATATGTTTTCATTTACCTGAGTAGAATAAATACTTAAACTATGGAAATCAAATTCCCAAACTATTGTGTCATGATTTGATTTATAAAGGCAGATTTTTAAATGTGTATATACAATTTATTTTGTTAATTTATTATAAAATACGAAAACAAGTGGTTTAAAGTAATTCAGTTAATATGTATGCACTGTTAGTTATGTATTTACGCAATGCCAAATAATATTTCCTTCAGTAATACATAAACAAAATGATTACTTTAAAAACATAATTGATGAGAAGAATAAGGAAATATGTGTGAATGATATTGCTTATTATATTTAGCTATTTACCTATAGTGTGTACAACTTTAACAGTCCTCAATGCTGATCATAAGCAATCCCAATGTGATTTATTAATACATGAAATGTAAACGAAGTAATAATTGTAATGCTATTTATTGTTGATTGTGATAACAGTAATAAAAATAAAATATATTTATTGACAATGAATATGTTGCCTTTTTTCTCTTTACATCATGTATTACATGCTAGCTGTGATGTTTTAAGGACACTTGATTGTGTCAGAATAGCAATTACCATGCAATGTATGTTAGTGTTTCTGAAAACTACACAATCTATCACAATGAAACTTTTAACGCTAAAAAAACAGCTTCTTTAGATTCAGAAACCATAATGAAATCAGGAGTAAAGTTAATAACCTTTACTCTATTGATATTCCAATAAGGCGGCACGTAGTGGAGTGGTTAGAATGTTCGCCTACCACTTAGACGGTCCTGGTTCGATCCCAGGGACCCGCATGTAGTATTTGTGCTGGACGAAGCGGCGTCTAGGCGGTTTTTTTCCGGGCTCCGGTTTCCCCTGCGACTCATTCCACCATTTACTCCATAATCACCTTTCCATTCATCTATTTCGCCTGCATTTCATATGAACCCCTTCCTCACTCCATAGCTGGTGCCTGGCTGACCACCCACTTCCAGGTCTTCACTCCGTCCGGTCTATAGGTTCGTCTGCTCCCCGAAAGCGTCTGAACCTAGGCACTGGCTTGTAAAGTCCTAAGGTGTGTAAGTCCTTCATAAGTGGAGGCTAATCAGATAAAGAAGAAGAAGATGATATTCCAATAAACAAATAATGTTCAAGATTTTTCACACACTTTCTTCTTTAGGTGCACTTTCTCCTAAATAGCTCAAGTGACACGTTTCAAATTTTGTACTTAGTTAAACAAAATGTTACTCAATCTAGCTTGAGAATGATTAAGACATTTTAACCAATAATGGTAATTTAAAAATTAAAAAGAGAATTAAAAAATAAGGAGTACAGAATTATTATGTTTGCAAACATTTTTCAGGAATCTCATGAGAGTGTAACATAGAAAGTTTTCACCGAATGTTTAAAAAAAAAAAAAAAAAAAAAAAAAAAAAAAAAAAAATCAGCATGAAATTGGGTGTTTATTATGTGGATTTCAGCGCTGAATCCAATGGTGCAAACAGTTTTTCTCTGGCACGTACAGTTTAAAAAAAGTCTGTTTTCTGAATTAACACTGGCTGCAAATGCTTAAATTTCTGTTTTAGTGATTGACATAATAAATCAGATCTAATAGTGATGATAACATTTATTTTTTATTTTTTACTATTTCACTGCTTTAGTTAGTAAGGACCATGGTGTTATGATAATTTTGCCTTTGGCAATTTTTTCTGTTTTTGTGTCGCCTAGTAGCGAATAAATTGTTACATTACCAAATGTATCATCTGTTTATTTTTAAATCCCTACACTAGGGTTATCTTATCTTATGTTTGATCCGAGACTTAAATCTTACCAAAGGCCAAGCGGAACTTTTAGGTTCTAAGCTAAAGGAATGGAATTTCTTACACAGAGATACATCCATGTCAATTTTTCGACGAAAACAGCACCTTTCACGTTCTTTATAATTTTTGGCTACTGGTTCGATTGCTGCCTCAACATTGAAAAGCCACTTATAAATCATTATAATTGTAATTATATAAATAATTTTGTACTTATTAATTGCAGAAGTTGTGCTGATCGCACTTACTTTGTTTTATTGAGGCACCTCCTTTTGTTTCGCGACTCTTGTTTTTCCCGCTGGGATGCGCTAGTGTTTTTTCTTTGGGTTTCCTCTCGGTCTCACCGTTGTAGAGACAGTCTGTCGGTGTTCTCCCTTGGCGTGAAGGGTAAGTGGTCCCGTTGTTTTGTTTTAACTAAGGCTCAGGCCGTGTATTACAGATTGGTTTTCTGACCGTTACTTGCCTGGGAGGTGCTTCTAACGCGGATGAATTAGATGTAACCTTGTAACAACTAATTCTTGTAACCCGTAGGATATCCACACGAATCATTTTGGCGCTTTCAGATAGGCTATTGTGTGTTTCGGCTTCAATTTCTGTTTAAAGGTTTGCTATGCCGATTATTCATTCCTGTTAACAAATGTATAATTTATTGATCCATAAATGTTATAGTTCTTTAAATCTTTAATGGTCTCTTCTCTTCAATTCCTTCCCCCCCCCTCTCACGATTGTACCTACAAACAAACATATGGTGCAACAAATGGTAGCAGAACGTGGTTATCTTATGGTCGAGTGGGGCAGTTAAATTGAGCATTGGATTATTGTTTTGATTAACCATGTCGAGTGACTTTCAGCTGTTGCGTAAGAACGAAATACTATTTGAGTTGGGAATTCGTGGACGCGATGATTTGTCGTCGGCAGACGTTCCGGCCCTATTAGACGCACTTCGTAGCGTGAAGGATAACGATTATGTCGTGTTGTCGGACAAACATGTTGTCGGACTTAGCCTAGCTGGAGGGGCAGTTTAGAGATATTTAGAAGTGCTTGCTCAGAATGGGGATGGGGCCGAGTCGTCTACTGTCACACCAACTGTGGCGACTCAAATGTCGGCCTTTAAACCGCTAAAGTTACTTCATCCCTTACAACAGTTGGTTGAACCTTATCAAGTCTTTAAAGTTGTTGATGTTCTTACAGCTCTTGAATTTCTGAAGTTCCTGGTAAGAGCTAAGGATTGCACTCAGCTATGCGAAGTTCCCGGTTTGCAGCTGCTTGAAGTAGTGATGTCCAAAGGGGGTGACGCGGTGCGCAGTATAATTGGGCGTATTAAGGGATGTGTTGATCCAGTTTCTGAATTGCATGACAGTGTATTAAAGTGTTTCATTCCTCGTCGGGAGCTACATACATTAAATCAAGATCATTATTTGAAACCCCAGGGGTTAGGAGAGTCTTTCTCCGAGTACATAGACTACCAGATGGCAGGCTGAGAACAGCCCGAGGTGTGTCATTCGTGTACCTGCCCTTTTAGGGCTTAACCACTGTATGACGGGATTAGGAAGTTATAGGATGGCTGGTGAAGAATGAGGATTGAGGGTTGTTGGGAGGTAGCATTTTTTATGCTCCTCGTCGGATGTTACTTTCAGCATGCAACTGCCGTTGGGCAATGCTGATGGGTGGTCCAAATATGGATATTTGGCGAAATATTTTGGACTTCCAAACTACTCTTGGAAGGACTGTAAGGAGTTCAGCTTACGCTGTTCAAGGGGTCCGAGTACAAGAGCAGGGTTAAGTTGTTTGCGCGTATACTACGGTTGCAGGATAGCGAACGGCAGATCTGTGACATTATTGCGGGGTTGACCCCGGAGGTACGTTCTCTTTTGGTATTTATCTCTTGTCCTGCTACGTTTAAAGATTTAGAGGGGCTATTGCCGACCTTGGCAGGGGTGTGAGGCGCCAAATGCGGCACAAAACCGCGAATCATTGCAAGTGCCTCCGCATGGTGTTCGATTTGAGCCGTGGAGACTAACCGAGGAGATTTAGCTCGAGATAGTTTTCGCTTGCCAGGATCTTGCTTTAGATGTGGTTCTCCTGAGCATTTGGTTAGACAATGCACGGTAGCCAGGAGGCGTGGTGGCATTTTACTACCCGCGGGTGTAGACAGTCAAAGGTGCCAAGATTGACAACGAGACCCTTGCGGAATTTCTGCCTGTTGTCGGATATTCCATCGGATAATAGCCAAGCCCTTTGATTTGCCGACAGTACAGGTGACTGTTGGGAAACGACATTTAATCGCTCTCTTGGACCCGGGAAGTTCCTGCTCTTTGGTACACGAGGGGTTTTATTATAGCTATCCTACTAAATTCTCGGGCAAACCGCGGCAGTGTAGCGTTGGTTGCGTGTCTGTAAATGGTCATAAATTTCAGGTGAATGCCAAAGTTCTGTTGACCATACGTATTTCTCGTTTTACGTGGAAACGCTATTTCTATCTTCTGCCGGACCTGCCATTTCGACTGATTTTAGGCTCGGACTTTATGACTAGAGTCGGCCTAAGGCTTGATTTTCGGGATGGAGAAATCACCTTTCCATTTGCCCCTTCCGAACGAGTTGCATTTCAGTACGGTCAAATCATCAACAAAGTACCTTTGGAGGAGAGTGGCGGGCTACGTCACCATATATGCGACGTCAGCAATGCTTTCTCCCATTTGGCAGAAGACCAGGGGCGTTCGCTGGAACAACTCTGTGCGAACCATAGGTCGTTGTTTGCTGACCGTTTAGGAGTAACAAATTTGGTGGAGTATGACATCCAACTAACAGACGACACCCCTGTGAAGTTACCACCCTATCGTGTCACCCCACCTAAAATGACTATTCTTCGTAAAAAGATCGGCGAAATGTTACAAAAGGGAGTGATCAGGCCGTCCACGTCTAGTTATAGTAGTCCAGTGTTTCTGGTCCGTAAGGGTGAGGACGATTTCAGGGTTTTAATGGACTACCGGCACTTGAACAAAAAGATAAAGATTGAAGCCCAACCAATGCCACATTTAAATTCGGCGGTGCGTTATTTTGCGGGTGGCAAAGTATTTACTAGTTTGGATTTGAATAGTGGCTACTACCAGGTACCCTTATCGGAGTCGTCTAAGCCGTTAACGGCCTTTGCTGTCCCATGGAGACTTTATGAATTCCAACGAGTACCCTTCGGAATTGCTACTGCAGCTCAGGTGTTGTCGCGGTTATTAGACCAAATATTTTCGGACATCAAGTTTAAATATGTGTATCACTATCTAGATGACGTGATTGTCTACTCGCCCGACTTTGAAACCCATTGCCAAAATTTAGCGGAGGTCTTTGGCCGGCTCGAGTGCGCAGGACTTACCTTGCGCAAAGAGAAGTGTAACTTTGCTGCAGGACAGATTTCTTTCTTAGGTCATATTGTATCTCCGGCTGGGATAACGATTGATCCGGAGCGGACCAAAGTTCTACGTAACTTTCCTCCCCCTAAAACCGTAAAGGCATTGGCCAGGTACGTGGGCATGGTGAACTTTTTCAGCAAGTTTATTCCGCATTTTGCAACGCGGGCGGAACCGTTGAACCGTCTTCGGCGGAAGGGAACTCCGTTTAAGTGGGGTGAGGAACAGCAGCAGGCCTTTGAAGACCTTAAACAGGCCATAATGAATCCCCCGGTGTTGGCTTTCCCTGATTTTTCACGTAGATTTATCCTTCAGACCGATGCAAGCAGGGGATCGGTGGCTGCTGTTTTACTCCAGGATTTTCCTATGGGGCGTAGGGTTATTGGATATAGTTCACGTACCCTTACTCCAGCTGAGCGGAAATATTCAGTTTACGAACTTGAAACTTTGGCTGTGGTATTTGGTTTAGAAAAATACCGCGAATATCTGGAGCATGTTGAGTTTACTCTTGAGTGCGATAACCAGGCGCTTACGTGGTCGTTGGCCTCACCGCGATCTACAGGCAGGTTAGCGCGTTGGGGGGGGGGGGGGGGGTACGCATTTCAGCTGTTAAGTTTGTCCCGATACATATACGTAGTTCAGAAAATTGTGTAGCTGATGCCTTAGTAAGAGTATTCGATGAGCCGAGAGAATGTAAATGCAGAAAGGAAAATGTTTTAGCCGTCTGTGAATTTCCGGAATTGTTCGAGGGTTTGTACACACATCAGAGGAAAGATCCGGATCTGCAGGCCCTTATTGGTCGGCTTGAGGCTGGTGAGGTTGTTACCCCTTATTGTTTGAAGGAGGGTATTTTGATGACCCAGGCTACCTTCGACGGCAAGAACAAGGTTATTTTGCCGCGGGCCTTAATTTCCATGGTGTTTGAATATTTCCATTCATCTCCTGTAGGCGGGCATTTGGGAATAGCCAAGACCAAAGACAAGATTCGGGAATATTTTGTGTGGCCGGGCATGAATAAAGAAATTGCTTCCCAAGTTAGACAGTGTCAAATTTGTGCAATGGCGAAACCGGCGCAATGTACAGTATGGAAGGGTTTAGCATCGGAGGTGGCAAGTAGACCACTGGAAAAATTATTTGTGGATTTTATCGGCCCTATTCCTCGTTCAACCAAGGGGAATACGTATGCGTTAGTCGTAGTAGATTCGTTTAGTAAGTTTGTATGGATGTCGGCCTTACCGAAAGCGAACACACGAGGGGTAGTTAAGGTTCTCTCTTCAGTATTTTCGGCTTTTGGAGTCCCTCGTTATCTGGTAACAGACAACGCCACTCAATTTGCTTCTTTCGCCTTTAGAAATTTCTGGTTTAGTTGGGGCATTAAAAGCATAACTATCACCCCTTATTGCCCCCGTCCTTCCCATGCCGAAAGATTTAACAGGAACCTCAAATCAGCATTAATAGACTTTCATCATGATAATCATAATAAGTGGGACACTAATTTGTCTCGGTTGCAGTTGGCGTTTAATTCGGCTCGACACGAATCACATGGCGTTACCCCTCATCAGCTTATGTTAGCCTATATACCTAACTCACCGCTGTCTAACCTTTGGCGTTTGGACGATTTGGTTCCCCATAATATTACTCGCGAGGAAATATGTAGAGTATGGAAGGCAGCTTTTTGGAATTTGAAGAAGTCACTTGCCCAGGTAAAGAAGCGGTATGATGAAAATAAACGGCCTTCACCTTAGGCCAGAAAGTACTGTGTAAGCTGTACACTCAATCTTCTAAGCAAAATGCTTATGCAGCGAAGTGGGCTCCTAGATACGTAGGGCCGTACGAGATTATAAGTATCTTCAAAAATGTTTCTGTGCGCTTAAGGGACCTCCGCACGGGTCAAGAAAGGAGAGCTCACGTCTCACAATTGAAACCCTTCCAGTAGTTTGGGATCTGTTTTCCGTGTGTGTATGGGTTTTCTTTGTTTACTCCTGTATGTTTATGTTATGAATAAAGTGTTTTGTTTTGAATGTGGGTGTTTGTTTATGTTGGAGCGTGCCATGTGTGCACCGGGCTGTATACCTCTACGGCGCTCCTGTAGTTAGTTCCTACCTGGCGTGTGGAGTCTATATTGTGCGCGAAAGTTTAGATTTTGTTTTCGTATGTCTTTTGTATGGAAGCCGTGTGAGATGTTTGGTGTGGTATGTTTGGGGAGTATTTGTGGGATGTTTGCTCCGTGCTTGCGGTGTCTCTTGTTTAGTAATTATGTGTATTTCGTGTTTGTGATCTTGTGTTGTCTGGCCAGCAGGGATATTGTTTTATGCGCATTTATTTATACAAGGCCTTGTTTATTTTGTTTAACTTGTGTCTATATATATATAGCTTGTTTTAAATTGTCATTTGGAAGAAATTATATTGTTGATTATAAATTGATTTAAA
This sequence comes from Tenodera sinensis, assembly GCA_030765045.1. Lineage (NCBI taxonomy): Eukaryota > Metazoa > Arthropoda > Insecta > Mantodea > Mantidae > Tenodera > Tenodera sinensis. The sequence goes on from CM060971.1 coordinate 38,689,441, forward strand.
TTTTTAAATTTACTGCTATTTATGTATTTGTCTAATGTCATCCACAATTTTGTAAAAAGCTAAAAGCCTTCATTCAGTTTAATTTACCCCGAGATGTTATTTTGGGGCAGCAGCCTATTTGAAGCCAGCGTTTTGTTCCCTTTCTGTTGGGTTTGTTCCGTGTTACAGCCTCGCCAGCTCCTGTTCATTACCTGTCCGGAAAGCACCTAACCACCGCAGTTTGGCATTGTGTAATGTTAAGCTTGACTGTTACCATCTATATGGAGTGTTACGGCAGCGGTAAAGTCCGCAATGGAGATTTCTGGAGGCCAGGGAGGTGACGATGGAGTATGAAGGGGCTTGTGTGTGGCCCACGTTTTGGGTTTTGGACTTTCTCAACGCCTGATTGCAACGAGAGGACATCCCCATGCTCAAACCCGGGATTAGTTAACTTCTCTGGAACAATGAGAGATCAGTACGCCCAAGAAGCTGTGCATCGTTTCTCGCATCCCAGAAAAACAGAATTGTGCTCTCTGATGTGACAGTGGCCAGTGGTTTGTGGTGACAGTGTTTGGTGCCAGTGCTTTCACAGTGACCTGTACAATGACCTGGCGGTGTAAGAGGTGTCCTTCCTAATATGATACTTCTTATACGCGTGTTGTCAGATGGGGGCGGGAGTATTGTGCTGATCGCACTTACGCTGTTTTATTGAGGCACCTCCTTTTGTTTCGCAACTCTTGTTTTTCCCGCTGGGATGCGCTAGTGTTTTTTCTTTGGGTTTCCTCTCGGTCTCACCGTTGTAGAGACAGTCTGTCGGTGTTCTCCTCTCTTGTCGTGAAGGGTAAGTGGTCCCGTTGTTTTGTTTTAACTAAGGCTCAGGCCGTGTATTACAGATTGGTTTTCTGACCGTTACTTGCCTGGGAGGTGCTTCTAACGCGGATGAATTAGATGTAACCTTGTAACAACTAATTCTTGTAACCCGTAGGATATCCACACGAATCATTTAGGCGCTTTCAGATAGGCCCGAAGACTGCCCAACTCCTCGTTTTGAGGGGAAGTTGAATGGGGTTATGTAAATTGGTTTTGTTTTCACCTGTACTTCTATTGTGTGTTTCGGCTTCCATTTCTGTTTAAAGGTTTGCTATGCCGATTATTCATTCCTGTTAACAAATGTATAATTTATTGATCCATAAATGTTATAGTTCTTTAAATCTTTAATGGTCTCTTCTCTTCAATTCCTCCCCCCCCCACCCTCACGATTGTACCACAAAGTACCACTGCAAGTTATTACAGTACTATCGGAGAGATTGAGAAAAATTTGTTTGAATAGGCGCCACTCAATCCTACTGACAGTTATAATTACTTAGCAGTTAAGATTCTCTTCTTCTCGTTCAATTGCTAAGTTATTGTTACTTGTTCCAGTAGCTGTATCTGGCCAGAGACTGCTAGAAAGGGCGTGGAATCCCTTACAAATGAAGGTTTTCAAGCTACCAATTAGAACAAGCTCGTGTAGGACAGAATCACATTACTTTATTGTACACAAAACAAAAAGGAATTTGGAATGTTGCAATTATTACACACAAATGAAATGAAGATTACAGTTTATAGCTTTACCGAGATTTAAGTTTCTGTGTGGGTGGCCGCGCATAAGCCAAAAATTTAAGTCACTAGGATGAAAGTGAAAATTTTCCTATTTTATGCACTATTGCCACACAAGTCTTGATGTTAATTTAGCCTATCAAATTTCTACTGTAATTACTTGATTCACGTGTATTCTAAGTAATTCTATTTGTTGGCGACTCCAATATGTCTTAATGGCAGTAGTGTATTAGCGATTCGTGTGGTAGTTTTCAACTATTCCGACTCGTGTAGTAGTTGGCGACTGTTCTGTTCCATACGGAAATACGAAAGGCATTCAAGTTTCAAGATTTCTTTATTCATAATTTTGGCCTGGTGCCGGTACAAGGGGCCCGGCTTACAGGCTATAAATTTACATTTATTTACATTTTTTTTACAAGCTTATAGTTTTGGGTTTCACCAAAACCCATTAGGTGGCCATCTTTAGGCCACCGAGAATAGTTTTCCTTAGTCTTTTGGTGTCTATTCCAATTATTTTTTACCCTTATATACATATATACATCTATATACACACATACACGCACGCATTCACCCACACACTCACATTCACACGCTTACACACACGTTCACTGGGCACACCAGAAATATGCGTCCCCGCTCGCGCACTGCACTATTTACAATATTTTCATTTTCCACTGTTTTCCCGCGCGCGAGCAGGGTGTAGCTCCTGGGTGTTTGCCAGGCGAGGGCCTCTGCCGTAACGTGTGTGTGGCCTAAGAGCGAGATTGCATGGACACGCATTAGTCGGCGAGCCGTGCCGCGTCTAGAACATTTTTATTCTAGTATGTTTGCGGTGCTTTGGCTCGCCTTTGCCAATGTTGGTGATCACGTAGTTTTCGTGGTTCCTAATGCGCGTCCATGTTGCCGTTGCTCTTTTTGCTATTGCGCCTGGGACGGACGGGATCTGAGTTTCGAGGTGAAGAGTTTGGTTAGTGGTAAGGAGTAGAGCAGAGAGGATTTTTCTAAGGGAGAGGTTTTGGAGGGTTTGAATTTGTTTGAGGGCGGTTTCAGAGGCATTTGTCCAGGCCACGCATACGTACAGGACCACCGAGAGTATAAATGACCTATACAAAATCAGCTGGGATTTAAGTTGCAGCTGTTTGCTGCGGAAGATGGGGGGCGCATAACTTTATCCGCTGTCTGCCTTTGTTGGCCGTATTTTTTATGTGGGGGACCAGCACATCGTGTGGTCCATGGTGACGCCAAGGTATTTGACATCCTGGCGACAGTGCAATACTTGAAAAACCGACCGTTAGGTCCATTGCCAAAATGTGATGCCGCTTTGAAAAATGTATTAGCTGGTATTTATTGGGGTTAATTTTGATTTTCCAGTCATGGAGCCATGAGAGGAAGTTGTTTGCGTATCTTTGCATTTCTGCAAGGCCGAAAGGAGGATTTTTGTGGTGGTTGTATGTATATTGCAGTGTCGTCTGCATACATGGCAACCTTACATCTGGCATCCACTGGGAAATAATTTCAGTTCCCCTCCACATAAAAGTTTTGAATTTCACTCTCATTGGAGCGGTTTCCGCTGATTACATAAAAATTTCGTATTTCTTAATTCTCTGATTGGCATGTCGGTGAAAATGTGATGTCCTGCCTCTGGTGGTAGAATATCGAACACGATTGATAGGCACTTTTATGACTTTTGCAATCCTGGAACTAGTCATGTGTTATAACGTTTATTTACATTTATCTCAGGCACGGTATAAATACCGTCTCAACCTGATTAAATGTTTCAGAATGAAAGAGAATTTAAGTTATTGTTGGGATATTGATGGTTTGATGAATGCTCTTGGTAAAATTCACAACCCAGATGAATGGAGGCTCTTCATAGATGCTTCAAAATTAAGTTTGAAAGCTGTGCTTTTACCTAATGGGTCATCCGTACCCATTGGTCATGCAGTACAAATGAAAGAAGGTTACAAAAATATGCATCTAATATTACAAAATGTGCATTATGATAAGTACAACTGGTCCATCTGTGGTGATTTCAAAATGATTGGAATACTGTTAGGATTGCAAAGCGCATATGCGAAATATTGCTGCTTTTTGTGAGAATGAGAAAGCCGTGATGGATCCAAACATTACGATACTAAAATATGGCCTCCCCGAAAGAATTTTGTCCCTGGAGAAAAGAATATTTCAGCTGAACCATTGGTTGATAGATCAAAAATTTTATTGCCACAGCTTGATATAACATTAGGCCTAATGAAGAATTTCGTCAAGGCATTAGAGAAATCTGGAGCAGGTTTCAAATACCTAGAAGAAAAGTTTCCAAGAATCAGTGCTTCTAAGTTGAAGGAAGGCATTTTTATTGGGCCTCAGATTCGAGAACTAATGAAAGTAAATTGAATCATGTGGAACTTGAAGCATGGATACCATTCAAGACCATTTGGGAACCGTTCTTAGGTAATACTAGAGCACAAAATTACGAAGAATTAGTTGAGAAATTACTAGGAGCCTATATAAATCTAGGTTGCAACATGTCTCTCAAATTGCACTTCCATTTGGACTTTTTCCCTGCATATCTAGGACAAGTTAGTGATGAACATGGAGAGAGATTCCACCAAGATATTTCCGAAATGGAGAAAAGGTATCAAGGAAGATGGAATCGCAATATGCTTGCAGATTACTGTTGGAATCGCATAAGCGAAACCACAGGAAGGTACAGAAGAAGCAGCAAATGGCAGAAATTCAACTGACAGCCGTAGAGGATGGACTTGAAAACGAGTTGGCAATGTTTCCAGGTATGTTAATTGGTTAGTTTGACAAAATTAGATTTAATTTTATTGTGAAGGATTCTTCTACATATTACCAGTTAGTTTTTGACATTACGGTGACTTAACGTTTTATTTATAAATGATTAGAAGTGTAAGTACACTATTTACTAAAAAACTGAGTATGCTTGGCAAAAACGAAGGCCATATTTGAACGCAGCACGTCATAATACATAAGAAATGATATGCTCTGTGTAAAAATGTTTTTGAAGGTCAGTTTTGTTGTCCAGTGTAATCTACGGTAGCCTACGGTACAACTTTATGTATGCCTTAAGGGAAAATACTGTTGTTAAAAGGTATACAATCAATGTATGAGGAAGCAGAAATTGAACACAGATTTAAGGTAAGGTTTCAATTCCATTATGTAACATAATAATAAACCGAGTGATATGGATCCCCGTTAATGTGTGGGGCTCGGATTTAGGAGGTCCCGAGATCGATTTCCGTAGACCGCCCACTTTGACTTTGGATTTAGCCAGCTTTCCCTGTTGAATAGGCGAATGTTGTGACAGTTTCTCATCTACCATGGTTTCTTTTCCATCATTTCCATTTCCTTCTCTCTCGTGTGCGAATTAGATTTTGTTCGTAAGGCGGTGCCGTACAGATGCCGCAGATGTTTGAGCAAAACAAAAAGTACTTCCCGTGGACAATAGTTGATCGACAGGTTCGTTCATCGCCTTTACAGAACAGCAGTTCTAGAGTGCAAATTACACCACGCAGCACTCACTCCTACGCCGAGACTTCCTATAAGACGGGAATGAAACTTGGAGAAATGAAATGGAGGGATGGGGGGTGGCGATAAGGAAAGAAATCAACCCAGTATTCTCCTAGTGACCAACAACGAAAAAATATCTTGGTCTGATTGTTGGATCACCGGGAACAGAACCCGGCACCTCCGGAATGCGAGCCACAAACATACCACCTGAGTAACCTCACTTGGTAAAACTCAATCGAGCTACAAGCAGTAGCTGTATTCACCATCCGGCTGTGCTAGCTTGTTGAAGTGTGCAAATCCTCATTCTTTTGTCCCATTATGTACCAACGAGTAGGGAAACGGACCAGTAAAAGTGGTTTTTGAGAGTACAATTTAAACCGCCAGGTCAGATAAATTAAATGATTTGTAGTTTAGCCTGAAATTTTTAAGACCGACACAAAAATGTTCGAAGAGGCCTATTTAGCCCTCGAGCCAGGATTTGGTTACCCTGGAACTATATTATATATTTCTGTAACACCGCTAGTCATTGTTTAGAAGTAACGTCGCTATTTCCCCTTGCCTCAGCTGCCCTCAACATTTGACTGAGTTACTGGCTGATGGCCGGAAGAAACAAAACATCTCACTCACATCACCGTTGACAAAGAGACGTTGCATTAACTCAACACATTTGTCGTTGGTGTATTTGTTTATGGATGGCACCTCTAAATTAAATTTTGCTCTCGCACTTATTAACAGCCCACATGTTTACTTGCAGGCAGAACAGGATGATACCTATAAGTGCTGACTTTCAGAAAAAGTAGAAAAAAAAAGACTGCATGGAGCTGATGCGCAATTGTGGGATGTAAACGCAAGAGCGATTAACTAAGAACTACTTCCATTGGAAGACAACCACAGTAATTATAGTATATCCTAGAGTTAGGGCGACATTACACCTGTGTGTACTAAAGGGCGCACGAAATAAGAAGGCACATGAGTAGCTATGTAGCAATCCCTACTCAGCTATGGAGCTCTGTTGCCGGAGCATACCGCTATGCGAAAGAGAGGAGAGATATGCACGTGAGCGTTACCAGTATACAGCAGCGAAGACGGTGAAGAATTGCAAGGTGCACATTTAAAACCTGTCAGAACAATTTCTCTCTCTTTAAAATGAAACAATAGGTTCTCTAATCCTGTAATTTGCTTCAAATATAAATTCCTCAGCTAAGCAGATAATTTCCATTTGCAATCTAACGTTTCAACGTGGTTCATATCTTTCAAGTTGAAAATTGGGCCTAGGTGATAAAACATTACAATTTTGAGTCTTTACTTTCTTTATTATATCCGATTCTCTAGGAACGTTTTCATGTAAATATTTTTGTTATCGGAGTGAAAATGAGAGAGTTGCGTAACGATTTAAATAAATCAAAACGGATGTCGTTGTTGCGAATTTGAGGCATTTTCTGACAGGTATTTCTCATATTTTCCCCAATTTTTCTAAATGCGTATACAGAGTTTCTGCCCATATGTTAGTCAGTTTCTATAGTAGGTATTCTAAGCGAAAATCTGCATAATTTAGCAACAAATGCCTAAGCACAAATTCAAGCCACATTTTACGAGTAGTATTCCAATGTGGCCTTCTCGGTTGTGTATTTTACACATTTCAGCACTTTTAAACGTTCCTTATGATGCAATTTGTAAGTTATCAGAGCGAAGCTCCGAAAATAGTTTCCCCAATATGTGCGAACCAGAATTTGCAATGCGGTTATTAATATAAGGCAAGTATGTTAGGCTAACATGCTCATCAATTTTTTTAATTAATTATGTTAAGACTATTTCTTAGCAAACTTATTTTAGAGCTCAGTAAGAAAAATAAATATACAGTGTTGATTAAAAATTGTGAACATTGCATCGCAAAGAGAATTTTTCATAAAATACCTTACATTTGTGGTTTAAAACACGTAATTCAGGAATGAATTAACATATATGTCCCAAGCTTTGAAGCCCAGTTCTTTATACAGATTCAGCAGTATATCTTTCTGAAAGTCGTCCAGATTCGAAACCCGTTTTCCTTTCTTACGGTGATTTCCGGGGGGTTTAAACAAGGCTCGCCCTGATTCACAAGAGGTTATTTTACTTTGTTGCACTACGTGACAATGAATGTTCACTTACATTGCATGTTTTAGCTGTTAGCGCCCGGCTCTATTTAAATACAATGTTCGCACACACTTCTTCTGAGGACAATTCTTTAAAAAAACTGTAAACACTGAATATAATAACCCGCACATCTGAATGCAATACATTCCCTTCCGATTTACTCGTCTGTAAGCTGCTTGTACCAGGCTTTGATAATGCCATATTTCTTAGCAACAAAACGATTTACAGTAATTATAAGACACAGGTGTCACTGTACATATACGTCAGACTTGGAACACTCATAAGTAAAGCCCGGATTTCTAAGCAAAATAAAGTAGTAAAGTATGCAAGCAAATAAGCACGAAAAATGACGAAAATAAGTACCAACAAAGCAAAACTGAATGCATGCAAATATAATAAAAGTTTCGCAGAACGCCTACCTTATTGAAGGCTGTTACAGTACACAAGGAAGGCCACCCTGAGATTTTCCTGTGTAAAACTTCTGCGTCTATCAGTGAAAAATGATTTGTACAGTGAAAATGTTCTTTCCACGTCACATGATGTCACAGGTACATGAGAAAAGCACTACAGTTCTTCTGTGAAATTGCTCTTCAATGTGTTTCTTCGCCAGAAAGATTTTTAGAAATTTTACACAGTGTTTTGTAACCGGAATTTTTCTGTAGTACCTGATTGAGTTTTACAAACGCAATTTTTGCAACCCCGTGTGTTTCTGACGACAGTGTTATTGAAACTTCGTGAATCAGAGAAAGTGAATGTTCCAAGGGCTTATTTCGAGCTTCCAACTGCTTTAAAATTTTAAATATTCTGGAGAAATGATTATGGATGTACTGTATCTTTTCTTGTATGCCGTTTTTAACAACATTCTTGTGCTGTGGCAATACTGACGGCATCATCTGCATTTAGGGAATTCAAAACAGTTTTCACTTCACTGAAATGTCCTGCATAGTATGACAGCCTCTAACCACGTTCTCCACCGAGTCAAAACTGGCTGAGGAGGCAAAGATAAATTTGGAAGTAGTTCACGGAATTTTTTAATTCTAATCGGTGACTTAACGAACATTTTCTTCACGCTAGAAACAAGAAGATCCACGTCCTTATAATGGCTTCCAACAGTTTCAGCGACACGATGTAAACCATGAGCAAGGCACGTCAGGTGAACTGATTTAGGGTAAAGGACTTTTAATCCAGCTCCCGCTTTAACAATATATGGGGCAGCATCACTGAAAAATAGCAATACATTGTCATACCGTATCCCTTCTGGCCACAAGAAAGCTCACGAGTCATTAAAACATCTGGCAACAGTTGAATGAATTACTTGCTCGAGTATTTGTATATGCAGAAGAAATGATCTGCTACCTGCTTTCATAGCACCAACTACAGCACTACACACGCACTGTTCCGATGCATCTGTGGTTTCATCAATAGAAATCAAAGTGTTTTCATGCTTCAGTGTATTCCGAATATTACCATTCACTTCTAGAATACACCGTGGCGTATAGCTTTTGCGCAATGTAGATTCATCCGGCACCGTTTTATTTGTATATTTTTCTAAAAATACACGAAGCTGCGCATTATTCAATTTATACAATAAAATATCTGAACTCACTAATGCTAAACATAAGTCTTTGGAAACTATCACTAGAACTCGATTTTTCACCAACATTGCCTTTAATCATTTGCTGGTTTAACTTAGATTTGTTCTTAAACCTCTCTTTATGCCACGTTGTATTAATGTGCTGCACAATGTCATATTTTTTTGTTTTCAGGAACACTCCTTTCACACACCAAACAAAATAAGACTCTGCCATCTTCACTGAAAATATTTTTTCCAAACTCGTTCACACGTTTGCGTAGGAAAGCGAGTGAGTGAGTGAGTAGGGTTTAAGGGCCTGTCGACAGTTAGGTCATTAGAGCCCCAAGTCAATAGGATAAAAACGGTAAAAACTCACCACCACTAAACACTCATAATTAAATATTTAAAACATATAAAAGCTAAAATAGATAAAATGTAAAACTTATCTAAAAGGTAAGCTAAAAACAGTTAAATCGGGTAAAGTCATCTTAAAAGGTACGTTAAAAACACTTAAACGTGTAAATTGATCTTAAAAAGTAAGCAGATAAAATTTAAAAAATAAAGCCATGAAATAAAATACAAATTAAACCTGCTTACCAAAGCCAATACAGACGAACCGCAGCACTGTATTAACAGCCACAGGGTCGTCGCCTAAGATTGACTTCAAAATAGAACCCAGGCCAAACAGCTGGCGCGTACGATTATAACGCGGACAATCAACTAGGACATGGGCCACAGAGAGCTCAACGCCACAGGTGGAACATTCAGGCGCCGGCTCACCACGCAGATGGTGTCCATGCGTGATACGTGTGTGACCTATTTTCAGGTGGGCCAAGATGACTTCTGCCCGCCTGGTATCCCTTGAAGATGTCATCCAAGGTTGCACACTGTCCTTGATCGTCCGCAATTGCGTGCCAGTGACAATCAACGCTTCCCATGATTGCTGCCAGACTGATACAATATGACGACGGAAGTACCGCTGTACATCCGTGTAAGGCAGACTGCGTGGTAAAATCTCCGGCAAACTTCAGGCAACCTTAGCAGCCTCATCCGCCACTTCATTGCCGGGAATGCCTACATGGTCTGGGGTCCAGGTAGAAACAATCTGTTATCTACGCGAGAGCAACTGCGAAACGAGTGTATGAATTTTCATTATTAGCGCTGTCATGCTGACAAACTGTTGCAATGCCTGCAGAGCGCTCAGAGAGTCGCAGCAGACGATAAAACTTCCAGGAACAGAACTGGAGATAAAAAGGACGAAATAAAATATTGCAAACAGCTCGGCGGTAAAAGCGGAACTCAAGTCTGGAAGACGGTACTTGTGAGTCTCACCGTTATGTACAAAACTACACCCTGTAGCTTCATCAACCTAAGAACCATTGGTAAATACCGGAGTATAATTCTGGTAACGTCCCAGGATCTCGGTGAAAAGCTGGGCACGCTGTAGTTGCCAAGGAGGACAGCGGCCAAGGGAATACCGTTCGACAGCAGGCATGCGGAGTGCGTGTGTATTAAGCAGCTCGCGAAGCCGAATACCGCTTGGGCGAGAGATCGTGCTATTCCGGAGATAACGGTGAGAGAGTTCCGGGCGCAATAGAGGGTTGAAAAATGGGTGACCGGGGTGGGCTGCCAAACGGGCCACGTAAAAACATAATAAAAACGAGCGCCGAATAGAAAGTGTAGGTTCGCCAGAGTCAGCACACAGACACTACACGACTAGTGCGGAAAGCTCCAGTAATCTAGTTTGGACCTCAACAATGAACGATACAGCCTCAACATGACGGTGCGATCGCTGCCCCAAGATACTCCAGATAAAACCCGGAGCACTCGAAGAGAACGATCGCAGGAGACACGAAGTTGACGAGTGTGGTGCTCCCATGTGAGTTTGCTATCGAATAATGGCTCAAAAACTTCATGTGCGAAACAAACGGCAGGGGTGTGTCACGCAAACGGAGTTCTGGAGCAGGATGTAAATCACGAAGTCGATGAAAGTAGATACATTGTGCTTTGGTAGGGGAGAACTTAAAACCGGCGCGGAGGGCCCAGTTGCTGATAGATGATATGGTCAACTGCAGCTGACGTTCTATATGCTCAAGACTATGAGATCGATAATAGATTGCAAAATCGTCAACATACAGCGACATCGGTATTCCCCTACGAACAACATTAGCAATTTCGTTAATGGCAACGGCGAAAAACGTTACACTAAGAATCGACCCCTGGGGCACACCATTTTCCTGGATCTTCTCTTGTGAGAACACGAAAGCGGCGAAGGGCTAAAAAATTGAAAATAATTTAAATGAATTTAAAACCATCACACACTCAGAAAATGTTCGTGTCATGTTGTTTTCACATAGAAACGGCAGAAGAGGCGTTGCACCTGACGCCCTGCGCAAATCTTCACGACTATACAGCACCTCTAATTCAGTTCAAAATTTCGGACCATTGATTGTGGGATATAACTTCAAGGTTGTCTCAAAGGCCTTTCAGGAAATACATAGCAGTATTGGGTGAACCTGTCAGCCAGAAATAGCTTCGAGACACTCAAATGACCTGAGAACTGAAACCAATCGTTGATATTGCTTGTAATCATGTCACAAAATTCTAGAGCTGCCGCCCTATTACTCCTGCTATTGCTGTGTTCAACTCATTGCCTCTTACTTGGGGTTCGTATACCGACACTTCTTCATGTTCAGACATTTTACTAACTTCCACTATAGCTTGTAGAAAGAAATATCTTCCGGGCTGTTATGCCGTGGTCTGCTGGAGATCCGTCTTCCAGACGTTTCGTCTACAACTGCGGTAGACATGCTCAGTGGCGTTGTCGAAGGCTTCTCGTGGAAGGAATCACCTGTCTGTGGGGCTCCATTTATACCCTGCGCAACGTGCGCTGATTGGCCCGGGGCGTCCAGAGGCGTGGTGGCTGGTGGAGGGGGTTCTATCTCTTATGCTGCTGTTCTCTCTCCTGCTTCTTATGATGTTCTATGACCGGACGCCAGTTGCTGTTTAATCTTAAGGCCTCTTCCTTCTTATTAAAGTTGTTAGGGTGCTTGTAAATTTCAATAGCCTCTCGCTGTAGTCGGGCATGGTAATGTATGGTAGATGCAAGGATGCGTGTATCCTGGAACTTAATACTGTGTTCACCGACTGCATTAATGGCATATTCAGCAACCGCAGACTTGTCAGTTGGGCCCGGAAGATATTTCTTTCTACAATTTAGGCGCCGGCCGTGAAAGCCTACGTAGCTTTATTCCACTATAGCATTAACTAAGTGCTTGACAAACTTACTAACTTTAAGAGCATCGATATCTTTTTTCTGCTTACAGTCAAAGAATACTGCTATAGGAGACATAATTTTGTGATAGAATTCAAACCAAAAAGTGAATTCAGAGTCTCTCAATGTTTATACAACTCCTGTTGCTTCGCTAGAGGCTTTTCTATCATTTAATTCGTTGTCTTTTGTATGGTCGAAACATTTTAGTAGATCATCTTTCTGCTCGAAAACGGTATTAACAGTGCGATAACAAATTCAGTTAGATAATCCATCCTTTCTGGGGACCTCGAAATGAATATCCCTATCCCCTGTAAGTCTTTGTTGTTTGTGGGTTCAAGGGCGCTCAAATTCTAGGTCATCAGCACCCCTGAAAAGTCATGGCGATAGTCAGATATAAATTTGAATAAAAAGAAATTACTAGCAACAAAGAAAAAATACAAATAAATATAAATAACAGTGGCAATAGCCAGATATAAAACAAGCTGATATATATATATATATATATATATATATATATATATATATAAAAGCATGAAAAAAATATCTAAAATTTTAAATCCTCAAATTGATATTACAATCAGCTAAAAACTTAAAAACTCTATCAACCGCTGTTTTGTCGTCCGCTAAAGCCTCTGCAAGTCTGGCAGGTAGCAACAGAGAATCTTGAAGGTACGCCAGAGAGGAACACTCTAGCAGCACGTGACGGACTGACAACAGGTTATCATACAGCACACATAGATTGGCAAGCTCGGTTTTAAATAGGTATCCATGTGAACAATTCCAGAGCCCTATTCTTAATAGAGTCAAACTAGCCTCATCTTGGCGAGATGTGCGACAGGAAGTTACCCAGTTTATTGGAAGTTCTTTCACTTTCCTAAGCTTATTACCGCGGAGAGCTGACCGCTCTTCGTGCCAGAACGACAGCGCCGCTCTCCGCACTTCAAGCCAAAAGTCTTCCAAAGTAACACGTGACATGGTAATACTGGGTTCTCTAGTTGCCGTCTTTGCTGCCAAATCGGCCATTTCATTCTCCGGCAAACCTACATGGCCAGGAATCCATGCACACACCACGTTAACACTAGAAGCGTGTAAAACGTGGAGGGCATCCTGGATACGTTGCACAATAGGGTGGGGGTTGTACAACTGACAAAGGCTCTGCAGTGCACTAAGGGAATCGCTCAAAATAAGGCAGTCACCTAATTTATGACGGCGCACATACAAAACGGCTCGGTAAATTGCATAAAGCTCTGCAGTAAAATGGAAGTGTTATTTGGAAAACCGAATGTATGTGGTTCAGTTCCATAAACATAAGCACATCGAACACGTTAGTGCTCTTTGACCCAGCGATGTAAATGCATCGACGGTGAGTGTAGTCTGACAAAAATTCTAAAAAACAGGTGCGGAAACTTGAAATGGGCATCGTGGATTTCCGCTGTACGGTTATCCCAAGATCTACATGGAGCATGCCAGATAGCCAAGTGGGGTAAAGCTCCTCACCCTTGGCGAACATCCACAGTTCCATTTCAAGCTTCGCTAGAAATTCCTCGAAACGAAGCCCAGCAGGCTTACGATTTAGGGCACTCTTCCTATACCGTTCTCTTAGCCTGGTGGTGAAAAAAGAAGCGTACGTTGAGTGCTTAGGCATACATTTAAGCGCACAACCATAATTTGCCAAGAGAATCTCACTCCGATATTGCAGAGGAGGTTCTGCGGACTCGGTGTAAAGGCTCACCACTGCGCTTGTTGGAAAAGCTCCTGTTGCAATGTGGATGCCGCTATTGGGGACCGCGTCTAATCTTCTCAGCACAGATGGACGTGCTGACGAATAAACAATACATCCGTAGTCTAGTTTGGATTGGTTGAGTGCGCGATACATTCGTAACAAAATTGTCGTATCTGTTCCCCAAGATTTGCCATTTAGTACTCGCATGATATTTAGGGAACGGTCACATCGTGATTCTAGCTGTGCAATATGCTTCCTGTCAAAGATCAAACCCAGCAGGCGCGTCTCATCTGCGAAGGGAAGTAAATCTGGACCGAAACGGAGCGAAGGTGGCAATCGTCTCCTACGGCACCAGAAATTAACTCAGACGACCTCTAAGTTGAGAAACGGAAGCCGATTTTGAGCTGCATTCTCTAAGGTTGTTCAAACATTGCTGAAGGTGCCGTTGTAAGAACGCCTTGCCTGAGAAGTGCAATAGACAGCGAAGTCGTCTGCGAATAGGCATGACGAAACTCCAGGTGGAACACATTTCCAGATGGAGTTAATTGCTATAGCAAAGAGCGGGACACTTAGTACCCAACCCTCAGGTACTCCCTCCTCCTGAACAAAAGAATTAGAAAACACCGAGCCGAGCCTTACTCGGAAAAAACGGTCCTTCATAAACTCCTGAATGAACAGTGGTAGGCGTCCACGTATGCTCCAGGTATACAGGGACCGTAGAATCCCTGCTCGCCAGCACGTATCATAAGCCTTCTCGAGATCGAAAAATATGCCAGCGGTTTCACAGTTATTCATAAATCCGTCCATTATCTGTGTCCATATTGACATAAGATGGTCTACAGTTCAACGTCGTCGTCGAAAACCACACTGGATGTTAGTCCGTAGGTTACGACTTTCTAACCACCTTACCAATTGTCCATTGATCATGCGTTCCATCACCTTGCAAACGCAACTGATGAACGAAATAGGACGATAGCTGGAGGGAAGAAGACGGTCCTTTCCAGCCTTCAAGATGAGAATAACGGTGGCCTCCCGCCAATTTTCTGGTGGTATACTGTCAACCCACACACGAGGAGAGAGCTGTTGTAATATTTGTACATGAATACCGTCCGATCCTGGTGCTGATAATCGCGAAGATTTAAGAGAATGTTCTAGCACTGCCATGGCGAAAAGGCGATTGTAACCTTGTACGTTTCTTGAACGAAACGCGAAGCCCTGAGATTCTACCTGAGTTTTAATAGGAAAGAACTCAGCGGAGTAGTTTTCCGAGCTAGACACTTGAGCGAAAGCACTGCCAAACGTGTTGGCCACTTCAAATGAATCAACAACAGCTCCTGTGGCTGTTTTCAGTCCCGCAATTGGTATATAGGTCGATCGACCGCAACACGCCTTAACTTATCCCACAACAACCCAGGAAGATGTATGTCGGTTAAATCAAGCTACAAATTTGCTCCATGATGATTTTTAATATCCTTAATTACTTTTCTGGACCTGGCGTGCATTTTCTTGTATTGGATTAGGTTATCGGGGCACGACCTCCGACACCTCCGTAGGTACTGTGCCACCTGTAATGGCTTCGGCCATTACACAGGCTAGGCGCAGAGCCCTCTTCATCCCCGCCGAGCCCAGCTGAGATACACACCAGTGCCGCACACTGCACCACAGCCTGTTCCATCTGACCAACAACCAGCGCAGATCACATCACCCATAAGCAACACCAGCACCAAGAGACGACGTTGCCCCGGCCGCCCCTTCCCGGGACCAAGCCTGGCTGGATGCAATACAGGATCTCCACTCAGAGATCCTCAACATCAGCTGCCGCCTAGTCTCCCTGGAGGAGGCCATCTCTACACTTACAGGCGCCATCAACAGAATTCGCAGCCTCTCAGCCTGCACAGAAGTCGGACATAGCCACACCACACCAGATACAGACTCTCGACCTACACCAGTACCACTCCGACAACATAACGGCCGCGGCTGCGATGCGTTATGTCGGCACATGAAGTGCACCTACATATTCACCAGAAACCAAGACTGACAACGACATCCTCCACCACCACTACAAAGTTCACCACACATAACTTTCACCATCACTTGCTACCAGGGGGCTAAGGTCATGTTTGTCCTCTGGCACTTCAGTAATCTCACTCGCTGTTACTGCCACTGGCAGGCAGTAGTTATTTATCACCACAGAATGCGCAGGTACATCTATGCGGTACTACAGCAATGAGGTTTTGACCTCAAGACTTCCGGTAGGAGCTCGGGTAGGAGTCTTACTCTCGCATGCGGTTAGGGCGTTAGTAGCCTTTATCCCCACCACAAAAGATAATGGTATCTGTGTTTTCTGAGCTTTCCAACTTTAAGGCTGGTTTTCACTAGGGATTAAACTGCAATCCAGTGTCCCGGAAATATGCACGGCGGTGGCCGCTGCTATCACGCGCACCTCGCTTCCTAAGCCGAATATCAACCAAGACGAAAGTTTTGTGCTTAAGAGACTGCGGAATGACGAGAACTTGGTCGTCTTACCGGCGGATAAGGGGAATGCAACTGTGATCATCCTCACAACCCAGTACATAGAGAAAATGGAGCAGCTCTTAGGCGATCCAGCCTACAGAATCCTCGGGAAAGATCCTACCACCTCCATAGAGCGACGGACCACGCAACTAATTAGAAGATCCAGCCTTTCTGCCGAAACCAAGCAGTTTATATCACCGTCGGGATCCAGGCCACCTAGAATGTATGGGCTCCCCAAGATCCACAAAACGGACAGCCCTACATACCGGCTGGTACACCACCTAGTGGATCTGTTGCAACCTCTGGTAGGGGATTGCCCACACCTCCTGACGAACTCCACACAGTTCATACAGTCCTTGAACAGCATCACTACTGGCCCTTCTGATTTCGTCAGCTTCGACGTGGTATCTCTTTTTACAAAGGTACCGCTACAAGAAACCGTCCAGCTTCTGATGGAACACTTTCCGGCCGACATCATCGAGCTCTTCCGGCACACTCTGACTTCCACTTTTTTCCTGTTTTGTGGCAGATTCTATGGACAAGTAGACGGTGTGACAATGGGCTCTCCATAATACAGCTATCTAACATCAGTTTTGCCTAGAACAGCGAGGTTCATTCCAATTTGTAAATGAGTCTTTGATAAACTATGTCTTGCTTTTTCCGGCAAATTTTTCATATCTTTTACGACGGTTTTAGTCCACGTGTCCTCCCCACCAAATAACACACAAGGAAAGCAAAACAGTGCATTATCTACAGAACACCCGCACATGCATTTCCATTTTGCATACAAAAAAAAAAAAAAAAAAAAAACCGGCGCTAAGGGCCAAGGCTTACCGCCCAACCGCTGCGTCCGCCACCTCTGCTCACTACAGGCGTCATTGGCGGGATGCAGTGCTGGAGGGTGGGACGTGGTCAGCGCCCCAAGCTCTTCCGGCCAGTTATGTGGTCTTCTCAACCTGGGGCCGCTACTTCTGCATCAAGTAGCTCCTCAATTGGTCCCCCCGGGCTTTATTAAAATTTCTGTTGCATGTTCTACTTTTATCTTTAAAAACCTTGTTGATGCAAAGATCTGGCCTAGGAGGTCCTAATTCCTTTGATAGCAAATCGGTCCTAGAAACTTAAGGTTTTAGTTTGTAAGAACTTCACCTGATTCATTTTAATAGTTCGCTCACTGTACATTAGTGATGTTAAATTATATACGCTTAACAGTTGAATAAAGAAACTGTTATACGCAATTTTATTCTAAGTTAAAACTGAAAAAATATACTATCTACACTGCACTACAACGGACACTGCTGCACTAAACTGAATAATGACGCTTGTGACGTAAACGAAACAAGCCGGTGAAGGAAGGAAAACATTCATAAGTTTTAGTGACAGCGCCGCATAGTGTCAGATCTCATTACTATTGTGACCACGCCAGGACCTTCTAGATTAACGGACCTGACTCTGATATCCCAGTTGTACAAAAATGGCGTCGGCTGGTGGCGGTGATTTCTCAGGTGTTTCCACACGCTGCTTTTCGTATTTTTTCTATGCCTTTGAGTTATTGTTTGGTATAACAATTCCTATGCATTTTTGTCTTCATATTGACGAAGCGAGTGTTTAAAAACTTTTATTTGGGCAGTATAGGGCACAGAAATAAATTCAATAACGTGTTGACTGCCATGTGTTTTCCACGTGTTCATGTTTATTGTGTTCCATCTAAGACTCTGGCTACATTAGACGTATAGTGTGATTAATTTATCTGTTTGCAAGTAGAATTTATGTCACGATTACAGTGGTGAGAGGTTATTGAAGAAAAACTATTGCAGTAGTGTGTGTTATTGCTGCCATACCTAACGTCAAACATCACAATGCCCCGTAACTGTTGCGTTTCCGGATTCAAATCCAACTACAATAAAGATGGACCATTAGTTCCGATATTCATTTTTCCAAAAGATGAAGAGCTTAGAGAAAAATGGATAAGATGCATACACCGTGAACACTTTACGCCATCAAAGCAGTCAGCTGTATGCATAAAACATTTTGCTGCCGAGTTTATTGTAAGAGAGGATAAATTCCCTTGTAATGATGGTTCTTTTATAATACTGCCAAGGAAGAGGATTAAACTGCAGGACGGTGCATTTCCGACTATTTTTGAAAATCAACCATCATACTTAACAAAACAATTGCCTCCTAAAAGAAAGGACCCCAGTGAGCGTATGAACCAAGTTTATACCCGTGACCAAAAACAAGTTCAAGAGTGGAACGAAAGGGACAATATAAGTGGATACTGTGAGTTTGTGGATAAGTTGAAAAGTAGAAATGTGGGTCCTTTCATTTTAATAAGGAGGCCTGATAGTGCTTATATTTCTTTATGTAAAATACATGACATGTGTGTTAGTGAATCACCAAAAGTGACTGTGTGTATTAAAATCATGCCATCTCTCTCAGTGCACATATTTCACAATAATGCAGAAGTTCCCAAGAAACGGTTTGAGTGGTGTTTGGGTGAGAAATTAATATGTGATAAGTGGACAAAGTTTGATTACCTGTTGAGTAATGTAGCAGCATTTGAAGAGGAAAATGTAAGTACTAATGATAAACTTGCATTGTTTTTGAATTGGTTTAAAAAACATGGACCTTGCCAATTTCGAAGATAAAACAAAAAAGAAATTGGTGTTCTTAAGAGAACAATTTCAACTTGCTGTGTCCACACAACCAAGGTACTCATCGGAAACTTTGTTTTGGGCTTCAATATTATTTTACTCTTTTCCTGGAGCCTATCGTTTGATTCAGACAAGTAAGGTTATGTCACTTCCCCATCCAGCTTATTTAAGAACTCTGCAAGTTGGAGAGTAATAATTTGACAAATTCTTCCCAAGTAAAATATCTTGCAGAAAAATATAAACTTATTGGGGAACATGAAAGAATAGTAAGTATATTGCTAGATGAAATTTACGGTATGCCCAAGTTGAGTTATAAGGGTGGGAAAATAGAAGGGATTGCCACAAATAAAGAGAAGGAAGCTGATACTGCTACTACAATCCAAGCATTCAGATTTCATCTCCTCTATCTGGAAATTTAGATGTCATTGCTCTCTTCCCAGTAAAAAATATAAATAGCACATCATTGCATCAAATGACCCTTGAAGTACTGAATACTTTGGAAATTTGTGGATATGCTGCTCTTTGTCTTATATCTGACAACAACAGGGTGAATAAAGGGATGTTTCAGCACTTATGTAATGGGTCATTAAAAGTGAGTGTACAAAATCCCTCAAATAGTGACAAAAAAAAATTCTTACTTTTTGATTCTGTGCATTTGTTAAACTGCATAAGAAACAATTGGCTCAATGTAGGAAACCAGATATTCAATATTCCAAACAAGAATGATATTCAGTCAGGCATTACTCAAGATTGGTTCCAAAGCAGCATAAATGATAGTGCCACATCATCTATCACTTTTACCTATTTTACAGAAGAAGCTAACTTCAGTGACTTAATACATCTTTTTGAATCAGAGAAAAATAGCATAATTAAGGAGGCTCCTGCACTCACCAGGAAGGCACTTTTTCCCTCTTCTTTTGAGAGGCAGAATGTTTCTCTAGCAATAAAGATATTTGATGACAAAAACATAGTAGCCCTGCAAAGGAAGGTGGCCGAGTGTACTAATGAATTTTCTAAACAAACAGTAAATTTTCTCCAACTTATTACCAAATGGTGGAAGATTTCAAATGTCAAAGTCCATGGAAAGGAAAACATAACAGAGATCTTGATTTCAACCCTACCGAGGGACCTGAAGATCCAAAACTTACATTTTTAGAACAGTTTTCACTGTTTCTGAAAGTGTGACATTCTTCAGCAGTCAATGGTAAACTGACAAATGAAACACATGTTGCTCTCACACATACTTTAGACACTTTTGTACATATGTGTAAATACATTTTTTGTAACTTTAAATGGAAGTATATTTTGGCAGGAAAGTTCCAAACTGATAAGCTGGAGGGTAGATTTGGACAATATAGACAAATGACTGGTGGAAATTATCACATTCCAGTTGAACAAGTTCTAGAATCTGAAAGAAAACTGAAAATTTGTAGTGTCATTAAATTAAAATCTGCCTTGCTTGGGGAATGTTCTATCACATCCTTTGTTTCCTCTTCCTCCAGCAAAACTGTTTCCAATGCTGAAAATGTACCGAGCACAGTTCTAGAAAAGTTTGAATCTGTAATTGAATGTGTCGATTCAGCTGAAACTGAAACTAATAAAGAAGTGATAATATGCATTGGTGACTACGTTTTACACAGTGTTCTTAACACAGTGAAATTAAACAAAGACAAATGTGCAACATGTACCTCTACATTATCCTGTGCTAGAAATTTAATAACTGAGTGTGATGCAAGATTGTCATACTTTGATGCTAACAATCATGGAGGTCTCAAGTGTTCTTCAGATTTTGTGGTACATTTGTGTGTACTGGTGTTTAAAATATTCACCATTTTAGTTGGTGAGAAATATGAAAAGGATTTCTTGCACCTAATTTGCCAAAGAAAGCTTGTGGTGCAATTGGCAATGCTTCATTATGAACTGCACTCTGTTGACTTTGAGGAAATCTGTCATTGTGGACTACCTCTACAAAAACTTGTAAAGAAGTGCTGTAAAGTGCTAAGCAATATATTTTTGAATAATTATTGTAAATTTAAAAATGAGAAACTTTCACTAAACACAAAAGGTAAATTGCAACGCAAAGCTTGTAAATACAATATTTAATTACTATAAATTGCAGCATTATGTGTGTTAGTTGCCAGTGTATATATAATATGGTGAATAGTGTGAATAGTGAAAGACAATAATTTCAAGTGAACTCAATTAGTAACAGCTGCAACACCAACAGTTTGTTTCATGTAAGTAGTATGCTGCTTGTATTTATACATTATCTTTTGTAATTTAAATGTGTAGTTGTAGTAATGTGTCATGTTTCTGCATGTAAAACTGTAGACTATACCAAAGTTGCTTTACAATGCTGATTTAAGGTTAGGTATTTCATATGTTTCATTTACAGTGCTGATTTACACTTATAATTTTTAATATTCTGTTTTTGTGGATTCCCCCTGTAAAATGAAGTGTCATGAAGTGCTGAGTAATATGTTGTTGCAAACTGAGTAATCAAAAGTTTTCAGTATTAGTAAAAGCAAAATTTTACCCTAAAGCTTTTGAATTTAGTAGGTAGCTAATTATTCTAAATAGCAGCATTTGTATATCAGCCATTTGGTATAGTATGTTTTGTGTGGGTGTATAACATTATGCACATTGTACAAATGTGAAAAACAAAATAAACAATGATTAATAATTCTGAGTCAACTCAATGTCAACACTTCTGTTTTAAGTAACATGCTGCTTGCAGTTTTGTCTATCTTCTTTGTAATTTGAGTGTGTAATGCAGTTACATAATGGCATGTAAAACTGTAGATTGCATGAATGATATTTAAGGTTATATATTTCATTGCCCATGGTTTATCGTTTAATATTAAATGTCATTCTTTTTTGTTTACTTGAGGTTATGTTTAAGATAGTGTTTTTGTGTTTCATACAGACCATATCCACAAAATAGGCGTGTTATTACACCACATTTTTATTTTACTGCGTTGAAATCGTAGCCTGTAGACGAGTTGTTTATAAGTAGTTCCCACCAGTGTCAGGTCCGGTATTTAGGAGGTCCTGACCACGTGCAAGCGAATTCCTCATAACCCCCGTGTCACTTCCCGCAGCTAAGAGTGAGGGGATGACGTTAAACACAAGAAGTTGGAAGTCTGCACGGAGACTGTGACTGCGCAGGGTTGCCAAGTTTCGTAAAGCTTACAAACGTGAATATCAAACAAAAATAAATGCAAATAACACCTTTAAAGAAAAAAATAAAACGTATTACAGTTCTTTCTGGAGTACCAGAACATGATTGGAGGGGCACGTGACCTTGTGACCTAAGGGTAGAACTGGCCAAAGCGGAGGCAGGAATTATCTCTGTAATATCCAATAATAATATGCGATGAACGTCTGGCTGCAGCCAATCAAAGGTAGTATAATTTATTATCCACGTGGAGCGCACACAGTCCGATAAGATACCTACCAGAGAGTATTGGTGCCGCTTATCGCTTGTAGCATCTTAAGTGTGATGTTCTATTTGTAGGATAGACTATAGAATAACCACCATGACGCACATTAAGGCAATGAGCGCAATTATGATGCAATAATGTTCAGTCTTTTATACAAAACATTCCACCGAAACACTAAATTTGCTATAAACACCAAAAACTATAAAATAGCGGCAGGAAGAGAAAAATAAGTGTTGAACAGACGAAAGAAGGCGCGGTGCAGCGGAAGGCATTTCCTGCGACTGTCAAGCAGATAAAATATACACCAGGGTGAGGAGAACATGCACAACAAAGAGAGGATAAACAAACGGAACATGCATTTGAGTTAGAGCAGACTTCATCTGCCGACATCTCTCATCTGCGCCAATGTTTCGCTTCTGAAGTAATGGACACGGTCTGCAGAAAATATTTCACTTTGACACAGCGAAACGGAGGATATTAAACCTTCCTTTCATGAAATGCTCAATAAAGGGACTTCGTCTTGGTGCAGATATTTCTCTTGAACTTTGTATGGGAAGTTTCTGTTTATGTTTAAAAAGCGGGATTATAAGAATGTGTTTGTTTATTCCCTGACCATTACTAGTTCCATAAACACGTCTATGATGGTCAATGTGGTTATAAAATACTGGCAATAAACCCACAAAGTCCTTCCGCTTTAAAATACAGTGTCCCATTTGAATCGCCCTATTTTCATTTTGTGGTGGTAAATTAATGTACGTGTATTTCTTTCTTTTCTAGATGTCATATTGTAGATGAAACACAGGAGTTTTGTTAGAAATTTTTTTATTTCAAAAATCTCGCCAGGTGTGGTGGTGGCAGCAGGAACAGTGAAATGATGACCAACGCAGAGAAGGCGCAGGTAGTGAGGTGGGTGCGGAACTTGGTTCCATTATCGCAGTGCAACGACGATTCTGCCAGGAATACAAGAGAGATCCTCCTAATGCGAAGACAATTCGAGTATGGGAACAACATTTCCTGGAGACTGGTTCAGTGGCTAAAAAGCACGATGGTAGTCGACAACGTGTGCCAACGTGTGCTACCCCATTCTTCAACAAATTATTTATTCATAAAAGGAGTATTTTTATGTCGACTCCACCTCAATCCAGATAAACAATGCTTTCATTACATGTCTTGTAGGCGTAATGAGGATGCAGTAGGCTTTAAGCAATACCTCTTAAGAGTTGTTCGCTATGTGAGGAGCTTTGAAATGCCATTCTCTTTGCCTGAACAGCGAAAAAAACTAATAAATATTTCCCATTTGAGAAAAGTATAAGTAGGTAGGTATTGGAAAATTCAAACCAACTCCATAATTTTGTATTTAACATAAATTGTATGCTCTAATGAGATCTTAATTTCTTTTAGCCGTTAGACATTATCTCTCTCTCTCTCTCTCTCTCTTACAGTTTATACAAGAGTCATTCGAATGAAAAAGACTTCAGAGGTTATTTATAGGAAATTCAAGATATAAATTTAATTTCATATAAAAAGTATCTTAAACATATGGTATTTTGTCAAACTTGTTACAGAAGGCCAAAGTATTCGAAAAGTTCTCCACATAAAGCTTAGTTTGAGATGAGGGCTTTTCTTAAAAAATTTCGTATCGCATCACTTCAAGTTACACAAAATAAATACAAGTTTGCTATTTCTATTTAACGGACTTTTAATTTTGAGTTATGCTGTTCATAGACAGGCAGACGCCTAAACACACACACACGCACGCGCACAGCCATGTATCTGAAGACCCATGTATTCCTGGAGTCCCAAGTCATGTACTTCCGGCGAAATCTCGGTGTTGAATTTTTAGATGGAATAAAGTGCTTCCTCTACCTATTCTAAGTACCGACGCAATAGAGAAAGTAAAAATCTGGGGAAATCTCTGAACACGGAAACTGTAATACCGTTTGTCCTCTTTGGGAGTTATGTGACTTTATGAATAGGTTTGGAATCAGGTTTCCCTTTTGCACCTCAGCCTAAAGAGACTTTTTGTGCGCTTCCTGTTTTCTAATCTAGAGATCTATATCCACGTATGTAGTTAGTTGTAGTATTTGTCTCAATAGATTTCAACCTTTCTCTAATTTTGCGGTAGCTCCAAGAATTTGGTATCTTCTCCGTTCTGTAACTTCGTATTTAAGAAGAGATGTTTCACAGTTTCATTGACTTTTAAACACAAGCGACAAATTAGTTCCATTTGGTGTAGTTCGATTGTCCCTAGATGTTTTTTGAATGGTACATGTTCATTTATATAACTTGCAACCAGGGAGCGGTGTTTCAGTAAGTAAACAGAGGAAGAATATTAACAGCATGGAGTATAGAGCCGTCAGATAATATGAGGGTTGTACTGCCTTCCACTCTACTTGTTTACAAGAGCGTTGCAAGGTCGCCGGCTCTTCCACTTCCAGTTGTAGGTGCACGGTTAATTTCATGGATTTCTTACTAAAACCCCGCCCCCTGCTTACAACTCTTCTAAGTTGCGGACTGCTTACTCTAATGACTGAGTTACTTTTCCTTACAGGTCCCTTTTTCCAGCAATAGTGTGCATTTCAAAGTATAGCAAGTACTTCTGCCTGAGAGACAGATCTAGGTGTTAAAATCGAGGATTTTCTGTCTGCTATTTTGGTTGCTAGAATACAGGGTGTCCCAATTGAATCGCCCTATTTTCACTTCAATATTTCTGCCAAACTATTTGAGATATCGAAATGAACTATACTTTACTAATAAGTATAACTCATCAAGTTTGTATAAAAAATCAAGAAAGTAATATCACTTCCACGTGTGCCCCATCAGTTATACGAAGAATATCCAGGCAATGGTTGAGCTCCACCCATGTGCGTTGAAGCATTTCAGGAGTGACGGTTGCAACAGCATTCCGAATGCACTCACGCATTTGGCGAATAGTCACTACTTTTGTCGCATACACCCTGTCCTTGACATACCCCCACAAAAAGAAGTCCAGAGGTGCTATGTCATCGATCTCGGTGGCCATGCAACTGGTGCATATCTCCCTATCCATCTACCAGGAAACTCATGATCCAGTGTGTCCATCACCTCTCTAAACTAGTAAGGAGGTGCACCATCTTGTTGAAAAAGGATATGAGGATGTCTATGCCGAATTTGTGGGAAGACAAACTGCCCCAACATATCCAGATATGTAATACCCCATACAGTACCTTCAGCAAAGAAGAATGGTCCTACAGTTGTACCATCTTGCATGAGTCCACACCACACATTAACTTTAGGACTGTCTCTCTCGAACTCGATGACCGCGCGAGGAGGTTCTTACCCCCAGATTCTTACATTATGTCTATTGACGTGACCTAACACGTGAAATGTGACCCCATCACAAAACATAATCTTTGTCAGAAAGTTTAGATCACTGTCAACACGTTCCAACACATCTGTAGCAAATGCCGCTCTTTGCGGTTTATCTATGGGCTTCAGTGCTTGCAGGATTTGCAATTTGTACGCGTGCAACTGCAGATGCTGTCGCACAACTCTATGGACAGTTGATTTTGGTACTGCCAGTTCCTGCGCGGCTCTGCGAATGGACTTACGTGGACTTCTTTGACATGTTTCAGCAATTCGCTGAATTAGGTTTTGCCTTCCAACAATGAGCTTCCATTAATTGTAAGAAAATACACATGTTTGCAAAGGCACTTCTATAAATAGCAAATTAAGGTTATTTTTCTTTTCTTTTTTTTCTGTTTTTATTTTTAACGGGGTGTATAAACTACTCTGTCTTTATTCCGAGATCGTTTCACAAAGGACATTAAGGATGTCAGTAAAGATTTGTTCCAAAACGAAACAATTACAAAACATGAAGCTGGTGTAGCATGTGGCCACACTCCTTTATGAAAACATTTGGCTGTAGTTTTCTCTTTGCGACTTGAATTTGTCATACAAAGCGATGCTTCTCTTAAGGTTTATTAGAGTGAATAAGATGAAATGCAGCAGTAAATATTGCTGTGAAATGGGGAAATGAGATGTTCTAAAGGTCTTCGAATGCGATTACCAACAAAGTAAACATTTCGGGTTTGAAGAATACGAGTCTATTTAGTTTTAAAAATACTCTGCTATACATTTTACGCTTTTAAAGCCTTATTTTGACTTTCCAATACATTCTAGTGCCACGCGTTTGTGCTTCTTGCAATGGACTGCCTAGCGACCTGCATTATATGTTTCTGCATCAATTTAAAAATCTCATATGTAGCATTCACATGACTTTCTCTACTCGCTACAGCTATTTTTTCTATTTCATGTTAATACAGATAAGCCTTCATTATGTATAAGAATCACAAAATAAGCTAATGCGTTAGTCAGATCTTTTCAAAATCGGCCGGTATGTGGCGGCTTTGAATCAAATGTGATAACATTGAATATCTCTGACATATTTGGGTTTACAAACATGCACTTGACAAAATTGTGTTCTTTAACGAGACCTGCATTTTTTATGTAATAAGGTTTTGCCTTCTCTTACAGTTCACGAGTTACGCAAACGTTATTTAGAATGAAGAAGCCTTCAGAGACTACTGCTAGAAAATTAAAAATATATCTACGTGTCATTTCTCATGAAAATATCTTTAACTTACAGCATTTAATCAAAATCATTAAAGCCATTTCTAAGAAAATCAACATTTTAGAAACGTTTTCCATGCAAATATTAAATTGGGTTAGGGGAACTTTCTTCGTGTGCATCCTTGGAAGATGCTAAATTTAAGTAGGAAGTTTGGTTGTTAACTAACTATATCTTTTGTGGTTATGCTGTTTACTAACACACAGACAAATATGCTCACGCTGACTCTATACATATTATATGCTACACTTATACACACATACGCGTACATGTATATACAGAATGTGACAAAAGTCTACGGCACAAATTGCAGCACACACTTCTTACACGTAAACGAAGATATTTTATATGAACCTGGATCTGAAAACGCTTTGTTTCCATGCTATAACTCATTTTCTTCAACTAAATCATAGGAAACACACAAGAACAGACGTCAGAATCATGGGGAATATGCTCCCCTACTTACGACATTTTAGTGCTATATAGTGTCCTTGGGCTTCTAATTAACAGATTCGACGACAGAAGGATACGTAGAGGTAGACCTGAGCGCTCTCCGGGCCTAAACCCACTGGACTTTTATTTGTGGGAGCATCTGAAAGCTCTTGTGTATAGATCCCTAGTACCCGATGTTCAGATTCTCCATACCGATATTACAGAAGGCTGCGAAATCATAGACAATACTCCAGGATTCAATAGGACGGCCGGTTGGGGCATGTCTCGGAGGCCATATTGAGCATTTCCAGAGTTGCAGGTGATATGCTCGTACGTTCGATTCTTGTGTGTTTTCCATAATTAACGAGTTGGACAAAATGATTGTAACATGACTTATGTTCATATAGCATAATTTCTTCGTTTACGCGTGAGGAATATGTTCTGCAATTTGTGCCGTACATTTTTGTTACACACACACAAGCACACACATATTTTCTCTCTCTCATATATATATGTATATTTGCATATGTTTGTATATACACATGTAATAGTTCTATAAGCACCTCTTTTAGACTGTCGGAGCTTCAAGGTATTTTGAGGTGAAATATCGGTATCGAACTTCTGGGTGGGCTGTAATACTTTCTCTATCTAGAAGTGATCCTTTTTCTTCTTCACCAACCTCATGTGATCAGCTTGAAAGATGTAATCCAACACACTAATGTGTGTGTGCGTGTGTGTGCGTGTGCGTGCGTGTGCGTGTGTGTGTTTAAAATACATGCTGTATCATGTGCTGAAAACGTTAAGCAGATTAAAATTAGAATCAAAAGTATGATGTTATTCCCGATGGATTTATTTCTCACCAATATATTAGATGAAATGATGTTGCAATATTTTTAATGAGTCAGTGAAGGTCGATATTTTTTGTTTTCTTTTTCCTTTCTACTCCAACTCAGTTATTGCAAGGCGACCGACGCCCAGGATCTTGGGTCAAGGTTTCTGTACTCTAAGGTCGTGTTATTTGTTAGCCTTATGGCTTCTTTCTTGTAGCAAGTGGAGGGACCTGTGACGTACTCATGTACCCTCCAACAAATACAACGCATTATTATGTGCCCATGGAGCAAGTTCGGTCGATATATTGCAGAAATATCGTTGTAAATTGTTTTAATTTCTGTTCAAGATACAGACATTTTAGTACTTGTAAGACCCAGCCAGACCTCTTCGATAGCAATTTCGCAGAGAGAAAGAACCTGGTTTAGGGACTTCACTCTACTCATTTACCTTGAAACATGAAAGTACCCAAAATCAATGCATCGTCACAGGCTAAAGTTAAATTCTTGATTTCATACTACTACTGAAGTGTTGTTCACAAGTCAAGGAGGAGAATTTTCAAAGAAATTTTCAAGCTGAAGTACAAAAATTGTCCCTTAGGAAAGTTCTCAAACTACAGCTGAACTTTTGTGTTGTGCACTTCCTACCAAGGAGAAGCATTCCTTAGAAAATACATTTTATGAGGTCCATTGAAACTAAAATTAACATTTTTAGAGATTGTTCCCTTGTGTGACCAGCATAATCCAAAAACGTATGTTCGATAATCACCAAACTTTCAAACATGTTAGACCAAGATTTTCAAGAAAGTCCTCTTAGCTCTAACTGCACTTGGAGCCTGTGTTTAAATTCCCAATTTTCTCCAAAATGGCTATAAAATGTTGATTAAAATAAAACATACACACATACACGACTTTGCTTGTTAAGTAAGTCATGCATCTTGAATTTGCTTGTATACAGAATGAATTTTGTACAATTTGGTGTGATGGTGAACCATAAGAAATACTTGTTACACGGAACACTATCTCGTAGTACACAAGCAAAATATAGATTTCTTTAAGATACAGTTATCTTTAAATATGTGACGTCCGTGGCTTGATGCCTTGTCTGTCAGTCTGTCCGTCTGTCTGTCTGTCTGTCTGTCTGTCTGTCTGTCTGTCTGTCTGTCAGTCTGTGGACAGCACAACTCAAACACGAAAAGTCGATTAAAAACCAAAGTTGATATGCATGTTTAATGTCTTTCAAGAATGCGACAGGAAGATGTTGAAGAAAAGTTCTCCACCCTAAACTACTCATTGCATGGAAAATTTTTCGAACATTTTATTTTCTTGAAAATGACTCTAACGACTTTGATTAAAATGCAATGTGTTTGAGATATTTTTATGACACATGAAATGTATATCTTGAGTTTTCTGGCTATAGCCCATAATCCTATTTACTCCGGATGACTTGCATAAGTGGTAAACCGTAAGATCGACC
Source organism: Tenodera sinensis (assembly GCA_030765045.1). NCBI lineage: Eukaryota > Metazoa > Arthropoda > Insecta > Mantodea > Mantidae > Tenodera > Tenodera sinensis. The sequence goes on from CM060971.1 coordinate 38,719,209, forward strand.
AAATGTTACTGCACAAAAAATGTAGATCTTGCTAATTTATGTCTAAATAAATTTTTTTGGAAAATGCATTTCGGAGGTATTCCCCGTTATTTATGTAAGTTTTGGGAGAACTTATACTTCTGTCAAATGAAGCATCACTTCATTTTTTACTTTCTCAACCTTTCGGGGGAACCAGTAACCCCTATAAGGCGCGTCCCCAGGTGGCGGAAAGGGGAAAGCCCTCACCAGTCTTAGGCTGGCGGGTAGGTGGGAAACAAAATACCACCCGCGGACCAAACAGGTGGGGTGGACGGGACTCCTTAGCTGTAGAGAAAGCAACCCGTCTAGGGGAGAGAACTCTGATATAAAACTCTGGTCCCCCAGGTTGGGGGTTATGCGCTGGGCTGGAAACCCGCCATGTAAAAATAAAATTTCTCATCAGTCTCACAGAAATAAGCCGGACGGACAGAAAATGCGACGACATAGGCTAAAAGACAAGGGCAAACGATTATGAAGAAAAGACATATTAAGAATTGGGACCTGGAATGTCAGAGGATTAGGAAATAAAGAATTGAAGCTAATAAGAGAGCTAGAACACAGAAATATTAATATATCAATCATGCAAGATGTGGGTAATTATGTGATGATTTATACGGGAGTCGATCAAACTACAAGAGCCGCTAAAGGAGTTGCCGTTTGGATTGACAAAAAATGGAGAAGCGAAATACTGGGTTATGAGTTTATCAGTGATAAAATAGTAAATGTAAGACTCAAAACTGAAAAAAAAATTATTTCAAAATTAATTTCTTGTTTAACGACGCTGTCAATTGCCACGATCACATCAGCGTCGCCGGTGTGCCGGAATTTTGTCCCGCAGGAGTTCTTTCACATGCCAGTAAATCTACTGACATGGAGCTGTCGTTTTTAAGCACACTTAAAAACCATCGGCCTGGGCCGGGTTTGAACCCGCGACCTTGGGATCATTAATTCAGCGTCTAGCCAAAGATATCAATGATAGGAGTTTATGCTCCTGAAGAAGGTAAATCTGAGGAAACTCACCAATTTTACAATACACTACAGAAAACACTAGATAAATATAACAAATGTGATTATGTGGTACTAGCAGGAGACCTAAATGCGAGAGTAGGCAACTCCCCTATCCCAAATGTGTGCGGACTCTATGGAGCAGAGGCTGTTAATGAGAATGGTAAAATACTGAGAGACTTTGCAACGTTTAATGAGTTAAAATTAACCAATACATTCTATAAGAAAAAAGATATACATAAATATACATGGGCTGCCAGAGGATTAAGATCATTAATTGATTACATTATAGTAAATGATAAATTAAAAAATTTAGTCAAAGATACAACTGTTAATAGAGGAGCGGAACTATATACGGATCACTATTTGGTAACGACATATTGGAGAAATGGAAAAACGGAAGAATAAAGAAAAGCTGTAAAAAATATAGTAAAGAAATATTTAAAATAGGCTTACTGCAAGATAACAGCATAAGAGATCTGTTCCAATATCGAATGACACAATATTTGATGGAGGTTAAAACAGAAGAAGATTTAGAAACGGAATACCAAAATATAAAAGCTATAATATTAAAAACGGCTAAGGAAGTTTTAGGGACAAGGAAAAATAATAAACGGAAAAAAGGAATAAAGTATTGGAATGAATAAATAGAAATGGTAATAAAAGAGAAAAAAGCAGCATACTTAAAATATTTACAAACACCCAGTCAAGAAAATAAGCAGAACTATAAATTGAAGAGAAATACTGCCAAAACTAAAATAAGAGAAAACAATCAGGAATCATGGAACAGATTTATAGCAACAATAGAACATGACCTCTATGGGAGACGAAGTATAGCTTGGAAAATAATGAAGCATTTAAAGACAACAGAAAGGGATATAGCGAAACTTTCATGCATCTCACAAGAAGAATGGATAAAATGTTATACCGAATTGCTATATGATAAAAATATAGCAAAAATATTAGATGAAGAGTATGAAGAAAGGACAGTAGATATGATAACATTTAAAGAAATGCAGGAGGCCATAAAAATATGAAAAATAGAAAGTCGCCAGGTATGGATAATATCCCCATAGAAGTATATAAATTAGGAGGATTAATATTACAATTCCGCATACTACATCTACTAAACAAATGTTGGAGAATAAAGAAGATCCCAAAAGAATGGGAAATAGCTAAAGTTGTATATATCTTTAAAAAGGGCTAAGGAATGAATGCAAAAGCTATAGAGGTACACACCTTTTAAATACAATATATAAAATATATACTCGAATTATAACAACTAGGGTGAAAATAATAGCTGAAACACGTATTAGTGAAGCACAACATGGATTCAGAACAGGTAGAGCATGCATAGATAATGTCTTTACAATAAAACAAATATTAGAAAAACGAAGAGAATTTAATCTTGAAACCCATCTAGCATTTATAGATTTAGAAAAAGCGTTTGACAAAGTTAACCAGTTATTGTTATGGGATATAATATGTAAAAAGGGATACCCACTACATTTAGTTAAAATTATTCAAAGCCTATACAGAAATATGAAATTGGTAATGGAAATGGAAGGAGAAATAACAAATGAATTTGAAATAAACAAAGGATTGAAACAAGGATGTAGTCTATCTCCAATTCTTTTTAATATATATATATAGATGAAATTATAATAGAATGGAAAAAAGTAGTGTATGAGGGGATTAGGTTAGGACAAGGAAGAGCAATAAACGCCCTTCTATTTGCTGACGATTTAGTTTTAATCTTTGACAAGGAAGATAGACTACAGAAAGGAGTATATCAACTAAACCAAATTTGTAAGAAATATGATATGACCATCTCAAAGACAAAAACAAAAGTAATGGCATTCCAGGGAAAATACCCAATAAGGACCAAAATTGTAGTAGAGGAAACTATAATAGAACAAGTATCACACTTTCAATACCTTGGCTGTGATATAACCTATGAAGCGGAAAATCAAGATATAAGGAATAAACTACAAATATTTCAAGCAATTTGCGGAACAATTAAGAGAACTCTCAGGAATAAAGCAAGGAAAGAAATCCAAATAAGATTTTACAAAGTGATGACAATCCCAATATTAAACTACCGAAGTGAGGCATGGATAGTAAGGGAAAAGGAGAAGAGTAAAATACAAGCTGCTGAAATGAGATTCTTACGAGCAATCAAAGGATGCACAAGAGAAGATCACATTAGGAATGAAATTATTAGAGAAGAATTGGAAGTACAACCGCTACTAGAAGAAATCCAAAGATATAGAAGCAAATGGGTCGAACACCTTAATCGCATGCCAAGAGAAAGAATACCAAAACAAGCCTTCAATTATAGACAAAGAGGACGATGATCAATAGGACGCGCTCTAAAGAGATGGCTCCAGGAAATGTGAGACAGGAACAGGCTTAAGCCTAACCCGTGAAGGAAGAAGAAGAAGAAAAAAAGACTTTCTCTACTGGTAAGTAGGGGAAGTATTGTATTCCACCCAAAAATTCGATGTCGAGATTTCACAGGAAATATATGTTTTGGGACCCTCTGAATCCAAAAAAAAGCATTTTTAGAAAAAAAGGTCCGTGTTTGTGTCTGTCTGTATGTCTGTGGACAGCATAACTCAAAAACGAAAAGTCGGTTAAAAACCAAAGTTGGCATTTAAGTTTAATGTCTTTCAAGGATGCGACACGAAGATTTTGAAGAAAATAACCCCACCCTAAACTACCGTTTACATGGAACATTTTTCCAAAGTTTTTATTTTCTTGAAAATGGCTCTAACGATTTTGATTAAAATGTCATATGTTTGAGATCTTTTTATGACAAATTAAATGTACATCTTGAATTTTCTGGCTATAGCCCCTGTGGTTGTATTTACTCTGGACGACTTTTGCATAGCTGGTAAACCGTTAGGGATAGACCAAATTATACTGTAAAAGAATGTAGATCTTGCTAAAATATACATTAAAATACATTTTATGTCTGAATAAATTTTCTTTTAGGGCGAACCATTTAGGAAATATTCCTTATGTGTGTGAGTTTCGGAAAACTTAAAAACTTCCGTGAAATGGAACATCGCTGTTCATTTTTTATATGTTAAATGTGCAAAGAGAACGGAATCTCAAAGCTTTAAGAGATTTGATTATCGCACAAAGCCTACTGTATTCTAATATTTCCCTTGTACCTACAAGGAAATAAGCAATAAGATAATTTATACAAATGTTTATCTAAACTAACACGAAGAAGATGTAGGAATAAGAGTTTTGTAAGAATGGTTAGTACAAGAATAGAGAAAGTCATGTGAGTGCAACACATCAGATTTTTATGTAAGAACCCCTGTCCGGAAATGCATGGTTTGGACGCTAGAGAGCGTCGAAGTCAGAGAGCGAACGGTTGGTTTTAGTACCTGAATACGAAAGATATGCAAGCCTTTAGCCATCTGTATTCAGCTGAGCCACCTGAGCATAGCAATATCCTTGTGCATGCGCTAAATTCCTCCATAGGGTCCTTGGTGCTCATCCTACTGCGTTACTTGTGTAGTTTCCAGTACAGTGACGTTTTTTAAGAGCAGTGCGAAACATACCAGTACACGCTTGCGGAAATGGGCGATTTGAGCTCCAGCATACTTTGACGTAAATGTGCAGAATCACCTGAACGGTGATCGTAAATGGAATGGTAAAGGTGGACCAGTTCCATGGCCAGCATGGTGGCCAGAACTGACACCTCTCGACTATTTTCTGTGTAGTTGTATGAGGGCTATGGTGTATGGCACTCTTGTAGCGTAAGCGGAGGACCTTATTTCTCGAGTGCACGGAGGGATTGAAAATCTTCAAAGACAATCGCACGTATCGGGTCATGACATGGGGCTCGCCCTTGCCGATATAGCTCTGCAATGACGTAGGAGGTACACGGTTCGAAGCCCGTTCGTAATGTAGACAGCGCGATGTTGGGTTTATTGGCGAAATGTGAACGCGCACCCATTTTACACTTCAATGCGCTGCAGTGTCCAAACCGTGCATTTCCGGACAGTGGTTCCTATTTGAAAACCGATCAGTTTGCCGTCCCACACAACATACTAAGCGACGTTGATGTTTTTGGCACATCCTATAGGTATATATGTACAACTTTGTGATTTTAGCTATTTCCAAAATATGCATTGTTATTGGTTTGCATTTTTCAGTACTTTTGTCATTTAGAAATACTGTCGGTGTTTGTTTCTCGCGATATCATGAAAAGAGTTTGTAACTTCAAGGGTATGATTTAGTGACCCGATTATTGTCTATCAATTTCGTTCATACTTACAGATTCTAGGGAGTAGGACATATCCTGGCTGAAGAAAACTTCGCGCCTTAAGCCGGAAATCGAACCCAGGATCTCTAAATTTGAAGGTCAACATGCTAACTTCAAACCACGGAGTGAGTCATTGGAAACTTCTATATTGATTAAGGAGGCGATTTTATGCACAGTAATGTTCTGTCCAATATGAACAATATACGACTATCCATTTACTTACTAGTAAATAATATGTGGCCGCCTCTATCGCACAGTAGTAACGCTCCTGCCTCTGGCGCGGAGGACCCGGGTTCGATTTTCGGTACCGGCGTGGGGATTTCCCCCCGCTGGAATGTCTGGCATGGGGTACACTCAGCCTCGTTAAGTCTCGGAGGGGCCCATTAAGGAGCTACTTGATAAAGAAGTAGCGACCCCAGGTTGCGAAGGTCGCATAACCGGCCGGGAGGCCTCGGAACGCTGACCACGTCCCACCCTCCAGTACTGTACCCCACTCATGATATCTCTAGTGGGCAGAGGCGGGGGACGCAGTGGCCGGATGGAAGACTTGACGCGTGAGGTCTGTTGCGGTGGGGGGAAAATATAGCACGAGTACTTATAAGGATAACAGATTCACTGAATTTCCTTGATTATGCATGATACATAATTCATAGGACTTCATAAATACCATCTTCTACCTGCAAGTTAAGGAAGGCATTAACCAGCGCATAGCTTTGTACGTCGTTCTGGCAACACTAACTAGTAAGACACATTTGCAAGTCTTAGGAACTGTTTCACCAACCGTTGTTAAACTATGCTAATATTTATATTGATAACACGGTGTTAAAACTCTTGGTTTTTATCAAGTTTTTACAGAGCATTATTAGTTGACATTTTGTTAACGCCAAAGCCAACTTTGAACAACAGTTTCGAGGAGGCTGAAACGAGCTGCTCTTGAACGCGCTCGATGCCCGTCTACTCAACTCGGCACTCTGTTTCAGTAGGAGATATTTGTGTCATAAATTCATAATTGTTCTCATGGACAGTTGTCATATGTTTTCCTGATTGTATGAAGTTAGAATCGCGAAATAGATGCCAAGAAACTTGTTTTTCAACGTTCAAAAAGGAATTAATTATAGGAACGCTGTTAAGTATCTAGGCAATTATCGGATATACAAAAGAAAATAAAGAGAGAAAGAAAGGCACAGGAGCAGGACACAGCCTGAGAAAAAGCCGCGGGCCTCGCAGGTTCAGTAAGCAACCTCAGTGTTATTTAACGTAAAACGTAATACAAAAAGGCCAGGTGCGAAGAGCTTTAGAGAGCTTTAAAACTGAAGGGACGAACGTGCGTTATCGCTGGTTAAAAACTAAGTAGACCTCAATAAAATGTCATTCTTGAGGCAATTGCTTCGAAAGCCTTCCGAATAAACTCACACACGGTAGCTTTAAAAAATTCAACCTTATTATTACCTAGACATAAAATGAAAGCTGCCACCGGCATAAAATCTCAGTGTAATTAACACTTGCAGTATATGAGGAAGAAGCATGTTTCTTCAGGTGTATTCTAACATGTCTACTCATGGCCGCTTTGGACAGTCTGTATTGTATTGAAAATTTGTAGCTGTTCAAAATCATGATGCACCGCTTTTCTTCGGTTAGGAGCGGCATTCAAAAGCTTCAAATACAGCATCTTCCCTACTTTTAACATTTGTTATAAACCTTAACACAATGTTAAGTTAGCATGCAGTTTAACAGAATGTTACGGTTAACATTATTCAGTGAACCAAAAATTACATAACAGTCAGTGTTAAACCATTTTAACATTATATTAAAATGTAAATTTTCCTGTTGAAACTGGCTCTTATAGGGTCATAACAATTCATGAGCCTCCGTTTCAAGTGGACAACTGCATTGCTAGATTTATCTTTTTCGTTAATGTACACCTTGGTGACCTTTCGAAATTAACTTAATTAAGGTCACAAAACTCCGTGTTGTTTATTAGACATCTACTCTTCTTTTCACTATTAATAAACTTTATAATCCTGATTTTTCGATGCTATTGTTGATAACAGGTGAAGCACGACTTCTCCATGTTTCTGTTTTTCGTGTAGTTTTGAGGACTTGGAAAAGAAGCTGCTTCTATTAGTTCTATTTAATTCCACACTAATGACCGTTATGTTTTGTTTTTTTCAGTTTCATCTTGTATAGGGAAATTTTTGCAAGAATGGTTTTGCTATCACAAAAAGAGGTCAATCGTATACTTAAGGGCAGTGGCTCAAACAGCATTGCAGATGAACTTCTAAAGAATTTAGAATATTCGTATTTCTCTTGCTATATGTATACATTAATCCAATGGTGTTAAATGGGGGAAGATGAGATTTAACCGTCTTGTTCTTCAGTTCGTCTACCGCTCAAGGAGACTTCACCCTCCTAACACTCTGAGGGAGGAAATGTCAAATGTCACTTCAAGCTCAGTTTTCTTTCTTGAAACAAAAAGTTTCATTCGCACACCCATTCCATATCAGGGAGTTCAAGCATTCATTTGCACTCTGTGTTTTCCCTGCAGTACATCTTTCCAGCAGCTCATCAGAAGCTAAATGAATGTACAATAGCAGCACTTTCTTGATAACTTCTTTTAAAAGGAATGTCTTCATGTGTGTGTTGTCTTGCTTCGATGGCGTTCTCCTTTGGCAATGGCACAATTAGTATACATGTCCCAGTGTCTAAGTTTTCCATTTAGCTTAGTGAAACTTGCAGATTAGGTACATGATATGTAAATAAGAAACCTTACATTCCCCTTTTCTTATAAATGCTCATGTTTTGAAAACTGTATGCTGTTAAAATATATAAAAGTTACTATTTCTGAATTTTTGAGGTAACATACGAGAAAAAACAATTGAACAAATGCTAAAAGAATACTCTCAAAAATTAGAATATGGGTTTTCTTATATTACAGTGCACTAGTCAAAAACAGAAATTCATCATTAAAATTTAAAATACTTTTGTCACATACAACATTTTATATAGCAAGTAATTTTCACAATATTCTCGCACAAAATAACTTATAACTAATAAAGTATTTGCTATAGCATCATGAAAATTGGACTGTTAGTTTACACTAATGTTCTCATTATGTGGTTACATTTTCATAGTGATGGGGTTGATTATTAAAGAAGCTGAAATCTTCAGTGTAGCCTTACAGGGCTTTTAAGCATCAATGAACACCTGCAGGTGTCTTTAAATGGTCATATAGTGACCTGAGGTGGCACAAATAATAAAAATAGCATGTCTTCTATTTCTACACACCCAAAGCTACCAAAACAATGCCAAATTTTGAGTGTAACCTTGCCTAAAAGGCATTATGTAGATTACCACAACAAAATGCTTATGCAAATAATGGGAATATTCAGATTTAAAATGAGAGAATAATAATAAAAGGTCAACGAATTTGTAAATCGATTTTTTAAAATACTGACTCGCTCTGAAAATAGTATCTCCATATACTTCATACTGCTAATAAGTCACCGCATACTACTCGTATATATTACGATAGAAGGATTTGGAAATTTGCTTGCATTAATATTGTATATCATTGTGCACGCATATTTCACATGTTCTGCTTTTGCTTCCCGTGTTCCGGGTTTGCGTAAGTTGTCATTACTCTCGTCCGAGTGGTAAGACTACCATCGTATTTTTCCTTATCGGAGAGAAGCGCGCGCCGGAGACTGTATTTTAGGGTAGCCTCTTACGACTACGTGTTACGTTAAAGATGGAGAAGCCAATATTAGATGGAAGCTCGGATCATGTGGGTAAAGTGTATTCGGCGAGGCTACCACAAGGCGAGAGGACGTCCCCTCCCCTATAATAATTACAGTGGCATGAGTTCAAGTAGCTTTATTCCAACAAAATAAATGTATGTTCACAAATATGAAAGGTCACACTGATTTCAAAATTAAATTAATGGTCTCAATTAACAATATCAATTTAAACGAACAGAAGTGTTTTTATTAAGCAGCTAACGTGGCTTCCCACGACACCTTCACCAATGGATGTTGCCCAATTCGACCGGAACATTAACCCCAAACCATAACGGAGAACACACACACACATATGTTCAACACTGGACAATATACCAGGTGGCTCACTGCAGCCGGCCCTACCGTGAGTTAAAACAGTTGCAGAAGTTCACGGCGCAAGAGAGGCCAGTGGCGTTGCAGCTTCTTAGCGGGACGTGAGGTGAGAGGCAATTGAATCAGCGTGTGCACCTCGTGGTAATGGACAATAATCGTATAAAGAAACCGAAAAAGTCTCATTCTACTTACAGGATTTTCATTTTCCAGGGAATAAACTCACTCCTGTATATGCTGCTATTGTCTTACATTTGAATTAAAGATTGTAAAGAGCAAGCATGAGGGCACGTAATGTTTCATTGGTATTTTTTCGTTTCTTATTAATGTTATTGTTGTATTTGGTTATTATTAGTTATTGTTATTATTGATATTGTTAGTTTATTACGGTTAATTATTGTCATGTTAGTTATTATTATTTTTATTAGTGTATTTGTTAGCATTAGTATGTGTATAAGTGTTATTATTGTCATTATTATTATTATTATTATTATTATTATTATTATTATTATTATTATTATTATTATTATTATTATTATTATTATTATTATTATTACTATTACTATTATTATTATTATTATTATTATTATTATTATTATTATTATTATTATTATTATTATTATTATTATTATTATTATTATTATTATTATTATTATTATTATTCAGTATACCCTTTGTAGGGTAAATCTACACATCAAAGCCATCATACCTGTGTTGTAAGCTGAAGATAAACAGAATATAAACCACACTAGTGCATCTGTAGTTAGCCTTTTGTATGCAAAAAACATTATGGAAGCTTTGCTTAATTCTACTCTTTTGTTTCACTCAACGCGATTTAAAGGTTCTTACTAGAAGCTGCGTATGTCCCTAAAGTTATTTCTAACTGATGAAATAATTTTGCACACATACAGTGTCCCCTAAAGAGGCATTGGACATTTTGGTAGCATAGAATGCACATAGGAACACGCTTAGGTCTGTCTAATACAGCTCGCGTATTCATTCTAGAACAGTTACCTTGATGCAGAAATCAGTTACTGAGCCTGGATATTACCCTCTCTCTCCTGTAGTCAGCGAACTTACGTCTTGTGTTACTTGATGCTATACACAGGTGAATCGTCTGCTCCTCAGTACAGTTCACTGCAAAGTATTGTCGTATGGATGTTAGTGTGCATATGTTGAATTAACTTTGTGATAATCTCTCCTTTAATTCCAAAGTTAAAAGGAAAACCATTCATAGTCAGATTCATAAGGTGGTTGCTAGCGATTGTGAATACATGAAGAAAGAGGCCAAGCATAAATATTGCTACTCTACGGAGGTTTTCAAATAAAACAATTTAAAAAGAATTCCACAAATTGCAAGAAAGATTTGCTGCAGCCCCAAGCGCCTCACACAGTTGTGTTCGCATAACTGTGCACGAAGAATAAAAACATGAGGAAAAAGCATCATTTGGGGCTCCTGGGAAAATAAGTTACACACAACGTCTCGACAACAGAACAGGAAGTGGCGAAATGGGACAAAGAATTGAAAGAATTATAAGTGAAGACAATGGGGCGGAAACCGGCGGCGAAGATAGTGACCAAGCCCTAGATTCTTAGGTTCTGATATATTTTATTCTTGGTCGCTTACTCTCTGAATTTCAGTTCACTATAATGTTCTACCTAGCAAAGAGTGATATACGTCTATTTTATAGAGCCTAAATGGAACTAATGTTTTGTTAGGACTTAATAAGACGTATTTTTCGATAAAACCTAATAATAGCTAACTAGGTTATTTAAGTAAATACAGTACACGTATTTATGTAAAGTATTTTCAACGGAGATCATTCGAATGAGGAAAATGTTAAATAATTATGATCTTATGAAATCTTTTGTAATAATAATTTCAAGGTGCCACAGCCCTTGCCGGGCCTAGGCCTACTGCCTGACAGAAGCGTCCACCACCTCTGCCCATCACAGAAGTTTCAACAATTAATATACCCTACAAAATTCTGTTTTAGTGCACAGTAAGATGTCAAGTCGAAGCAAAAATCAGTCGCGTTCCCTGTAAGAAAAAAGTGCAAGAATAATTGATTTGACAACTGAGAATATTTCAAAGTATGTTCAGTGTTACCTTTTTCAATTTGACATTAGTGTTATAAACACAATGGCATGCTCAGTGATTTCCACAAACGTCCAATATTTAAAATATTCCAAAAGTCCTATACATTTTTAAAGTGAGCATATAAGATTCCATAAAATCCTAGTATGCTGATAGATAGAAACTAATTGTAACCGTTTAAAGCGTAAAATTTCGGGGGCTTGATTATGAAATTGATAATGACTCCACAGAAGACGAAAGTATGTCGGCTGTAAAATAATTACAATGTAATAACTCTTTAATTCATTGCGAACTGAAATCGTTTTTGGAGTAATGCAATTTAATTTGTCAGTGACTGTACGATCTCTTTGTATAGAGACATGTGAAATAAACATTCCAGTGATACCCAAGCAGGTGTCTTCATCACGCTGGCGCTGAAGGCAGGAAAGTAAATCCCAACCAATCTTTTATTTAAATGCTTCAGTGTTCAAAATCTCTTGCGCGACCTATAAGCTCAATGACTAATCGTGTCTCCCTCACGCCACGACATTAAACGTTTGAATGTAAACGAAGCAAAAGGATAGCTTATTCATTGTATTGCAAATCCTAGTGTTCAGATGACTGGAGTAGCTGATTCATTCACACATGAGTACACGCATACTGATCTGCTGTATGTTGAACGGCCAGGCGCGATGTAATGCAGCTCGGAGATTATCAAGAAAGGTTTTCGATGTGTCGATCACCATCAAAACATGTTATTAATCGTGCATAATGAAATTGCCTTTCTTGAGGAATTACAGTTAGCCACGACAAATGCTGAGATCTCTTCATCCCAGTGCCAGGCCCTGCCTAGGGCCACCACATCTAAAGGTTATCTAAAGGCAAAGTACTGACCAGAGTTATGGAACTTCGCGCTGAACTATTAGTATATTTACAGCAAGCCAAGTCACATTACTCTGAATTCATTTCTGACCCGGAATTCCTTTTGAAATTGACTTTTCTTTCTCACTTATTTGAGCATTTAAATAACTTGAATAAAAGTCTTCAAGGGCGGGATGAAAATGTCATTACAGAAAAGACAAACCCCATGGCTTTATAAAAAAAACTGAATTGTGGTCATCATCTATAAATCAAAACAACTTTGATTCATTTTCGTCGACACAGTCTTTCATTGAATAAGTCGGAAGCGAGATAAACATCAACTCATATATATATGTATGGTATGAAAATGGTGTTAGATAATTTGAAGAAAGAATTGTGTCATTACTTCTCAGTGCAAGAGATATCGATAGCACTGGGCGAAGATGGATCTTAAATCCGCTTTTAAATGCAGCTTTGAATGAGGCAGATTTAGCATCTAAGCTCAAAGAGAATCTGCTGGAATTATCTCCGATGGGATGTTTCACTTGGAATTGAAGTCTAAAAATTTGGATACCTTTTGGTTAAAAAGAAAAATAGAATACCTACCCGGAATTGACAACTGAGGCTTTGAAGTGCTTGATTCCATTTTCTACCTCGTACTTCTGTGAGTTGGCAATTTCATCAATGGTCCAAATAAAAAGTAAACTGAGAAGTTGCTTAAATTTGGAAAATGATTAGTACTTAATGTTGCAAAAACGGATCCACGATGGGAGAAATTGATTGAACAAACTCAAGCGCAACCTTCACATTAAAGTGAACGAGTACTCTAAGATTTTATTTGTTGTTAATGTGTTTGTATAAATAACATGAGTATCATTTTGTTAACTTTTTCTTTATATATCTACCTTTATAAATTTTTTTGATTTTTTACTGAGTTCTCTCGACCTCTCGCGACCCTCCTACAGGTTGAAAAACACTGTTCTAAACCATCCCGCTCATAAAATCTAATAAATTTGTGATTGCTAAAGTCAACTTAGAGAGCTTCAAAGACATTTAGAGAAAAAAGTAATTAGTTAATTGAGTGCTCGAAATGTTTGAAGGAAACACAAACCAGCAAAGGTGCAGCCTAGCAGCAATCTGAACGTCCATAATTTCGAAATCCACCCTTTTTTATGTGAAAGTGTTACTGACAACCCAAGCAAGTAACTACAAAATATGAGTTATTAATTTATGTTAAACGACTTTTCCACGGAATAAAAGTAATATGGAATGGTGAAAATAAGATTTCCCGGAATAAGTAATGAAAAGGAAGAAACGGTGCAAGGAGTATGGGGAAATTCATTCACTTAGAATCCTTTAAGGTCTTCCTTGCGTATAGCTCAAGCTCGTCTGGTATTCCGTTTCTTCACCATTGATCTACCAGCTCCTTTTTATCCAGCAGCTTCCAACTTTTACATTTCCGCTGCTGAATTCTTTAGATTCCTTTCTTTTTGATCTCAGAGTCTTTCGAATGTCTTAACTATCTCTTTCCTGTGCAGTTCTCTTGACTGAGATAATCCACACGGTATGTTCTTTCCCTGATTAATGATGCACTTTACGAGGCGAACAGCTAAAGTCGCACATTAATGTAATGAGTACTGGAGATGTCGCACACGTTGACTAGCAGCGCAAAATAATCCGGCATTCAAAACCCAGCAAATGTCTTGAAGCAAAATAAATCATGTATCAGTTTAAAATTGGTAACCGGGACAGTATAAGCTGCAGATTCTTCATCAGGCATGGGCGCGAGGGGAGAGGTAAGCGCACCTACTCATCTCACATCCTCTTGCTAAGTGACCAAGATTGTTCCGATGCAATAAGCGCAGTTCAACTTGCGCGTAGTAACAATTTCTACGTTGTTGTTAACTATTTCCTTTATACTAAACACATTTTGCATACAATAATTATTACAGCCATCCCCTGTGGTTGGCAAAATTACATAACCTTCAAGTCCTTTATCTTAAGCTTGTAATTTTCTTGCGCTGCTTTATGATTATCGTACTAAATCGTTTATCTTTCACACTAAACAAATCAGTAAAGTTCGACTGATGTTCAGTCTTAAAATATTTTATAACTGTTTGATCAACATAATAGTTTGGTTTCAAATTCAATACTGTGTTCAAACTTTGGAACACTAGATACAATAACTTATATTTAATAAACTAGTAAGACACTACACCACTAAAAATCTGACGTGTTGCACTCACATCACTTTCTCTACTCTTGTACTAACCATTCTTACAAACTCTTATTCCTTTATGTTCTTCGTGTTAAGACAAACATTGTACATAATTATCTTACTGCTTATTTCCTTGTAGGTACAAGGGGAATGTTAGAACACAGCAGGCTTTGTGAGATAGTCAAATCTTTTAAACCTTTGAGATTCAGTTCTCTTTGCACACTTAGCATATAAAAATGAACAACGATTTTCCATTTCACGAATGTTTTCCGAAACTCATACACATGACAAGGAATATCTCCGAAATGGTTCGACCTAGAAGAAAATTTATTCCGACATAAATTGTGTATTTTAGCAAGATCTACATTTTTGTACAGTATGATTTGGTCTATCTCTAACGGTTTACCAGTTTATGTAAAAGTCGTCCAGAGTAAATGCGACTACAGGGGCTACAGCCGAAAAATTCAAGATATACATTTCATGTGTCGTAAAAATGTCTCAGACATATGATGTGTTAATCAAAATGGTTAGAGCCATTTTCAAGAAAATCAAAATTTTCGAAAAATGTTCCAATTAAAGGGTAGTTTGGGGTGAGGCTATTTTCTTCAAAATCTTCGTGTCTATTCCTTGAAAGACATTAAACTTAAATACCAACATTGGTTTTTAACCTACTTTCCGTTTTTGAGTTATGCTGTCCACAGACACACAGACAGACAGACACACACACACACACACACACACACACACAAACACACACACACACACACACGGACCTTTTTCTAAAAATGCTTTTTTTTTTTTTGGATTCAGGGGGTCTCAGAACATATATTTCCGGTGAAATCTCGACATCGAATTTTGGGTGGAATACAATACTTCCCCTACTTACCAGTAGAGAAAGTAAGAAGTGGAATCATATTGTCCCTTCGGTATGTTTACAAGTACGAGTATCTAGAAAGTGCCTTTTGAAATTGTAAATAGCCATACTCACTACTGAATGAGACGTGTTGAAAGCTAAATAGCAGTCAAGGGGAGGGATGGCCGGTGGACTGAGGTAAGAATGCGTTTCAGTAAAGTGGCCCTCTTGAGCCGATTTTGTCCATAACTGTTCTAGATAATTCATAACAAACAGCAGATTTATACTTCTTACTATGTCCACTATTCAAAATAATTGCAGCTTTGTTTGAGAGGTAGAAGTGGAACTTAAAAATTTAGTACCACAGCTGGGATTTAAACCACAGACCCTCCGCTCTCAAACATTGCCCACACACGGCCTGTGTGTTTAAAACTACCAACAGCAAGTTTCTTGGCATAATTAAATAATAATTACAGCTTGTTTTCACAATTGCAAAGAGAGTTATTTTCGTAAAAGTGTGTGTGTGTATGTGTGTGTGTGTGTGTGTGTGTGTGTGTGTGTGTGTGTGTGTGTGTGTGTATCGGGGCGAGGGGGAGTAGGATTCAAGGCCTTGCTAGGATGCGAGACGAACATTTCGAAGAAAAGCCTCTACTCCAAAGGTGCACATTGAAAAAATTCTCAAATGTTTATTTTCTCAGAAATGATCTAACGATTTTGATTAATATACCATGCTTTAAGACATTTAACATCGAGCGGGATGGCTCCGTGGTGACGGTGGGGCTCGCTTTCGGGAGGTCGTGCGTTCGATTCGCGTGGCCGACCTTCCTGACCCTTGGGTTTTTCGGGGGATTCCTCGGGACACTAGACAAATACCTTTTACTTTTCTTTTCTTCAACTTAGTGTCACCGTCTGCGATGCCGTATGTAGTAAAAGCGGGCGTTAAACACTACAAAAAACTCTCCCATTATATAGGATATACGCCCCTAGAACTTAAAAGCCAATGCCTAGCGTCAGACGTCTATCGAGAGAGCACATGAACCTATGGCTCAAACAGAGTGAAGACCTGGAAGCGGGTGTTCAGCCAAGCACCAGGTATGAAGTGAGGAAGAGGAGGAGATGAAATGCAGGCGAAATTGATGATTGGAAAGGTTATAATGGAGCAATTGGTGGAATGAGTGGCGGGGGAAAACCAGAGAACCCGGAGGAAACCCGCCGCTTCGTCCATCACGAATACCTACCACATGCAGGCCCCTAGGATCGAATCCGAGCCGCCTAGGTGGTAGGCAAACGCTCTAACCGCTCGGCCAGGGCGCCGCCGCTAGACAAATACTGGAAAGGATAGTTACATCCCCCGAATTTCCTGTCCTTCCGTTCCTCTTCAGATTTCTTTCATTTCACCCCGTTTATTCCTTCAGGGTCGCAAGTTTCAGTGCAGGCGTTAGGTGCAGCTAGGCAGGTGTTATATGTACACAGGAACTCTTTTTCGTCGTTTGTTGCACATGGGATTCGGGTAGGGCCCGGCATATGGGGACATTGGACCCCACCAAGATCCCCCGAGGATGACCCCGGAAGACCTAAAGACTTCAAGATGTGAAACTTAGAGACCTCTGTCAATCCCTATACCGTTAGTCTGAATCTGGCTACAGAATGTCCCCTTCCTATCTTCCTTCCTTACTCCCTCCCTCCCCTTCCCCCTCCCTCCCTTGGATATGCCTTGGGGGCAAAGTTACAAGCCTGGCCTCAGTGCTGAGCACCCTCCGTATCTCTGCTATTCCAATTCCTAAGACATGTAATGCCAAAATGCATATTTTAGAATCTTTGAGGATAGTCCCTAAATTCTTCGTCTTCATTCTGAACCACTAATGTGTAATTGGTAAACCAAGAGCTAAAGAAAATCTTAGTGCAGACAATATTTAGATCAATATTTATTACATTTTCACGGCTGGTGTATTAAGTATAAAATTATTATCCGGGATCGTAGCCTGTGATCTATTAGACAAGCTTCTGCCAGACGTTTCGACCGACGCAGCTCCGGACGGAAAGGCTGGAAGAATAATGTCCAGTAGACCAGACCTAAAAGCCCGAATAAACATTTTACAATCAACTGATGTAAAATAAATTGTTTGTGGAATTAACTGTTTCGGGGTTATTTTTCATTATTGTTTTGAATTTTCAAATATACTTTTTGTTGTCTGCAAGTAATATGGTGTCATATAGCTAATATAGAGCAAATTGCTTTATAAAAATTGCACTATCGTTTTAGCCTACTTTTCTTTTGTCTTCCATTTAAGGAAGGCATTTAAGACCACATCGGTGGCTTTTAACATTTGGAGAAATTGCACAACAGCAAGATGTTCACTCGTTTTACAGTGGCTTTTAATCTTTGGACTGATATTACTTTGGGCTATTACATTAAATTTACACGCACATTCTCACTCATTCATTCTTCCAGAGTCTGAGGAGCATAGAAAATAATCCTTTCTGAGGAAAGTTGTCTACCCTCTAGCCGGGAATCGAACCCTTAGCCTCTGGATTCGAAGGTTAGGATGCTAAACAACAGACCACAGAGGCAGTCCCTACTTGTTCTTATATCTATAACAATATATGTAAATATGCAATGAAAGTTTATTTCGACTAACAAGAAGGAAGTTTTAGATGTTTCCCCTGGTATGAAATGAAAAATGAAAAATGTTATTTGGGCATGGTTTACAACCTGTGGGAAGTTTAATTATATATCCCGGATTCCCCAAATTTCCCGCTCCTCCATTTCAACTCACTTCTCCTTTCACACTACTATCATCCTGCTTGCCTGTTTCAGGTTGTAAGTGTCGGCGGGAGTCCCGGTAATGGATGGCAAAGAATAAGCATGTTCACTGGATCAGGGGTGGTCTAAAAATAAAATAAAAATCTGTATAATAACCCTGGCACCTAATTACTTATACCAGGGCTAATATGTCAGAGTTTTAACATTTATTAATTCTACACATTCATACATACAGCATACTTTACAGATAAATTATAAAATAAAAATACAAAATAATATAATAAATTATAAAATAGAAGGGGAAAATTGCATTATGTCATAAAAACAAACAGACAAGAAAGTAAAAACAAAAACACAGGTAATAATATCAATCACTCTCAAAAATACAAATACTACTAAACAATAACAAATCATTTATAATACAATAAAATTTCTAAATAAATTTATTTTAAAAGAATTTAACAATTTATAATATAAGAAAAATAATAAAAACAATAAAATTAAAACAAATTTATCTCCTGAATACAACAAAAAATAAAAGATTTCATGCATACCAACATCATTCACAGAACTACAAACTATTACTAAACAATAAACAAATATATAAAATTAAATTATTAATTATATTATTAAATATTATTTATTAAAATTATTTATAATAATTGTTATTACTATTATTATTGCCTATCATTATCATTATTATAATTATTATTACTTAATATATTTATTTATTAACTTATAATTATACCTATAACTAATACTTTTGTATATATATTTTTAAATTTAAATTTACATATTTATTACAGATTATAAATAAACCAAGGTTTACTGGTATCCAGTAGGTGGTCTCCGAGTTCCACCGCCTCCAGTTAGATGTGCAAGTTTGCAGGAGCAGAAATAATATTCTATTGTTTGCTAACGACGCTGTCAATTGCCGGGACAATATCAGCGCCACCGATGTGTCGGAATTTGATCCCACAAGTTGTTCTAAACGCCAGTAAATATACTGACATGGGGCTGTCGCTTTTAAGCTCACTTAAAAGCCATCGGTCTGGGCCAGGATTGAACCCACGACCTTGGGATGCATGGAAAATTCAGCCAGTTGCAGGAGCTGCAACCCGGAAGCGTCAATCTTTGAACTGTAGGGATCCTGCCCCCTTCCCCTTCCGGGACATAGGTACAGAAGATCTTCCATAGGTCGTGATGCTAAGTCCCTCCTCCAAACCTTGTTCTCCCTGATGACCAGGGAGAGGTCTTAGTTCCTGCAGGGTTACAGGTTAACCAACTTTGAACATTGAGATTATATGTAAAAGGGACATGACAACTCGATCTGGAATGATATGTGACAGATTGAATTATTTATACCTTTCATAAATATATACATAAATATTATTATTATTTTGTAACCTGTTGCTATGATCATCCTCATTTTCAGAGTGTCAAGAACAAAACTTGCGTAACATACCTTACATGTAATGTTTTCTGCTTCTCAATTGTTTACATGAATTTATAACTAGAGTGTTGCACACAGACATCAAATGTTTATTTCAAGTGCAAATTAATCCTGAGTTAGGTTCCCTGTTTGCAACTACTGCACTGAACTGCGCTATGCATCCTGGAGCGGTTGTGCATAACACAGCCAGTGCTTGACCCTGCTCATGTCCGTGTGATACCAACTTGCAGCGCTCTTGTGGTACTCGAAAGGTACAGAAATGCCTCGTCCCACTCATGAATCTATGATGGTTTGAGTGCACATGCTGCTTAGAGTTCTACTCATAGGGATTTTCCAAGCCCCAATGGAATTCACTATCAGATGTCACTCAGGGTCAAGCCTGGAATCCCGTGTGACGACACGAATAATGACGTAAATGTCTTGCGTGCAACCAGCCATGCCAGGAACAACACGCTGTTCAAGGTGTGCGTGTTCCCAAAACATTGGCAAAGGATGCGTATAAGTGAAGGTCGGCCAGTGGAAAATGTCATGCAACTTTCCGTCACGGCGTGGCGATGAAGAGCTTTGATCCATTCTCATTTGTTTTCTCTTAAGCGTTTATTTATTTTCCTCCAACAGTTTTATGACATAACACATTGAGAATAGTTCCTAGAGCTATATGATTTATTAATCTTGCAAAAACCAAACTATTTGCTTATAAAATATCGGATGTGTTGCATTCGTAATCTTTCTTGTTAATCCATATGAAGTTTCAGTTGACATTTACACTTTTTATTGTACTTTATGCTAGGTACAGAGATAGTTAGATTTTTGGAGAGCTTAGGTAGTGGCTTTTAAATCTCCTGCTCTTTGAATGATTACGAGAAGAAAAATTGTTACTTCCCAGTTGAGAAAGACAAAAACATTTGAAAACTGAAGTCAATAAAAAGAATGTCTCGTATCTGGTGAACCCTACAAAAAGCTTTATGGGACTCTTAATGCAATTCCTTAGATGAGCCAACGGCTACTCCAGCAAAGAAGAAATTAGAAACAAAGTTAAATGTAAAAAGAACTAAGAGAAAGAAATAAAATAAATATTAAACTGTAGAATTGTCTCTTACAGGAATGGAGCGGGGGGGGGGGGGGGGGGGATATGCAGGTCTATGAAGCTGGAACGGCATATCACACAATCCAAGAAATAGAGCAGATCAACTTCCATGAAGTCATGATCAAGGTGATGTTCTTCTGCTGAAGTATTTCAAATGTGGACATAACGAAAAACGGAGCACGTGAAATGAACTGATAAAGCGAGTACAAACTATTTCAGAAAGCAATGACGAAAGAAGAACATCGCGAAAACTGTCCAGAAAGAGAACATATTCGTAACACAGAATAAGAGGAACATGGTCTCAAAGAGAAGTTCTGGAAGGAATGCTAGGAAAAAAATCTGATGCGTTGCACTCACATAACTTTCTCTACTCTCGTACTAATCATTCTTACAAACTCTTATTCCTATATCTTTGTGTTGGTTGAGATAAACATTTGCAGAAATTATCTTATTATTCATCTCCTTGTAGGTGCAAGAGATTATGGGAATATAGTACGCCTTGAGCGAAGTTCAAGTCTTTTATTGCTTTGAGATTCCGTTCCTTTTGCACGACTAGGATATGAAAAATGAATAACAATCTTCCATTTGAGAAAGTATTCCAAAACTCACACAAATACAAGTAACATCTCCGAAATGGTTCACTCCACAAAAAAAAATGTATTTAGACAAATCGTGTGTTTTAACGAGATCTATATTTTTTGTATAGTAAGGTTTGGTCTATCTCTTCCGGTTTACCAGTTATGCACGGTGGTCAAGAACAAACAAGGCTACGTGGGCTATAGCCAGAAAATTCAAGATATACAGTTTATTTGCCATAAAAATATCTCAAAACATGTGGTATTTAATCAACATTGTTAAGCGCCATTTTCGAGAAAACCAAAATTTTTGAAAAATTTTCCGTGTAAAGGGTCATTTAGGGTGGAGGAATTTTCTTGAAAATCTTCGTGTTGCATTCTTGAAATGTATTAAACTTAAATACCAATCTTAGGTTTTAACTTACTTTTCGTCTTTGAGTTAAGCTGTACACAGACGCGCACACACACACATACACATAGACCTTGTTCTAAAAACTCTTTTTTGTTTCAGGGGGCTCAAATTATATATTTCCGGTGAAATCTCTGCATTGAATTTTTGGGTGGAATACAAATACTTCCTCCACTTACTATACTTAGTAGAATAAGTATTGTATTCTATCCAAACTTTTATACTGATATATCAATGTAAATAGGTGTATTGAATCCCCTAAACGCCAAAAAAGAAAGTGTTTTTACAAAAGGTTCCCTGTGTGAGTCTATCTGCCTGTGCCAATGCGTGTTCTTATACGGCATAATTAAATAATAAAAAGTCGGTTTAATACCAGACTTTGTATTTAAATTCAAATATTTCAAGGATGTGACAGGAAAATTTGAAAATTCCCCACCCCAAAGCTATTCTTGACAAGGAAAGGTTTTCAAAAATTTTCTCAAGGATGTCTAGCAATTTTGATTAAAATACCACGTGTAAAGCTGTTTTCATGATAAATGTACTGTAAACCTTGACTTTCCTAGGAATAGATACCCTCTGAGGTCATTCTCATTCTGATTGACTTGCATACCTTGTAAACCATAAGAGATAGATAAAGCCTCACTAGACGAGAAGGAGAGATATAGATCTCTTTAAAACAAACAATTTATGTGAAGTAATTTCTTGTAACATTTACCATTTCTGAGATATTGTTTGCTATTGGTTTGAATTTTTAAATAATTATACTCTTATGAAGGGGACAATAATTGCTGCCCGTCGTATTATTCTCTCTCTCTCGTAATGAAAACAGAACGGAATTTGAAAGCTACAATGACACCTCTTTAAAGATGGACAGAGAAAGTCATTTGAATGCAACATACCAGAGACAGGCACTCGAACCCTGGACCCCTTGAACAGCAGACAGGGCACTCTACCGACTGAGCTACGGGATAAATCATCCTCGTTTGGTAGAGAAATCCATATCACTTTTGTTTGTATGTTTGTATTGTTTGTACGATTTTGACTAATAGATATAGCTACACCAATTTGCTTAATCTAATTTTCGTGTCGTGATCATGCATCATAATTCGCTTTTGAATAAGGTGCATGAATATACATTATTAAAACAATATATGAATTTATCTACGCAATTGAAAATATGAGGCGTATGAAAGCGCCAGCTTGGATAGATGTTTATATTATTTTTCCGACGATCTTTTAAATATTTTTCTTCTTTCAGACTGAGTACAATACGTTAAATATCTCCTAGAGCCCTAAGCATGGAGAGTTATGAGTGTAAACTTAATCCGTTTACTGGTGCGTTTACCTGAAAATGACTAATAATGCTTATTAATTTCTCCAGCACTCAAGTTGTGAAAATGTCACAGCGCCGGTTAATTTATCACCACAGCACACAGACAAAATTGCTCTGTTGATAAAACATCATGCTGACGGACGTGCTGCGCATTACTAATTTTAACATGCCAGATAAATTATATGTGATAAATGTTGGAAAGTAAAGCACGTTTTAAAATTTTCCCTAGTGATTGTTCATTTCCAGGTTTTCTTGAACCGTGCTACAAGATACGGGAGAGAGCAAAGTAAACTGGTCACAGAAATAGTAAAAAATCGAAGTAGAAAAATAGAACAGCTAAGGAACGCTCTACAAGTAAACAAATACTTCCATGTGATATACGAAGTAAATAGAAAAAAAAAAAAAAAAGTGAAAGGGCTCCGCGGCGACGTGTAAGGCTTGCTCTCGGGAGTTCGTGGCTTAGATCCCTGTGGCCGACCTATTGAAGCATGGGTTATTTCTGGAATTTCCCCCAGAATATACTCTCCCTCAATTTCACTTTACTAATCATTTCATTCATCTTTTCATCTGCTTGGTGTATTTCACCCTACCCTCTTCTGTACCTGCTCTCCTGTGGTCTGACCACCCTCTGTCTCCTCTCACTTCACCCCTCCCTTCTAGAGGCACACCTTTTGGGTAAAGCACTAAAGATCTCTAACGGTGAAGTGCCAAAGATCCCCCCACCCCCGCGTCTGTGCTACTCCTACTCCATGATACACAGCCGTTTTATATTGAGGAAGACGAGCGGCATAGGTTTTCTTTTCATAATCCAGCCACAGACCATAAATTCCTTATTGTATTGGTCACTTAGAGAATGGAATGAATGACGCTGTCTAATAAGAAAGGTCACAATTGTGTTGAAGTTTTGCATAATTTTGGAGCGCAAACTCGCAAACGCTAAAAGTAGCAGATTTTCGGCATTGGCGTAATTTCCAATGTGATGTGCCAAATTCAGGGCTTCCGAGAAAGATGGCACAGATTAACCTTTGAACCCAAAAACTTCTGATATGTTCACTCATTTAGTAAGAAGGAGCAGCCGCGAAGGGCTTGGTGCTTTAAAGGATACATGAGGTTAGCACTCATGAATGTTCGTTCTCTAATCATGAACCACAGAGAAACGAAGCTCCTGCCAACAAAATAAACAGTTTGTACAAAAGACATTTTCGGTAAAAGCAAATTAGCAATTTTCAAAAGTATGCGTGACTGCACATATGGTTGAAAAAATTTCAACTAAGATGTACCACAAATAAAACAAATTTTAAAATCTTTATCCATCGTTGAAGACCTTTTAGATCGCTTGATTTTACTGTAAATTATATTTGTGTACTGTGTTTTAAAATCTGAATAAAGCATACATTTTCTAGGAAGTTTAGAACATTCAGTCGAAACCCACACATATCCTCGATCTTGCATATATCAAGAGAATCTACATATAAGCGCATATCTCAAGTACTACTTGAAAGTTCAGAATTTTTGTGCATTTTATAATATTTTGGACAGCGAAGAAACAAAGAATGTGATCGGTGGCTCGATAGTTACATTTAGCTTTATTAAACCATTACAAGCTTTCAGAATTACTTCTGTCAATTTACAAGTGTTTTTGAGACGTTTAGAGTTTCTGAGGCGCTTTCAACCTGCATCGTGAAAGTCTTCAAATTTGGCTGAAGAAACATCAAGCACTGTAAAATTATTTAGCATATTGAAAATCTTTCTTTAGTGCAACCTAGCAACCTAAGCCGAATGGATTGTCTATGGACCATGAGGCCTAGAATGATTGTCAATTGTTTTTCGAGACCAAGCCATAGATAGAATGGGTATCTTCAAGGTATTAAATGCTGTAAGTTTTGTCAAATTTGAGAAAGCCTAATTTTCCTTTATGTAGAAATAGGCCAATTAAAGTGATGTTATTTTAATATTCTTCCTTAACTTCTGACCTTACCTTAACACCAAAAGAAAACCTATACTATATACACTTTTGAAAAATGCTTTAAGGTGGGTAAAAGTAAAAATAAAATAAAAACACACATTAAACCTACAGTATATGTATATGTTTGTTCGAATAGAGCATTATGGCTCACAGTTTGAAGTACTGTGACGTTAGGCTCGGCGCTCACCAAAGGACGGACGAGGCCAAGCTGTTTCACAGCACATGCTTAGACGGCGAGGGGACAAAGACATTGAAGGTCAGCCTGCCTCGCGCGATTGTTTTATGTACCTGACTTCAACAATCGAAGTGCCAGAAACAAAAGGGGGTTTCGAGAACGTTTGTGAGACTTCTAGCTTATTCTGTCATTTCGGGTGTGTGTTTGTGTGTATGTGTATGTAACTAGAAATATCCGTGTGAAACCATCCTCAATATTTAAGGAGGCCAGAGAAGTGAAGAGCGTGAGTTTTAGAGTTGAGTTACGGGCATAAGTAGGTCAGTGTCTGTCAGTGAGTGTGAGACAGCTCTGCGTGTGTGTCTTCATGTCGGTACGCAGTAAGAAGATTCAGGAACGTCGTGAGTGATTCTAACGTCTTAATTCGAGTGTGAAAGACACGGGAAGGGAAGGAAGACACCGAAAGAACTGAGCAAGGTTATGAGAAGAACATTTGTGAGTTGTGTTACCCCGAATAATAGTAGAGTCGTAGACTGTTTACGACGAGAAGAAAACTGTATATTTGTGGTAAAGGTTTAGAAGATAATAAAGTGATAGAAAAGTTACCGGAATGGATTTATTCATTTAGTCACACTGGTGTCGGGATCTCAGATTGACGTTTTGTTACAGCGAGTTTTGAAAGGGAAAAAAGAAATGAAAAGAAAAGCAAAAAGCACATCAGAAATGCCACTGGCCACTCGCACTCTTTTATACTTGTTATGAGAATAGTTATAGTTATGTATAATAAGATAAAATATAATGCACTGAACGCATACTGGTTACAAAGAGTTTAG
Source organism: Tenodera sinensis (assembly GCA_030765045.1). Taxonomy (NCBI): domain Eukaryota; kingdom Metazoa; phylum Arthropoda; class Insecta; order Mantodea; family Mantidae; genus Tenodera; species Tenodera sinensis. Next base: position 38,745,224 of record CM060971.1, read on the forward strand.
TAATAGAAGCATGGCACATTTCTAAGGATTCAGAATATCAAAAGAGTAATATAATGTACTTAGAAGAAGCTATACTCAGCTTACTCATGGGGAAAAGCCAAAATACGAATACAACCCGTCTTATGGTTGATGACACAAGCCCGAATCTCGGGAAGGACGTTGAATCGGGTTGGATGTGGGCTCGCAAAATTGTTAGTGTCTCTCAAGGAGCAGAAATGTCAGAGTGGCAGGAAGAAATCAGGATTCAGCGGTCAGTGCAATAAGAGGTGTGGGGGAGGCGGGAGAAGGAAGACCTTGACTGTGAAAACATGTGGAGAAACATAAGCTACCAAGAAGGCTCCATTTCCACACGCTACTCTCCCCGTGCACAATTGTATCGCAGTCGTCATGAAGGTGAGTGAGTGCAATCAAGTTTTCATGCTTTCAATTCTGCATTTGTAATTAAGCTCATCTAGGATATGGATTTTCACTTCCTTGCTCGTTAACACATAAAACATAACAGCTTCAAATTAAAAAAAAAAGAGAAGTGTGGATGCAATTATGCTTCAATGTATGAAGCATTGACAATACTTGATATTGCTGAAATATAACTTCAATAAACGTTCAATTAAAGAAGAAATGTTTTACTTCACAGCGATACTCAACATAAACATCTAGGATCTATTTTTATCAATTATTATAAAACTATGTATGGCTCCTTAGTTTCTTTTGTATGTTCGTTTTGTTTTTCTTTTCTTTGTGTGTGGGTGTATGTGTGTGTGTGTATGTGTGTGTGTATGTGTGTGTGTGTGTGTGTGTGTGTGTGTGTGTGTGTGTGTGTGTGTTTGTTTGTTTGTTTGTTTGTAAGGCAGGATCTCAGTTCCTTACCTTTTTGCTGCTTGTTGTTTCTAGTTTTAACTCACTCGATATTTAAATAACAATTTCAATCTCCTGGCGTTGGCGATACAGAAGTATTATCTTTTGTAGAATGACAAGAAACAATCTTTATACTGGCATGACTTCGTTAACCACTCTGCATGAGTGTAACAAATGTGTGCAAATACAATTGGCAATAAAGAGCCGTTTAACCGAAAAAAAAAAAAAAAAAAATGTGTCAAATATTTGGAGCTATTGTTGATGAATGGACCTCAATGGTTTATTATTTCAATAAGTGTAGCGCAAATATTGTGTGATTAGTGCTGTAATGCATTTCTAGCTTAATTCGAATGAATTTAGTCGTATTTAATGCTAACATGACGTAGCCAAATCTCTCCTAGTAATTGAAATTTGCATGCCAATAATTCTAACATTAAATTGTGACTAAATTCGTTCGAATTAAGGTAGAAATGCATTACAGTATTGTTTATACAATGTCTGCGCGACAGTTAGTGAAATAATTAACCATGCATATTTGCTTGTCAAGAAGCTAGATGGCTCCAAATGTTTTACTCAAATTATTTTTTTTTCGGCGAAGCGGTTCTTTGTTGACAATAATTGTACTGGACATATTTGTGTCACTCATCATGTAGAATACCTTTACCAGATCCGCAATAAGAAACACAGTTTGGTATAACTCCGCACAATACATGTACAGCATAAACAGTTGACACGCAGAAACTCTTCAGTTTTTGTAAACTGATTATTTGATTATTTTCTATTTCCAAATAACAGAGAAAAATGCAGTGGATTACAACAAAATCATTAAACGCGTTCATTAGCACATTTTATAAGTGATACCATTTTCTACTTTTTGTTTACCTCAAGTGTGCTTCTTATTTCGGGATGAGATAGTTAACGTATGCCTGAAGCAGTACCATTTACCCGGTATATCATTGACCTTCCTTTTCCTCTTTACTCTAATTTTCAATGATTTATAGCCGCTTGGAATTAGATGCACTGTATATATTAAGATTTACTTTTCTTATTCAGATTTCTGACACACTGTATTCTTTTCGCACTTTTTCGAAGGGTTGTTATTTTTCCGCAACATAAGACTATAATCTTCCCAAAGCCTCTATATTTTACATTCTATTACGAAAGCTTAGAAAGAAAAACTGTCTCAATTATTTAAAGTGCAGTATTCGTTCATTAACCCTTCGTTATCGCGCGCTCTGGTAGAACACCATTAGTTGCGCGGGGCCTAGTAACCCCCCGCTATACACGATGGAAGTGAAATGATCCGTCAGACTTTAACAGCAAATTTCTCATGTTCTGCATAACAAGAAAGTCTAATACCAAAATGTTGAAAAGTTTATAGTTTTCTAGAAAAAAATATGTTTATAAAAAAATTTATCATCACCTCGCTGAATTATTATTGACTGAAGGTTCTTGATTTATGGCTATATCCATAGAAAATTGAATAAATGACAACTTTTTCCTTTGGCGTATTTCAATAGATTCAACGGTTTTTGTGTAGATTAAATTTAAAAGAACCCACCATTTATTGCCTTTTTTTTGATAAAAATATTTTTTTCCAGAAAACTATAAACTTTTCAACATTTTGGTATTAGATTTTCTTCTTATTCACAACATGAGAAATTCGCTGTTAAAATCTGACGAATCATTTCACTTCCAACCTGTATTTTTGTGCTTGTGCGTTTGTATTTATTTTTTTAAACTTCATTTTTTCTTCATCCACATGTTTAGCTTCATAGATCGAAGTAGATAAAATGTATGAGTGCACTATACATTATAATTTGTACTATACTACATGGAAACAGAAATTGCGATGTTGAGGTATAAGCTTCTAATTTGAAATTACTTCAAATAATAATAATAATAATAATAATAATAATAATAATAATAATAATAATAATAATAATAATAATAATAATAATAATAATAATAATAATAATAATAATAATAATAATAATAATAATAATAATAATAATAATAATAATAATAATAATAATAATAATAATAATAATAATAATAATAATAATAATAATAATAATAATAATAATAATAATAATAATAATAATAATAATAATAATAACAATAATAATAATAATAATAATAATAATAATAATAATAATAATAATAATAATAATAATAATAATAATAAAATAATAATAATAATAATAATAATTAATAATAATAATAATAATAATAATAATAATAATAATAATAATAATAATAATAATAATAATAATAATAATAATAATAATAATAATAATAATAATAATAATAATAATAATAATAACAATAATAATAATAATAATAGTAATAATAGTAATAATAATATTAATAATAGTAATAATAATAATAATAATAACAACAACAACAATAATAATAATAATAATAATAATAATAATAATAATAATAATAATAATAATAATAATAATAATAATAATAATAATAATAATAATAATAATAATAATAATAATAATAATAATAATAATAATAATAATAATAATAATAATAATAATGATAATAATAATAAATAATATAATTGACAAGTATATGATACCTATAAAATACATAAAATGAGATAGGTTGTTTTTATCCTCTTCTTTGTGATCAGTTCTGAATCCAAAGGTCTCGTTTTCAGTTTAGGTTCAGAATTGGAATCATCTGATTCATACAAGTTGCCATATACTTGTAAGGCATCATCATCACAAGGTAGATGATGCATTTCTGTAGATCATACATTTTACTCCTGTGCGTGAGAAGTACTAATGCACTATTTGCAATGGCAAACCAACATAGGACAACTAACGAGGAAAAACAAATATCAGTAATATGTAATGAGACTAAATGTGCGGGGTTTAGTTGACTTGTTCGACACATAACTCAAAATTAGTCGTTCTTACAGCTATAGAAATAAACAGATAAAATAAAATTATCGCTCCAGCAAACAATAAAGTGCAATATTAGGTGGCCTAGTCAGGTGACTGCATAGGTGCGTTTGTTCCAAAACTATAACGTTCAAATAAACCTAGGGGTCTCTCAGGCCCTTAGCGGTCAACGGAGGTTTGATACACATCATGACCAACTTTTAAATGCGCATGAATATATTTACTAATTTTTACAAAAACAATAATGTGCCGATCCTGTTTAACAATTTACCATTATGCAATGTTATTGGTGATTAATTACCTTTGATTCAAACAACTGATCACCTTGAGATGTCTTAACTTAGCCCAAGGCAGTTTGGTGGATGGCTAACGGATACATGCGTGAAAGTTTAATGTCAAAGTTGAAAGATATTGTGTCCCTAAGACTATGTCGGTTTCTCATTCTAATAGTCCTTAGTGGAATATGTTGAAACTATTTTCAATTTAATTGGCACTGTACTAAAATAACAATTAAGTTAATTTTAGTCAGTAATAGTGCTTGTCCTGGTCATTATTTGGAGGTTGGTTGCTTACAATTCGAAAGAAACATTTTTGAAATTTATCCAGTCAATGTTTGAGAGGTATAACTGGAACTGGAAAATTCAAAATTCTATCTCTCAAACATTGCCCGCACACGGCTTGTGTGTTTAAAAACACCAACAGTAAGCTTGTTGGCATAAATAAGTAATAATTATCCAGTCAATATTTAAGTGAAAATTTCCTGAGGGTCATGCGAGATCTGATAATTATTTCTGAAAGGAAATTGGAGTAATGTATTTCTGTACAAGAGTTATAGTATTATCTTCAGAATGCTCAGCACTAGCAAAATATGTAAGATGGTTTCAGGGCATAATATTGTAACAGTTTAATAAATTAACATATCCTGGTTCTATAATGATTAATTGTTCTTTCACGAATGCCGTATCAAAGCCGAAGTTGGAAATGTGGAATCAAATTGAAGAAGTTCAATATCATAGCTGGAAATTCGTGGTTCAATCCGGCTGTGTCATTTAATTTTTCTGTCGGATTCTTCCTTTTCAACTTTTATAGGTAGATTACTGTCCTTTGAATTATTGTAGTACGTAATATAACCATAGTGTGACTTTTCCGAATTGAGGCATATTTTTCATAAAATACGTAATTAAAATAGTGTGCACATAGGCGATAGAGGGAAAACCATTCGTTTATTCTGGATTAAATGATTCGATTATTCTTACCCCCCCCCCCCCCAGTGCTTCATTTGATGCACTTTTGTTATGAAACATGTGTTCAACCGAACAGATTCATACTTCCAGACTTTGCGTATGGTAGGAAATGTTTCTAATTAAATAAATATTCCCTTCGAGCCGTGGTTCTAACCCAGGACCTCTGAGTTGAGAAGCTAAACCACCGATCTCTCGACACTGTTGTCGAGTTTTTGACCTGTAATGACTTCTAAAGTAATACGTTACGCAATAGCACTGGTTTATTTGTTTTCTGAAGCATTGCGCAAAAAAGAAACAGCTTGAAACACATGTTGTTTATTAAACGTAAAGTGATTTGTCATCAAAATCTATAAACTGGGCATCGCTTACGGATATCTATATCTTGATTTCAATGTGAGGAGGGAATTGTCCGTTTTCAATGTAAATTAATGTTGGAAATACATGCTAGAATTACCGTGTCTTCTTGAGTGTTTATGAAACAGACGAGATAAGTCCAGTGGGGATTCGGAAGTCTCTGTAGAACTTCGATATAGAAAGCAGAAGAGGGAGGGAGTGAGCGGTTTAAGGGCCCGTCGACGAGGTCATTTGGGCCCGAAGTCAAAGCATACAAATCGTAAAACACTCAAACTGCCAGCAGTAAAGGTTAGAAATTTAAAAAAAAAAAAAAAAAAAAAAAAAAAAAAAAAAAAAAAAAAAAAAAAAAAAAACTGAAGGTTAGGAAGTTAAAACATTAAGAAGTGAATACTAAAACATTTAAAACATTAAAAAGTGAAGATAAAAACAGTTAAAACACTAAACTTTAAAACAGTAAACAGTTAAAACGCTAAAACAAAGGATCAAAAATAAATAAAGGTTCTCATTTTTAAAATTTAAACAACGCAGAAGAATGTAACACAAGCTAAACTTGTTTGCTAAACCCAATTTCGGGGGGGAAAAAACGCAACACCTTAGCTACAGGGGCAGGATCGTCGCCTAGAATTGAGCACATTGTAGTACCCAGACCAAGGGACTGGCGCTCACGGGCGTATCGCGGACAAAAGAAGCAGTAGATCCATCTTAAAATACCACACGTGGTAGACAGCCTGTGAACTAGCGTGCACCTGGCTTTGTAATTGCACAAATTAAGAAAAAACCTACCTACCTACCTATCTTCCCCCCCCCCCCCCCAAACCACACAAAAAATAGTTTCATACATTCATACCGTAATTCCTACGCGCACGCACATACATAGGATGATTTCTTGATCTCCAATTTTTCAGCTGATATTTTCCCTTTCTTAGATAAAAGAGAAAACAAAACACAAAGTTCTCAAGCGCAAGATCATTACTAAATTTTCCATTTTTAATTTTTTCATTTGCATAGCCCCCTTTAACTAATATGAAAGATGGCTCCACGGTAACGGGTGAAGCTCGCATTCAGGAGGTCCGGTTTTGATTTCCGGCGACCGTTCATCATAACCATTGATCTATTGTGATTTTGATGGGTCGGTAGGTGAATGGTGTAATGATTCCTCTTCTAGCAGGTCTTTCCTGTCCATCATTTCCTTTACCATGTCTGTTTCAGAGTTGAAGCATTAGGCGACGGTTTTTGGCGCATTGTGGTTGGCCGGGAGAGCTGTGCTGTGTGGAAGTCTCTCCATCGGTCGAATTGCCCACGGACCCGCTCTCCTGGTGCTCAATGTGCACGATTCTCTTAAGGGCACCGCAGAGATTTGGGATTTGTGAGCGAGCTGGAGCGGAGTAGGATGTGTTCAATCTGGGAAAGTTAAAGACTCCGTCCAAACTTATGCATCTCGCCTGATCGCTCTTGGAGTCTCTCGCTTATCCGTCTCAGGGGTCGCGTCTGAAGCCCAAAGAGCCACATTGGTCTACGTGCGGTGCTCTGCCCCAAATTCGGAGGCGCCCTCCCCCCCTGTGATATACACCTTTACTATGCTCATATCGGGGGCTTTGATTTTGGAGGCAGTGGATGGTGTTACTAACCCTTTGACTGCAGGTATTTAACATTTTTAAACCAATTTTCTAGTACATATGTAGTTTTCGTACAACACAAGGCAATTTTACTGCTCCACATATCTGTGTCCTGAGCGTTTCTTGCCACAGTTCCATCCTTTTCGTACTTCCAGCCACTTTCAACGTATAGTAAGTAGGGGAAGTATTGTATTCTACCCAAAATTTCGATGTCAAGATTTCACCGGAAATATGTTTTGAGGGCCTCCGAATCCAAAGAAAGCATCTTTAGGAAAAGAAGTCCGTCCGTCCGTGTGTGTGTGTGTGTGTGTGTGTGGGTGTGTGTGTGTGTGGGTGTGTGTGTGTGTGTGTGTGTGTGTGTGTGTGTGTGTGTGTGTGTGTGTGTGTGTGTGTGTGTGTGTGTGTGTGTGTGTGACTTTCTGGGAACAACATAACTCAAAAACGAAACGCCATTTAAACACTAAAGTTTGTATTTAAGTTTAATACATTTCAAGCAAGATTTTGAAAAAGTTCCTCCACCCTAGTCTATCCTTTACATGGAAACTACTTCAAAAATTTGTTTTTTTCAAACGATTTTGATTAAAATGCCGTTTTATGGCAAATGAAATGTATACTTTAAATTTTCTGGCCATAGCCCAGTAGTCCTGTTTACTTTGATGACTTTTTAATATCTAGTAAACCTTAAGAGATAAACCAAATGAGTGAATGACGTAAACGGTACCGGCACCAGCCATCACATGTGCACGCGCATCGGTAGACGGCTGCAGCTGGGAACATACGAAAGAGCAACACTAGAACCCATCTGCACTAAACTTGCTACTTTTTGCACACCCATCCGCCCTCTGTAAATAAGTTCTGTAACTTTGATTTTGAAAATTGTTATTTAAAATACCTAGCTTGTTCGACAATTTGTTTTCTTTTTTATTTAGTTGCATAATGTGATAGATTAAAAATTATAATGAATAAGCTCGAATTTATAAAACTGTATAGTCGTTGGGAGGAATCGAAAGGGGAGGAGGCGGCACAGAGCTGAGTTCGGGGCCTGCCCCGTATATACAGTGTTCTGTTTTACGTCAAACCTCAAATGTATTAAAAAGACAGCAGCTTGCAAAGCACTCCACTATAGATTGAGTCACCCGTAAAGGTTTATTTGCCCGTTTCACAACTTCCTAAGGAGAAGTCTCTTTGCGTTGAAAGGATGACATTGGATATTATTCGGCACAAGGCGAACACGTTAGGGGAAATTCATGGAGTTCTTTCATTGCAGACAAAGACTACGTAATACACACAAGTGTTAATTCACATTATAAAATGACGTAACTCTTGCCTAGAAATAAAACAGGATAGCTAACTGAATACTGAAGTGTCGGGGAAAACTTGTGATTTCTGACAGTTTATGCAAATTTAGCGACAAACCCTTTTTATTTATACTTTCCCTACTACGTATAGTAACTAGAGAATTATTGTATTTGATCCAGAAATTCAATATCCAAATTTTACCGAAAATATAAGCTTTGATGGCCTCTAAATACGAAACAAAATTTAAATATTAGAAAAAACTCTGTATGTGTGTGTGTGTGTGTGTGTGTGTGTGTGTGTGTGTGTGTGTGTGTGTGTGTGTGTGTGTGTGTGTGTGAATAGTATAATTCAAAAACAAAGTTGGTATTTAAGTTTAATATCATTCAAGGATGGGACACGAAAATTTTAAAGAAAAATCCTTCACCTTAAACAGGGAAAAGTTCTCAAAAATTTTGATGACTAATGCTTTCGACAAACAAATGAAATTTATGTTTTGACCTTTCTGGCTATGGCCCATGTGGTCCTGTTTACTTTTGCAGAACCAGTAAACGTAAGAGATAGATCAATCTTACTATACAAAAACATGTAAATTTCGTTAAAGCACACCGTTTATGGCAAATGATCCTTTTTCTGGAGCGAAATATTTCGGAGATATTTCTTATTATTCGTAGGAGTTTTGTAATACTTGAACTTATCTGAAATGGAAGGTCGTAATTTACCTTTCTATATCTTGATCATGCAAAGAGAACAGGATTTCAAAGCCTTCATATAGCAACCAACTTTAAAAGATTTGACTATCGTTCAAAGCCTACTGTATTTCCATATCCGCTTGCACCTACGAGAAAATTAGCGAAAAGCTAATTGCTGCAAATGTTTATTTCAACTGACATAAAGACGATAAAGAAATAAGAGTTTGCAAGAATAGTTTTTACAAGAGTTGAGAGAGTCATGTGAGTGCAGCACGTCAAATTTTTTCCTTTGTAGGAGTACGATCTGTTCATTTTCTCTCTAATCGATGAGCCTAATTGCTTATTGCTTGCATTAGCTGTGATGTTGGATTGATGTGCAGAGTTCACTATAGTATAGATATACTTATGTAAATATTTTGATTATTTAATTACAGGCTCAACAGCTCATGGTCTTAGAGAACTGAAGGGGAGAGGGGAGAAATTCCACGATAGTGTAACCCAAGATTTTTAGATTATGGCTGGTTAGGTTGCCAACTTATCTCCAGTGTTATTCACGCTATGTTTGCTCGCTGATATGCCAATATCTCCTAATTTCAGTTAAAAATTGGACGAGTCACTAGCGTTATCTGGGAAGTAAAGAAAAAAGGAGTGCAGAAGCTGATAATCTTGCCTAGGAGTGGTGTGAAATCTGCTATGATCTGTGGTTGTGGAGCAGAGGGTTTTAAGGTGACAGTTCAGTTCAAACAGCTAGCTTGGGCCAAGGTAAAACCAGTAGTTTGAACAATGTAACACGTGACTTATCCTTGCAGGAATTGTACGATATAAGGGTATAGGTATCACTTGAGACTGAAACAGCGGCAGGGATTCTGAAAACAGAAAGCGTAGAAAATGATTAGTGGGAGAAAGACGGAGTAGTTGAAAATATCGCTTATTTTTATAAACTAAACATGCTGCATGAACTAAGAATAACATTTAAGTTCCGCTGTTTTCAGTGATTTCTTTGCTTTGATCTACGTGAATAGGGATTACAAGGTTGGCACTACTATCGCAAGCGCGACCACAAGCACGACTGTAACTTGAGATATCGCTTCTTACCTCGTTGTTTACTCACGTACTCACTTGCTGCATTCCTCCGAGGGACCATGAGCTGGTGAACAAACTGCACATAATGTGTTTTATATTTTTCACTTAGGTAAAATATCGCATATTTTGTTTGTAATTCTTCTTTTAAATTTCCGTTAATTGTTCTACAGTTGAAAGATAGTGGGTGGCGGTCATATAAGAAAATAAATTCAGTTTAGTAATAAATATTACATGATTTGTACATGAAATTCCTTTTATCTACTTCCTGTCAATCAGGGTGACTATTTAAGAAAGCGTCGATGTACAATATCATTACATACCTTTTGAATGAGCTCATGAGAAACCTGTGAACACTCATTGTTGGGCTGAGTAGCTCAGTTAGCCTATGGACCCCAAGATCACGGGTTCAGTTCCAGCCCACAGTTAAATGTGCTTAAAATTTGTTTGCAGTAGTGCTAAAAATAGAGCTAAGCAACTGTTTACCTATGTCAGTAGATTTACTGGATATATAAGAACTCTTGCGGCGTGAAACTCCAGCACACCGGGGGAACTAATATGATCCTGGTAACTGACAGCGTCGTTAACAAAACACATTTTAGAAACCTGACTACTCAGCTAGCAAGAGTCAATAACTTTACTTTTTCCATTCGTTATCTTCGCATAGTGAGCAGAGGAAAAAGAGCATTCCACCCAAAAGTTCGATAATAGAATTACATTCTTGAGCTCTCCTGAAACAAAAAGAAAATATCTGATATGTTGCACTCACATGATTTTCTCTACTCTTGTACTCACTATTTTTACAAACTCTTATTCCTCTATCTCCTTATTAGAGGAGATACACATTTTCAAAAATTATCTTACTGTTGATTTTCTTATAGGTGCAAGGAGAATACGGTAGGTTTCAAGCGATAATCAAATTCCTTAAAGCTTTGAAATTCTGTTCTTTTTGCTCGGTCGAGAAATAAAAAACTGAATAAAGACCTTCCATTTGAAGTTTAAGTTCTGCAAAACTCACACAAATAACAAGGAATGTCTCCGAAAATACATATGGACACAACTTCTGTCTTAAGTATCTACATTTTTGTATAATAATGTTTGGTCTCTTAAGCATATGTCATTTTAATCAAAATTGTTTAAGCCTTTTTGAGAAAGTCAGAATTTTATAAAGATTGCCCGGGGAAAGGTTAGTTTAGGGTGGAAGAATTTTCTTTAAAATCTTTATGTCGCATCCTTGAAAGATATTAAAACTTAAATACCAACTTTGGTGTTTAACCTACTTTTCGTTTTTTGAGTTATATTGTTTACAGGCAGACATACAGACACACCACACAGGCACACACACTCACACCACATACTAAACAAAGAAGAACTTGGAAACAATTTCATACAACCTTTCGTTAACTTCATTAATGCTATACAATTCACAGAAATAGAATGACTTAAGTTCAAATATATATAATTTCTACTCCTTACCAAAATTGCAATCAGTATCATTGTCCAAACACAGTTAAATACTCTACTGCTGTTACAAGTATAATAATATTTGCCTTTCACTATATGATAAGTACCAGATTTATGATTTTGTAAATGTTCAAATAGAACATCACCAACATGTACATGTATATAAAATGTAAATTGTATGTAAATAAATAAATTCAAGCATGTAGTATTCATATGGAATGGGGCATGCATTTAAAAAAAAAAAAAAGAAAAGAAAAAAAAAACACACTCACATACACACACCCTCACATACACAGAAACACACATCACACACACATACACACACTCGCATACACAGGCACACACACTCAAATACACAGAAACACACATCACACACACATACACACACACTCACATACACAGGCACACACATCACACACACATACACACACTCGCATACACAGGCACACACACATACACACACTCACATACACAGAAACACACATCACACACACATACACACACTCACATACACAGAAACACACATCACACACACATACACACACTCACATACACAGAAACACACATCACACACACATACACACACTCGCATACACAGGCACACACACACTCACACACACACTCACATACACAGAAACACACATCACACACACATACACACACTCACATACACAGAAACACACATCACACACATACACACACTCGCATACACAGGCACACACACACCTACACACACTCACATACACAGAAACACACATCACACACACATACACACACTCACATACACAGAAACATACATCACACACACATACACACACTCGCATACACAGGCACACACACACTCACATACACAGAAACACACATCACACACACATACACACACTCACATACACAGAAACACACATCACATAGACATACACACACTCGCATACACAGGCACACACACACATACACACACTCACATACACAGAAACACACATCACACACACATACACACACTCGCATACACAGGCACACACACTCACATACACAGAAACACACATCACACACATATACACACACTCACATACACAGAAACACACATCACACGCACATACACACACTCACATACACAGGCACACACACATACACACACTCACATACACAGAAACACACATCACACGCACATACACACACTCACACACAGAAACACACATCACACAGACATACACACACTCACATACACAGAAACACACATCACACGCACATACACACACTCACATACACAGAAACAAATATCACACACACATACACACACTCACATACACAGAAACACACATCACACGCACATACACACACTCGCATACACAGGCACACACACATACACACACTCACATACACAGAAACACACATCACACACACATACACACACTCACATACACAGAAACACACATCACACAGACATACACACACTCACATACACAGAAACACACATCACACGCACATATACACACACTCACATACACAGAAACACACATCACACGCACATACACACACTCACATACACAGATACACACATCACACACACATACACACACTCACATACACAGAAACACACATCACACGCACATACACACACTCACAGACACAGAAACACACATCACACACACATACACACACTCACATACACAGAAACACACATCACACGCACATACACACACTCGCATACACAGGCACACACATACACACACTCACATACACAGAAACACACATCACACACACATACACACACTCACATACACAGAAACACACATCACACAGACATACACACACTCACATACACAGAAACACACATCACACGCACATACACACACTCACATACACAGAAACACACATCACACAGACATACACACACTCACATACACAGAAACACACATCACACACACATACACACACTCACATACACAGAAACACACATCACACAGACATACACACACTCACATACACAGAAACACACATCACACGCACATATACACACACTCACATACATAGACAGGCACACACACGGAACTTTTACTAGAAATGTATTTTTTTGGATAGAGGGGTCTCAAAAGTGTATTTCCGGTGAAATCTCGACGTTATATTTTTGAGCTGAATACTTATACTTTGCCTACTTACTATCCGTAGTGGAGGTGGTAAAAATATAAACAGTAAAGATAACTTTTTTATTCAAAAGGGTTGAAAGCTTAAGTCTGGGAAATATTTTACCACCTTTCAGTAGTTCCTAAGCTTACTGTAGAGAATAGAAAATTTAGGAATGTACAAGAAAGTGTAGTTCTTATAAAACTGTTTGTAATCAGCTACTAACGTATTTTAGAGCCAGGGCTTGTTAGAAGTCTTTAAGAAACTTGTGTAGTACTTCTAAATAAAACTCTATTGGATTATAAAGAATGAAATATTCCTTTGATAGGTGATTTTACATAAAGAATTTTATTTTTTACACTCACTCCACATATTGTTTTTTCTTCAATAATACGGATAGCAATGAAGCTGATATTTGATTTATTTCTAGTGATACACACTTCCACACTTCATGACAGTTGTTTCTGCACATTGATATTAAACATGCTCACACCGCTCTCCTGTATAAACATGAAAATGGCACGCTTCCCAGTTAAATATTACGAAAATCTCAGACATTATAAATCCTTGCTTAGTTAACCTTGGCAGTAAGAGTAGCAGAGTTTCAGTCCCTGCTTCGTTCTTAGAAGCACTGCTTTACTATTTATTTTAAGCGCATCTCTAGATATGTGGTTGCTAAATGTACAGACTGAAAGTGAAATGATCTGCCAGACTTTAACAGCGAATTTCTCATGTTGTAAATAACAAGAAAGTTGAATAACAAAATGTTGAAAAGTTTATAGTTTTCTAGAAAAAATATTTCTATGAAAAAAATTTATCATCACCTGGCTGAACCCACAATTTGCGTTTTTGTGGTAATAAATTGTGGGTTCCTTTAAATGTAATTTACACAAAAACCATTGAATCTATTGAAATACGCCAAAGGAAAACGTTGTCGTTTATTCAATTTTCTATGAATATAGCCATAAATCAAGAGCCTTCAATCAATAATAATTCAGCCAGGTGATAATAAATTTTTTCATAAAAATATTTTTTTTCTAGAAAACTATAAACTTTTCAACATTTTGGTATTAGACTTTCTTGTTATTCACAACATGAGAAATTCGCTGTTAAAGTCTGGTGGATCATTTCACTTCCATCCTATATATGAGAATATCAATTTTGCAGAAAGCGCCTCTAGACGGAATTTGAAACTGAAATCGTCATCAAATCTTCATGGTTCAGCAAAGATCCCATTCCATATAACTTTTATTTTCATCTTTTCACCGTTTATTCTTCTTGGAAGAATTTTTTGGTTAGGTTATTCGGCTCTTTTGTCTTCATTTCTGATTCCATCAAATATTGTCAATTGAATTTAAGGCTTTTGAATTTAACAAAATCATACTGGGAAGTCCAGTCACGCATCATATTTAATAGTAATATTAACATCGTGCGTGCAATGTTGCTTATAGCTTAAACTGAGGGCATTTCTAATGTAAATAGCGTAATGTGATAAGAAGAACCCCGTTTTAGATTAATTTTATAGTGCATAACTGAAGGATTATACAGACACGTACGAGATGGCTCAGCGGTAGTGTGTGAGGCTCGCATTCGGGAGGTCGTGGGTTTGATTCTCATGGCCGATGCTCTTGACCCATGGATTCTTTCGGTGGTTTCATCTCAAATGTCGTATCAAGAATAAAAATTCTCATTATTTAAATACAGCATGCTATCAACTGAAGTATAAAATTATGCAAAACAAATAAGGAACACATAGAATACAATATTGCACTTCTAAAGTTGCTTTTTGGGTACGTCCTTTAATCGGGTAAGTCACATAAGACTATGCGCGAATGAAAAGAATGAGATAATTGTCAAATGTCAGTCTAGAGTTACGCAGCGTTCATCTTTTAGGATAATGGAAAACTCAGGAAAGAGCATCTTATTCGGGTAACTGCCCTAGCCAAGGTTTTGAACTCGGGGTCTCGTGAATATTAACAGACACGTTATCCCCACTCCCCGCAGGTGAGCTATACTTCTTTACAATATACTTTTGGAACGGTTATGCTATATCGTTGTGGTTTAGATAGGCGTAACTACATCTATAGTGTTGTTTAGCTAACTTATGTTGTAGAAGGTATTAATTTAAAACTTTTAGGTTACTTGTAGCAAAACAAAAGTTTTTTATATTATTAGAAGTTTCTAAACTGTAATTCAACTTGTGTTTGCCTAAAACACTCATAGTATTACTTTCTCTATTGGTAAGTAGAGGAAGTATTGTATTCCACTCAAAATTTCATGTCGAGATTTCACCGGAAATATATGTTTTGAGGCCTCCTGAATCCAAAAAAAGCATTTTTGGAAAAAGGTCCGTGTGTGTGCGTGTGTGTGCGTGTGTGTGTGCGTGTGTGTGTGTTAGTGTGTGTGTGTGTGTGTATGTGTGTGTGTGTGTGATTGTCAGTCTGTATGTCTGTCAGTCTGTTGACAGCATAACTAAAAAACGAAAAGTCGGTTAAAAACCAAATTTGATATTTAAGTTTAATGTCTTTCAAGGATGTGACACAAAAATTTTGAAGAAAATTTCTCCACACTAAAGTACCCTTTACATGGAAACTTTTCCGAAAATTTTGATTTTCTTGAAAATGGCTCCAACAATTTTGATTAAAATGCCATATTTTTTAGATATTTTTATGACAAATGAAATGTATATTTTCAATTTTTTGGCTATAGCCTATCTAGTACTGTTTAGTCCTGGTGAGTTTTGAATAACTCGTAAACCGTAAGACATAGACAAAATCTTACTGTGCAAGAAATGTAGATCTTGTTAAAATACACAATTTATGTCTCAATAAATTTTTTGTAGAGTGAACCATTTCGGAGATATTCCTAGTTTTATGTGTCAGAACTTTCGCGATATGGAACATCGTTGTTCGTTGTTACTTTCTCTACTGGTAAGTAGAAGTATTGTACTCCACCCAAAAATTCGATGTCGAGATTTCACCGGAAATATATGTTTAGAGACCCCCTGAATTCAAAAAAAGAATTTTTAGAAAAAGGTCCGTGTGTGTGTGTGTGTGTGTGTGTGTGTGTGTGTGTGTGTGTGTGTGTGTGTGTGTGTGTGTGTGTGTGTGTCTATGTGTCTGTGGACAGCATAATTCAAAAACGAAAACTAGGTTAAAAACCAAAGTTGGTATTTAATTTTAATGTCTTTCAAGGATACGACACGAAGATTTTGAAGGAAACAGCCCCACCCTAAACTACCCTTTAAATGGAACATTTTACGTAAATTTTTATTTTCTTGAAAATGGCTCTAACGATTTTGATTAAAATATAATATGTTTCTGACATTTTTATGGTAAATGAAATGTATATCTTGAATTTTCAAGCTATAGCCCCTGTAGTCGAATTTACTCTGGACGACTTTTGCATAACTGATAAACCGTAAAACATAGACAAAATCTTACTGTGCAAGAAATGTAGATCTTGCTATAGTACACAATTTATGTCTGAATAAATTTTCTTGCAAGGTGAACCATTTCGGAGATATTCCTTGTTATGTGTGTGAGTTTCGGAAAACCTAAAACTTTCGTGAAATAGAACATCGTTGTTCATTTTTTATATGTTAAGTGTGCATAGAGAATGGACTCCTAAAGCTTTAAAAGATTTGACTATCGCACAAAGCCTACTGTATTCTAACATTCCCCTTGCAGCTACAAGGAAATAAGCAGTAAGTTAATATCTACAAATGTTTATTTTAACTAACACGAAGAAGATATATGAATAAGAATTTGAAATAATGGTTAGTACAAGAGTAGAGAAAGTCAAGCGTGCAAAGAGAGCGGGATCTCAAAAGCTTAAAATATTTGACTATCGCTCAAAGCCTACTGTATTCCAGTATACCCCTTGCACATACAAGGAAATAAGCAATAAGATAATTTGTATAAATATTTATCTCAACTAACACGAAGAAGATATAGGAATAAGAGTTTGTAAGAATGGTTAGTACAAGAGTAGAGAAAGTCATGTGAGTGCAACACATCAGATTTTTTTGTTTCAGTTTTGCCTTCTCTGTGATTTATACCGACGTAAAAAAAAGGGGGTCCATAATGTCCTTATGTTTATACTATCAACTCTAGCTCCACCCTCTGCCAGCATGGCCTTCTCCATTCCTCGAGGGTAATTCTGGCCACTGGATCGGCAAACTACTTTTCTTCCCTCAAAATATGGACAGATACCGAAGGGTAACATTACAAGCTAGTGGTCTATATTCTGACTAGCGGAGTAAGGTTAAGAGAATGCTTCGGTAAGTTTTAGCGCAAAACATAGAAATGAAGATTAAAGTTAATTCCTTTTAATTGTTTGTTCTTTTAAACCATTTAAAACTTATGTTTTCATCCTACACTACCACCACTCGTAGGTATTATCTTAATGCCAATTTCCTTATTGCCCTTCCATGGTGACCATAACTTTAACCTTGGTATTCATGTTACTGACACGAATTTCGTAGCTGCTGTCCAGTTTAACAACACATGCAAATAATTCTTCACCGCCTTCTCTACAAGGCTGAGTTAGTTGTATTGGTTTAGACTTTCGTTGTGTCATTCGTAGAGTCGATATTCGAACCAACCCCTCACTTCGCATCGTTTACAACATTGTTCACTGGTCCACTTTTGCATGTCTGAATTGCTTTTCAGCCAGTCATATTGAGAACTGATAAGACTAGGTGGGGTGAAAGGTTAGAGTCTTACGGAGGAAAGAACATAATAATGAAAAGAAGCAATTTTAATGCACGCCAGTGTATATCGTGGGTGCAGAAAGTATTTCAGATAGCTTCTATTAAAAAGGAAGAAGTATTTCTTAATTTTAAAAATATAATTCGTGTAATACAAAATCCAGTAAAATTTGAAACCATGTACGCCCATAACAATGTTTCTTTTTTTTTTTTTTTTTCTTTTCTAATATTACATTTTCACACGTTGTACTGTTCCTATAAGCCCTAAAACTAAATAAACACATAGAATTAGGACCAGCAGTAGAAGTTACAGTTCCAGGCAGTGTTACAAATAAATTTCATGTTAATTCAAGGATACATAGCAATGCTATCTTAAGGTTTATCGAGTAAAATGACTCCGCTGTAGCATGTGAGGCGCATTCGGGAGGTCGTGGGTTTGATTCCCGTGGTCGACCCTCCTTACCCGTGGGTACTTTCGGGAGTTTCCCCGGGTTGCTAGGCGAATGCTGAGAAGGATAATTGCATCCTCCGAGTTTCCTATCCCTCCATTTCACCTCACTTCACCTTGCATCCACTTGGTTGTTCCAAGGTTCTAGGTGTCTACGGGAGTTTCGATGTGTATGCAAGGTGCCTGATCTCTGTAAATCCTCATCCTCCGGATCGGGGAAGGTCTCCGAGTGCCGGTCCACCAGGGGACCTGTCAGCCGCACCTGGGTTTCCAAGTCTCTAGTCGTAAGGGACGGGGACACCCGTCAGAAGCGTAAGGACAAAAGGTTTCATTGGTCCCACCTCCGAACCTTGTTTATCCTATCTTAAGGTCAAACTTTTCCAATAAATGAATATCATTCACTAAGAGGTATATCCTGCTTTGCCTTAGTACACTTACTGTTATTTGTTCTCCCCATATCTTAATTATGACACCTTTTTGTTTCAGTTGAATGAGGCAAGGTTTTTCTTCTTAGTTATGAGCCTAAGCTTCACATTTGCCACAAAGGAACCTTACGAACTCGAGAAAGAGGTATCTGTGGTCTTCCAGTCCTCACCTAAGGTTAAAAATAATAATCACTACCATCCGAAGGAAAAGGAAGTGTCTGTCACAGTAAAAGCATCCTTCGATGGCATCTTGGACACAGTGAAGGGGATCGTAAAGCCAATCGCTAATATATTCTGTGGTGACGAAGATAATACCAAGAACTGCACTCGTGATCCCCCAGCGAAGCCTATCAAAGAAAAGGAGTCTCCTGGCGTACTGGGATTCCTTGGTGGTCTAGTGGATGCCGTGGTAGGCGACATTGAGCGGGTGGCCAAGCCTATATATCCAGGTTAGTATGTACTTCATGAACTAAATGGAAACATGGTAATATAGCAGTAAAGTTTGGTTCCTAATAAACGGGGACAGTTACAAGAGTAAAAAGGTTGAGTAAAAGTTTAGCAAATCTGGCTTTAAGTGATTGTTTCCCTCAAGTTCATTACAACAATAGCTAAAGAAGTGGTGTGACGGAGAAGCAAGCTCCACTTTGAACTAGAGTAGAATGGCTATTTGTGGCACAAGTGCTAAAAGCGGAATTTTATTTTGCGGTAGGAATATTTGCAGTATGAGGCTGAAAGCGAAATAGTTATTTATGTAACTAGCGTACAATCTGACTGATTGTGAAACGAGATACGTATCATAATGAAAAGATTATGCACGTCTTATATACAACGTTTTATGCAATTTTAGCATCAAAATACATAAAAATAATTAACAAATATGCTGAATGAAAAATTATACTGAATAGAGATCACAGATGTATGACGTAATATGTTTGCTAAAAAGATATTTCATTTGTTTCAACACTTATAGAGGAAAATCGAAGGTAATGATAAAACTATTGAAAATATGGAATGTATTCCGCGAGGGTCTGATTAATATGTACATTGTTGTTGGTCTATTTAAAATAAATTGAATGGGGTAATTCTTGTGTTTGAGTGTTGCTGCACTTGCGAAAGTGACGATTTCAGGTTTTCTTATAGGCACGTTGGTGAAAATTCTCTTGTGGTGGTGGTGATATCATTACTGTCTTGTTCCCTTGGTAATTACGCCATTCGTTTTCTGGCACTGCTGGTGCCAGAAATAGGATAATTTCGCACGATTTATACCGTCATAATAAGCCATTTTAATACAAAAATTGCATAAACTAAATATATTGAATTTATATCTATTGCCGCCCTTAACTTCTATTGTTCTAAGTGTCCCTTTCTCTATTGATCCTGAAAGATTGCTCAATTTTGCTCAGAGGCCTCTTTATTAGGCTTAAGGTTCTTTTATGAGCTAAAGGCCGAGTGGAGGAATCCTGCAAGCAAAATAAAATAGTTTTTAAAACATCATGTTATATACCATTTCGAGACAGTTCGGAATATTAAATTATAAAGTACACACCTGATGAAATGTGTGGAAATAGCGGTATACATTCGGATACGCAATATTGAGCTCTAGTTTTTTGTTTAAACTTTATTATTACTTCACTTTCATAGTAACAGTGCTGACACGATCATTTACCAATAATTATAACAACCTTTAATGTATACGAGAACGCTGTGGCAAAAATAAATCAACAGAATATAAGTAACAATGTTGTAATTTTTTTCGGCTGGTAACCAATATGCTGTAAGTTTACAGTGTTTATTATCATATTGGTTATTCTTTACATAGAGACAGCACAAACAGAGAATAATCTGTCCCAAATGTTGAAAATGTCCATATTTTTTACTTTCTTTCAAGCAAGAACACATTTTCACTGTATTTATAGATATATTTTGTACAGGTACGTGTTTTACCTTGCACCACTGAAGACATGTTTGATGTAATGTCCTATTGTTTCTTCGACTTGTTTAGGAACATTTATAGGGTTACTCTCTCCACTGCTTGCGAAATTTCTTGTGGTTTTGGCAAATTCTTTTTACAGTCATTTAAGTAACTAATCCGCCACTACATTAATCGCTTCCATCCCAGGAAACAAAGTACACTAAGTTCAGTCTTAGGTTTGTCCGCGTCAAAACAAACCCATATGACCAGTGCACCGTAGTACAACAGGGTAGCAATGCGTGCAGGGAAGTAGTCCCATCCTAGTAATCTGAGTTTTAGAATGAATTTATCGTTTAATGATGTAATATTCTACACAAATACCTAAGAGGTTAATTAACGCTGATATATACTGATAAACAGAACTACAAGTCCCAACATGCAACTCGTGTGAGTACCTGATATCAGAGTGTTGTTTACAGCCAGCAGTTTCTATTTAGAATCATGGCGGACAGTCGCGGTGAATTTGCTCTTGCGTCTTCGTCGATTTATGCAAAGCATAACGCGGGAAAACCATTGACTAGTGGTGAAAAAACAATAGTGTTGAACGTGTATTATAAGTTGTGTGAGAAATATCCAACTGTTCCCGTCAAAGAAGTAGCGAAATTAACTTCTGAGTTCACCGGTTTTTCGAGTACCAGTATAAACAGTGCTCGCAAAGAAAAGCAATAATTATGACATGTGCATCGTTTATTTTGTTGTGACTATCAATCTTATCGTCTCTAGTTACATGTTAGTCACTCTTTAAATTGACGGAATAAGGGATCGTATCCTTTCTGTTACGTATCGCATGCACTCACCAAATGGTTGTGACAGTATTTCTGGCGCGAATGGCGGAAGGATACATTATAACTGTGAAATGCCCACCTGGGTTCAGTTTGGCGCGGATCAACCTTAGAATGAATAGATAGTAGTAAGAAACGTTATTCCATTAGTGTTATAATCTTCAACTTCTAAAGCGCGTCTCACCCTTAAAAGACAGTACACGTTAAATGGAGCGCAGTGTTGCAACATGTACTAGTTGCGAATCTTTCTCCGCGAGCGACTCGAGGTGGCCTGAGTCCTGTACTTAGTCCTTCAATTGCTGCTTGACGAGACGGGCACTTTTAACTTTGGTATCCCTCCACGCCTTTGTTACTGTATGACCTAAATTTACAAATGACTCGTCTGTATAAACAATTGATTTCCCCTGGTCCCTAAACCTTTTTACGTATTTTAGAAATTTATGTCGCCATCTGATGATATCGATATCGTCTCTCTCTATTAATATGCACTTGTTACCCCTTCGAATCCCAAATCATGTAAGAACCGACTAAGAGTGGCCCTTGAGAAATTTGGTAGGGTCTCATCACTGCTGAACTGCAACAAAATTATATTCAGCGTGGGTGGAATATTTGCAAACAGTAAAGAATGAACAATTCGCCGCACTCCACCTTGCACTATTCAATCATATTGCGTTAACCTAGCGTTTTGTGTAGTCCCGCCCTTTTTGCTTTCTTTTTCGATGGCGTTCTTAGAGGTCCTTTCATTAGTTCCTTTTTAATTATACACACTACTGCTTCTGAACACCCGATAGCCTTAGCTGTTTCTTTTACCGCCTTAGTTACACGCATTTTACTTAAAAAATAATATAACACATTCATAATTATTTGGCGTTCCTTACTTCTTAATTTACCAACATATCGTCTCTTCCTAGCTTCCCCCTCCATAACTACAAATATTTACAAAAATATTAAACAAATAACGCAATAACAGCTCACAGTTACACACACGGGTTCTTTCGAACTAATGTTAGTGCTGCTCCTTATACTATCTTCTGTGTCAGGCCTGACGCTGAATAGATGAATACCTTTTGTTTGCCTTACTGGATAAAAGAAAGAGATTACTGCCTTTTGGTTTATTTTAAAAACTTTCTCCAACCCTCGTCAACATTTGTTCTCGCTGGTTCCCTGATGTAAACTCAATAACAAAAAAGTTTCACACTGGGTAACTTTTGCAGTGCACATATATAAAATTTTCCGAAAACATTTAATTTAAAAGATTATAACACTTAACTGGGTAAACATAGAGAATTCAAAGTAGGCAGGTAGTAGCACTATAGTTTACTCTACCTAAGAAAAAAAATATAGATGCATTCTAGCAGTTAGTTTGTTAGTTAGTGCGTGATGAGTATAGAAACAGCAAATATCGGACTTCTATTGAAAAAAACGTTTTCTGAAGAAATTTGGACCTATAGAAATGTATAATGACTCTGAAAAGGATATAACCTGATAGAGAAAAAAATCCTGCATAGGATAATGTGTTCAAACCTGAAATTTATAACAAATGAATATTTATACCATGCTATTAGGAATCTGGCAACAGAGCGAGGGTAGAAAAGGACGCGGCTAATGGCAATTTGTATGCGCTAGATAGAGACAGAGATGTCCCATTTAACTCCATACTGTCTTCTAAGAGTGAAACGCTATATAATATGACTAGTCCATGTTGAAAGCTGTGGTTCTAGTGTCAGGTGTCTAAATATTTTTCCTACTTCTCTCTCCTTATAGCGTGTGTTAGTTATTTTAGTACGATTGTCCGGCCGTAAAATTCTCTGTAACTGATAGTGACGTGTGTTAATATCAGCTCATTTCAAAACAGCAGATTATCTGTACTGCAGTGTTACTCTTATCTGTCCTTTTAGCAAACCAAGGTTCTGCTAGGCACAGAGTTTCCTCCTACTCTGCAGTTTAGGAAGCTGGTATAACTCCTTGTACTGCTGCCAGATTATACTTTTGGTCAGAGATCATTTGGAACCTGTGATCGAAAAAGGGGACGACGAAAACTTTATCGTGTCTCTGCTGGTTTCAATAAGCTTACTTTTAATCATCATCATCAAGGTATAAACCATGTTGGTCTGTTCCGCCGTCGCTCCTTGAGACTGACATTTTGGGAGCGTCAACTCTCACTCCCGCGTATCACTTTTAGGACGTCCATAACTTCATATAAAATTTCAGTTTAGCTGTTTAGTAACAATTTCAAATATTTAAATGTTAAATCAATCTTAACTCCCCTTTCCCAATGGTAATTCTCGTTCTGATTGATGTTTCTCGTTTACGTATATTAGATTACCCAGATTAATACGTCAGGCATACATACACATGCATACCATTGCGGCAGACATGTCAAAGTTGCATACTGGTGGCTGCAGCATGGGCGATATCGCGGAGATGCTCAGTCTTTCTTCCAGAAAGTTATATTCCACGTGTAGTTCGGTTCAAAGTTTGTTTTCTTTCTTTCTTTTTTGGTTCGATAGCTACATGTTATGTTCTTGAGCTCCCTACCGTGCTGCAAAAGACCCGCAGGCCAGTCATGGTGCGGCAAGGATAGCCAAGGCAAGTCAAGACTCGTAAACGGGAGGTATGCGCTTCAAATCTTTCCAGATTTCCTTCACTCTTCATAACTGGCAAATGCCCGTGAGGTATTCTAAACTTAGGCCTTCCCAAATTTGCTTTCACAAATACCATTTCATTTTACGAACCACCAGGGTCACCGCCTGCTAGCTTTGTGGACATTAAATACTATTTTACGGGGCCATTCATAGCAATGATTTTAAACTAGGTTCTTTACCTGAGCCTCGATGAGAGTTAACCGCATCCATTTTTAGTGAACATCCTTGTGGCAGTATGAACTCAGTAGCACAAAACTGAGCATCACAACACGTATTTTACAAAACATAGAAACCTTACATAATACAATCACAAATCCAATTAGGCACTTGAGAATTCTAACAAAACTGTCCCGCACTATCAACTGTCTTCTAGCTAGTACACACCATGAACTAGACTAGAGGGAGCTCATGGATAACATTAGGTATGGTGGTTTCAATGGCACGGTAGTTCAACAGCCAGTATGGTTGCAGTACCGACAATGGTTTCTGGAAATCTCAAATAACTTCGAACTAATAGAAAGAAAAAGAACTAATAGAAAGAAAAATTTTGCGTTTTGCCTCATTCAATGTGAACAAGTTTTATTTGCAACCCGGCTGTGCTTTTGACGTCACGTGCATCATGACGTGCCTGCAGTTGCGGAATCGTCAGCCTAATGTCCTAATGTTGTGAGATAGTGTCCGATTACTAGTCATACTCTTTCTTCGCCTAGTCTTCATTGTGTGATGGTCAGAAGTGGCGCTACTCGGTCGTTTGTATACGAATGGAAGGTTGATATTTGTTTTCATTTCTCATTCTGATTCGTGTTAACACAACTATAGTTTCAATATATTTCTTAATATACCTACACTGCTAACGCCCACGTAACGCCTGCCTCACAATCAAGATGTCTTCAGCTCTAATCTCAGCAGGGGAGAACTAGCTGTCTAAGGTTTTGCCTTCTTGGATGACATTGTAATCGTGACACAAAGTATTGAGAGCAAGTTGACACACCTCGATATGGGAAGTATCGGTGGTTTCTGGCAAAATTGCTGACCCTTTTTCACGTGCCCTTCACTTTCCGTCAGCCACTGTACTATAGAGGAAAGAGCTCATTGGAATAACCCCCTCTCCCCCCCCAAAAAAAAACTATGACATTTATCCGCCATTATAGCACGGTACGGTTATATTTGGTGATATTCCATCTGTTAGGTTGCATTAGTACTGCCAACTGTAAAGCTTCGGTCATAGTGTTCTTGCATCCGTTGTGTTGGTACAGAAGCCCTTATTTTTTACCCCGTTGCAGAGAAGCCAACCGGTAGATTTTAAAACAACATTATACTTAGACATTTTATTAATCTGTGGGCGCCATTGTGTTGCTCATGTGTGCGTGGTTTTATCTTGATTTGTTTTAGACCATTATATGTAGTTATCATTACTGTTGTTATTTTTGTGTCCACAACACAGTAGTGTATTAAATATATTACGATATTTAGCATTCGGAAGTGATTTTATCCAAAAGTGTTATTGCAGAATAAGATTTGGCGAAGCTGAGTAGATTTATATTTTGTGTGGTAACGATGTTCAAGCATTATTATCGTTTGAAAGCACGTTACTTTAACCCTGTGATATTTGAGGGTAGAAATAATGCTTTTATTGTATAGTTTGGCAGTACTGCCTTATGGTGTAATGTCCACTGCAGTTTAGAGGAATGTCAGCCACATTGAATTCCTGAGAACTGCCGGTCAGCTGTAGCAACAGCTTCTGGCTGGTGATGGCGATATATAGCTCACCTTTTGACACCGTCTACAATCTCGTTCTTCGGTATATCTGCCACCAGATGCTTCGTTAATAAACTATAAGGCTTTTTCTCAATGAACGTGTGAGCCGGATAAATACCGGTTAAGTAATACATTTAATGAAGGCTAATAATGATGTATATGAAGTAAGTTGCCGACCGATGAGCTTTAAGAATTAAACTGTTCCTGAATCCTACCTCTCGAAATGGTAACTGATGAGTTATATATCATAACGTCTAACGTAAGCACACTTTACTTAAAAATAACTTTTCTTACTAATAATGCGAAGTATATGTTACTGTTCATCACAGACATGTTAAGTTTAAGATATGTAACAACTGGCGCATGATATAAAAGTGATGGGGCATACGGATAATCGACCACAATAGACACTTCTGTAAAACACGAAAGAACAGACGCGAATTTTAGCAATATTCGCTTTTTATTAAGTGCCATCTACGAAGCATAACTTTCTACCAACGCCCTACACATATTGCCAATTGCTAATTAAATTCGTTACTAAAAGAGGCTCTTACTGTCTGTCGTGCTAAACTTCCGACCATTTCCTTTGCTCTGCAATTTTAGAATTTTCTCGTTGTGCTTGACAACAGCATGGCCGTCCCGGAACACCTTGAGTTAATTGCCTTCTATACATGGCCTATCCCCTTAACATGAATCTCATTAATGACTTCATGACAAAATTTTAAATTGCCTAAATAACGATTTTTAACCCATGCTCTTTGAATGTAGTATTAACAAACGTAGTATTACGAAGATATAAAATTATAGATCGGTTAATAATACTGGTATCTAGCAGAGATGTAGAATTCCTATCCTTAGGTTTAATGTTGAAAAATTGCGCTAAGCTGATAAGAACTTAAGAGTTACTCCTATCCTTGGAGTTACTTGGTCGTTTGACAAATGTTCCCTGATCCTTGGAAGACAGCACCCCCCGTTTACGTCATTACTTCCGCATGTCTCTCCAAATCGATCTAAAACCCTTTGTGTACCAGTCCTTGATTCAAAGCTTCTGCCTAGCGGAGTTCTTTGATGTCTTAAAAAGCCACAGTGGGGAATCTTCTTGTTCAGAGCATATGGCGAATTCTAACTCTTCCAATTTGTTAGCCTTCCGTCACTAATGAACAATTTGGTACCCTGTAAGCGGACGTACTAAAATTGTCTGAGTTGTAACAACCACATTGTTATTCACGTATAGCCTATACCAGATAAAAATATTCTATAAACTATCAAAATCACTGATGTTCCCTTTTGTCTCATTACAGTGAATATCCACTCATACGTGACTTGGTTGAAATCAACCAATCATGTGCGTAACAATTTCAAATTTAAAACAATGACGGCCTTCATTCGCAAATAATTATAAAATATGAACCAGCTATATCCCATATATAAAATTTACTAAATTCCACTTTTATCTTAATGGAGTGTAAAATGTAATCTTTATCTACGAGTATCATAAATCTGCGCTCCCTGGCCAAGTCGGTCCAGCGTTGACCGTTGGATTTAATGCAAACCTTATAGTTGCGAAGTCTTTAGGAATTGGGACGCGATTCTCCGATAAAAATGTGCATTTAATTCAGATTAGATTCATTTTTTGCTGTGACTACTGCCAGAACACGCCGCTTCACTCAACTTGTGTTAATTAACGAATTTCGATTCTCGTATCTCCCTTCTTCTCTTCATAGTGCCCTACACCCATATTACGTGCTACTGAAGTCAAATATCCACGCCTGGTTTCTACCCTTAAATAATCTACAGCTCATACTTCCTGCTGCAGGAATTAAATCATAAGTAATATCAATCAATAAAGCCAATTAAAGACCCTATAACATTTGAATGGTAAAATTAACTACCAAATCGTATATGCAATATCTGCGATAATAAATATAAAAAATACAGACTGTAATATAGTTCATACGCATACATGCAGTACAATATGCAAAACATGCAGATATAGTGTATGAGGTTCAAGTTGAAACGGTGGTTTTAGGATGGGCGGGTCCGCTAATGACGGTCCATCTGCTGAGAAACACTGTTATAGTCATCCTTCACTGCCTAGTGCTTCAAACTCAGTTATATTTTTGAAATACGAAAGAGTGCCTACAGAAATGTGGAAAATAGCCTGATATGTTTAGCCGTCCTTGATTGGCTGTTTATCGTATTGATACAAGCGGGTATTGTGAAATACCTTTACAACCTTTGCAATCCAAAATTTAAATAGTAAGTTTCAGTAGTAAGGGATTTGAGATTAGGCAGTTAAGGATTACCAAGTGCCTTGTGGAATATAGTAGTCTCTACTTCAGGTTTCATCTTCAACCTCACCAACATAGTTTAGGTTACCAGAAGTGAAAGTAGGAAATTCAACATACACCATTTTTATATCAATGAAATATTACATATTTAAATTAACTCACACTTGTTTTCTTCTCTTCTCTTAATTACTATAAATTGCAGCGTTATGTGTGTTGCCAGTGTGTATATAATATGGTGAATAGTGAAAGACAATAATTTCGAAACGCCGCTCTCCTACAGTTTTACCCATAGTAGTATGCTGCTTGTATTTATCCATTATCTTTTGTCTTTGTAATTTAAATGTGTAGCTGTAGTTTAGAAGAAATGTGTTATGTTGCTGCATGTAAAACTGAAGACTATAGCAAACTTGCTTTACAATGCTGATTTAAGGTTACGTATTTCATACATTTCATTTACAGTGCTGTTTTAGGGTTATTATTTCTAATATTTCATCTGCTTTTGTGGATCCCCCTGTAAAATGAAGTGTCATGAAGTGCTGAGTAATATGTTGTTGCAAACTGAGTAATCATAAGTTTTCAGTGAAAGTAAAAACAAAATTCCACCCTAAAGCTTTTGAATTCAGTAGGTAGCTTTAGGTTATTCTAAATAGCAGCATTTGTATATCAGCCATCCAGTATATGTTTTGTGTAGGTATATAACATTCTGCACATGGTACAGTGTGAAAAACAGTGTAAACAATGATTAATAATTCTGAGTCAACTCAATGTCAACATTTCTGTTTTAGTTAAGTAACATGCTGCTTGCAGTTTTGTCTATCTTCTTTGTAATTTGAGTGTGTAATGCAGTTACATAATGGCATGTAAAACTGTAGATTGCATGAATGATATTTAAGGTTATACATTTCATTGCCCATGGGTTATCCTTTAAATGTCATCCTTTTTTGTTTACTTGAGGTTATGTTTAAGACAGTGTTTTTGTGTTTAACACAGCCCATATTCACAAAATAGGCGTGTTATTACATCACATTTTTATTTTACTGCGTTGAAATCGTAGCCTGTAGACGAGTTGTTTATAAGTAGTTCCCACCGCATAGGCAGCCATCTTGAATCCCAGTGTCAGGTCCGGTATCTAGAAGGTCCTGGCTACGGACCGCAGGTAAACAGGCCACAGAAATAAGCGGTAGTTCCTAATAGTTCCTGGTTCGAAGACCTGTCCCAGTGCTAGAGCTGACCAGAGAGGGTGATGACGTGTTGTTGGCAGGTGAGGGCAGCCCAAAGTGTGTCAATACCCTTCTTAGGGCTTAACTACTTTAATGACCGGATGTGGGGTTTGCACGGTGGCAGGTGTAACTTAAGTTGGGTAATAAATGAACAACGCTTCAACCAAGCAGCATCCACGCCAGCTACCCAGTATTGTGAAATGCCAACAAACTTATGGCACTCCTCAGTTACTGTGATTTTATGGCAATTCCTATCAGTTTTTGAGTCAGTCTCTGCTGGATAAGTTAGTGCCGCTGTGGTTCTTAATTGAGTCAGTTATGTATTATTGTTAAACAGGCTACTGTTGGGTTTGCAATGAAATAACCCGAGTTTTTTGGTCCATGTGGGATGTAAAGGACAACACAGCTATGATATCAATGAACATTGTTATAAGTAATAGTATAATGATCTATTTCGCAATAGGCTTTTTGTAGTTGAGCATTTGTTTGTGTTAAGTAGCCACTATTTTGTTATTATTAAATAATTCAGTGTAAGTGCTGACGTTAGAAAAGGAATGCCGGTATTACAAACTCCCCAGCTTACACCACTTAATAAATAATATTGACGAACAAGCGCCAATAACATAAATATAATTACAAGTAAACTCCTTGATAAAAAGTTACATTACGTAAAAGAGCCACCATTGACCCTTGAGCTGCGAAAAAGCACCGCCTATAAAAATGGACCATTATAGGTACTACAAAAACTACTATTTTACTCCAGTAAGATCAAAACATTCTACAATATTTTATAAACCAGTACAGTTAATCGAATATGCAGGGGACATCGATGTTATGGGAAGAACTAAAGTAGCAGTAAACGAAGTATGAGAAGGTGAAGAATAAGTAGAAAATTAATGTGAAAAAAAAATAAATAAATAAATAAAAAAATGGTACAAACAAAACAACGAAGAAGTCTTCATAGTCAATGATAACAACATAGAGATCGTATGAAATTTAAAATATTTAGGTGTCATCATGAATAATGCTGGTGATGAAACAAGAAATTGTAACAAAAATTTGAATGGCCAATGAAGCATTTATTTACACCACACGATCTTTAAATTCAAACAGGTTCATCGTAATAACACAGTAAGGTTGCATAAAATATTAATTAAACCAGCGTTACGTTATAGAAGTGAAACTTGGACATTCACGCAATCCGTGGAAGATGCTCGTAACTCGTTTGCAAGAAAGAGTTTAAGGAGATATGAAGCAAAGTAAGAAAATAGAATTTGGCTTCTGGGACGGAATAAACTAGTCTGTTAACTATATCAAGAACTTAAAATAGTTGACAGAAAGTAGAGAGGACGAGATGGGCCGGACATATGGCAAGAATGGAAGAGGGAAGGATTCTAAAAACAGTTTGGAATGGAGAATTTTATTACAAAAGATTAAGAGGTAGACCAAAGAAGAGATGGAAGATGGTGTGTAAAGAGATGCTATGTAAATAATGATAATACGAGGATGGAGAAGATGAGTGGAACGCAGGAGTAAAAATAAAAATAAAATAAAATATAAAATAAAAATATGTATAATAACCCCGTCACCGAATTACTTAAACCAGGGCTAATATGCTATACTTTTAACATTTATTTATTCTATACATTCATACAAACAACATAGTTTACAGATAAAATTATAAAAATAAAAATACAATTTAATATAATATATTAGAAATTATAAATTAAGGGGAAAAATTAAAAGTATTACAAAAAATATTACACATATCATAAGGGAAAAGAAGTAACATTAATACAGCACGGGAAAATTTTACAAAAATTATCTCCCCATACTCGTATTAGAAATTATAAGTTAAGGGGAAAAATTAAAAGTATTACAAAAAATATTACACATATCATAAGGGAAAAGAAGTAACATTAATACAGCACGGGAAAATTTTACAAAAATTATCTCCCCATACTCGTAAAAAAACAAAAACACAAATTATAACATTTCACACATAATCACTCTCAGAAAGATGCAAATTCTGCTAAACAATAACAATTTATTCTACAAAATCATAATACAATAACATTTCTAAATAAACTTTATTTATAAAACTAAATATAACTTTTTTATAACTACATAATATTTTATAGGATAAAAAGAAATAAAATTAGGATAAAATTAAAACAAATTTATCTCCTCACTAAAACAAAACAAAATATAACATTTCAAACATACCAACATTACTCTCACAAAACTACAACTATTATTAAACAACAACAAAATATGTAAAATTAAATTATTAATTATAAATATTACATACAATTATTAATTATTAATTATATTATTAAATATTATTATTTATTATTATCATTCTTATTATTTAAATTATTAAAATTATTAATACTATTTTTAAAATGAATATTATTAAAATTATTATCATAATTTACTTATTATTATCACTATTATTATAATTATAGCTAGAACTAATACTTTTTATATAATTAGTCTTTTAAAATTTAAATTTACATATATATTACAAATTATAAATAAACTAGAGATTACTGGTGACCAGTGTGGTGAATGGGGGCTGACTTTTCAAGGAGACCGGGCCCTGCCAGTGGCTGTAGTTTGTCATGAGGTTACATTTTACTTATTTATCTATTAATGAAAATACAAATGGTACATTAAACATATATACGATGAAGTAATTCACAAGCGCGCTCACCAAGATACAAATACTGAACAAATGGGCATTCTAAGGTACTATGTCCTTAATATTAATCAACATCTAAAACAACAAAACAAAAACGAAATCACTTTGTTTAGCTTGTCTTTGTAGAACTGAAATAAAATTCAGTCTCCTTTTAAATAATTAGGTTTGTAAGTGCAATAGAAGAACCAGATATCATAGATGCGAAAAGCCTTGTATTAGTAGATCTTTGTAACAAATTCGCACAATTCGCACAACTTTAATTCACACGATAGTCCTCCCGGTAATTATCCTATGGATAGAAATTAATTTTCTTTCACACAATAGCCGTGTGTAGGACAAGGATGGAAAGGGTAAAATGAGAGAGGAAAATTCAATGCCACAGCCGGGATTTGAACCACGAATTTACCGGTCTTCGTCCGGTTGCGCTAACCACTGAGTTACATTGGCCAATGTGCCGACATTAAATTCTCCAACTCACTCGCATTTTTCCCTGTAAACCACAAAGTGATCACAAATTCATATGAGATAACATACGAGTGACTTGGGGAATTTAATGTTTACCACAATAGCTCAGTGACTAGAGAAGTCAGACGGGATTCAAACCCCGGCTATGGCATTGAATTTGTCAGTCTCATACTACCCTTTTCCGACCTATTCTACAGATAGTTCAGATGCAAAATTGTGAAAGTTCCTATTTTGTGGTGGTACATTTAAATGTTGCTTTCAACATCTAGCTTTGCCTTTGAAACATTTGCTCATCGGCAATGATGTTCACTCCTTTACTATTTTAGTACCTGGGCGCCCGAGCTTCGCTCGACGTTTTTCGCCTCTGTTTTTGTGAAATCCTGTTTTTTGTGGGAGAAGATACTTATTTAGATAAACTTAAAGTCAAAACGTTAACTAAATAACAATTTTAGTCGCAATTGTGAAGGGTCATTTCCGAGATACAAATATTTCATGAACACCATCATTTCAGCTGTAAAACGTCTACTGCTGAACGGAGGCCTCCCCCATAGATATCCACCCAGTTTTACGTTTTCGTTGAGCATTTGTTCCATTATGGAGTTCAGTTCTTTGCTGCTGCGATTGACTCCAGGGCGTTAACACATTCGCCAAGGTCCTTTATCTTTCCGTCCAGTTCTTCCATGGCTTCCTTTAGCCTGGCCAGTCGCTTGATAGTATTCTCCAATAGATCTATCTTCATACTGGACATTCCCGTCTTCTTCTTTTCTGTTTCGGAGTTTACATTTTCAGTTTGCCTTCCATTTTTGTTTTCATTTTGTCCATCTTTGTTCCTATATTTTCTATTCCGTAGTTTACATTTTTCCAATTCGGTTTTCATATTTGTTTCCTCTGCCGCATTCCAGAATTCATTTCATTTCCCATTATGTCCATCTTGGCTAACATTTATTTCATCAACTGTTCCATATTGTGCTTTTCGGTGCACTCCTGACATCAATAGTGATTACTTTACTTTTTTTAAATATTTCTTTACTTTTTATTAAAACATCGGAGCAACACTAAGCAAAAGCACTGTTGAACAATAACAAATACTACAGGAAGAAAAGCTGGTTGATAAAGTCATGTGAATTTACTACGCATTTCTGTTTCAATCATAAAGAAAATTGTATGAATTGTTCGTAATTGTTCGCTGAAACTGGAGTAGTGAAAGAAATGTGACTGTGTTTAGTAAAATAAAAATGAGCAGAAAAACCGTGTGAATGTTATACGTTACACTTATATTTCAAGTGCATGGAAAAATGTATGTTTGTAAAAGAGGGAGTAGTATGTTAGGTAAAAGAAAAAGGAGTAGAGAAAACCATGTGAACGTAATACGTTGGGTGGTAAAAGAGATTGCATAAAAACCTTCACCATGAAAACAATTAGATATATCACTTTTCATGGCGATCGGTCAACCTGTTTTGGAATTTATCCACTCTTTAACATACGATATGTATAGGCGTTGGTATGTATGAAGTTGATAAACGATAGGGAATAACGTGTGAATTGTTACGTAAAACAATAGTGAGTAGAGAAAATAATATGAATATAATACGTTGTATTTCTTTTTCAAACATATCAAATTGTATGAATGATATGTTGAAGGGCGAGTAGCGAAAGAAGACTGATGGTGCCTCGTAAAGGAAGAATTAGCCGAGGAACTCGTGTGAATGTAATACGTTGCATTTATATTTCAATCATAGAATATTATATGAATTGTATGTTGAAGGGCAAAGAGAGGATAAATGAATGTGCTACGCAAAAGAAATGCGAGTAGAAAACCATTTGAAAGTAATATATTGTGTAGTAAAATTGTTACCATAAAAAATTTTCCCATGAAAAAATACATATACCTGCCGAATTTCGCGATGATCGGTTAAGCGGTATGACTTATTTTAAAAGCGGGGATAAAGGTGTTTTTTGGTGCAAAATCACGTTTTTTATGGAAAATTGTGTATAGAACAGTGAGCAGAGAAAGAAATGTGAATGTGTTACCTAAAAGTAAGTAGAGATAACACTGTGAATGTAATATGCAGCATCTCTATTTCAAGCCTACAGAAACTTGTATGCTTATTTGTAGAAGAGTGAGTAGAGAAAGAGATATGAATGTGTTACCTAAAAGTGAGAGGCGAAAACAGTGTGTATGCAATAGCATTTATATTTCAAACATATAGAACATGGTATGACTTATTTTAAATGTGCGGATAAACGTGTTTTTTGGTGCAAAACCACGTTTTTATGGAAAATTGTTTATAGAAGAGTGAGTAGAGAAAGAGATGTGAATGTGTTACCTAAAAGTGAGTAGAGAAAACGCTGTGAATGTAATATGCATGTATACAAAAAATTAATCAAATCTTTAGAGCTATTTCTGAAATACCGTGAGTATATACAAGAATTGCACCGTAGACGCGGGAATAAAAAATGTTATTTTTTATGTAAAATCGCGTTTTTCGGGAATTACACCTATATAGCTGAACTTAAAAAGCAAAACCCTATCTGATTACGAAATTTGATCGAAAACGTTAGAGCCGTTTCCAAGTTGAGAGGAATATATATATATAAACATTAAATTTACACACACACACACGCACACACACACACATTTACACTCTCACTCATACTTCCAGACTCTTGAGGAGGATGGGAAACAATGCTGGATAAAGAAAAATGTGCATCCTCCAGGAATCGAGTCTGGTACCTCTGGATTTGGAAGCTAGTATGTTAAGTTCCAAACCACAGAGGGCGAAAAAGTTATCTTGTTATAGCCATGAAATGGCAGGTAATTACACGACCCGAAGCTCATTACTAGGGCTCGGAAGTTCATGCCCTAAAAAGCACTGAAATATGGATGCAAATATGCTCTTAAAAACTTGAAAATATGCCAAGAAATATGCACTATTTCATCAGAACAGTTCATGTCCCTTTGCAGTAGACGTGTTAGTGTAAATAATAAAGTTACCTTATTCTTTAGAGGTTGAAGCAGAAGTGGTCCCGCCGCTACTATTAACTGCTAAATTGCAGTTCACAGCCAACACTACACAAATTTTAAGCAGTACAACGTCGTCTATTGTCTGGCAAAACACTTTTGTAACGTGAAAAACTTCTTTACACGTCACAAGATGTTATAGGGGCATATTTAAATGATGTTAACTGCTTCACAGAGACAATCAACTCTCTTGGTGTGACAGATGGTTTTCTTTGTAGGATGTCTCGAATATCGCACATCTGTTTATAACCAGAATTTTTTGAAATTACATAATTCACTTTCTCTTTCACTTTTTGTCCTATGCTACCAGGAACCGAACTTAGATCACATATTGTTTTTTCAAGCACAGTAAGTGATTCATGCAAAGGAAATCCTACAGCTTCCAATGCCGTTATGGCTGTTGGTAAGAAAGAAAAATGGGTAGATATGAAACTAAGATCCTTCTTTAACCCAGTGCCTGACAGAATATTTTGCACAGTTTATATTGATGAGGCATTGTTCGAGTCCAATGAATTAACAACCTCTTCGATTATTTCTATGTGCTCAGTATAATATAAAACTGCATCGACCCATGTTCCCCATCGAGTTAACACCAGTGCAGGAGGAAGTCGGATATTAGGTGCTGTTGATCTAAACAACTTAACTCTTTTAGGAGATTTAAAAAAAATTCTCTTTGTACTGGACACAAATCTATCTACCAATGGGAAAGAATCGCGTATTGTCTCAGAAATGCGATGAAGAGTGTGTGCCTAACAAGTTATATGAATTAAGTTGGGAAAAATACCTTTCAAAGTTTTCCCTGATTTTACCATATAAGGTAAAAAAATAAAAGCAACCAGTAGTATTCGATTCCACACGGGCATTGTAACTTCAAAGAGTCCATCACAAACTGTGTCACAGTTACATTGTCACTGGCCGACAATTTTCACATATTAAGGAGATAAGCTGTAGTCTTTTGTTCAATATTTAAGGCACCCACGATTATATTAGCAATAGAACGGCGTTCAGAATCAGAGGTTTCATCAACAGACAACCACACAAACTGACCCGCTAAATTGTGTATATTTGACAATACGTTATTGTAACAATGCCCTACATAAGTCTTACGCAGTGTACTTTCTTCAGGCACATGTTGTTGAGTACACTTGGTAAGAAAGTTTTTAAATATCGGATTATTAATTTTGAACAAGGGAATATCAGCAGCTAAAAATACTTGGCACAAGTCATAGGAAAATTCAGTAACCCTAATTCCTAAACACTCTACTAATTGTTTTAGAACAGGTTATTTGTTTGCGAGTTTTCTGATTAAATTCTCCTTATGTTTTGCTGTGTTTATGTGCTGAACTATTTGAAATCTTTTCTCACTCCCTATATTTTTGTCACACACTCCACCAAACAGTACCCTATTATCTGTAGATATTAAATCACCCGAAAAATCCTTCTGTAAATTAATTAATCTAGCACTCTAAGTTGGTTTTATTTTCGGCATTTGAAGAGCTTTTTAACATTTTATACGCCTAATTTAATTTGGAGGGAACCAGTTCACAACACTGTTACGTTTGAAGACCATGCAGAGGCAAGCGCTGCTATAATCGTGCTGCTAAAAACGTTGACCTGCACTTTATCTTTGTTAATATAAACCTCTCAGATAACGCACTGATTATTCTCTACGCACAAACCTATAATGAAAGGATGGAAACAGGGGATTCACTACATAACAACATGACTCAGCATTGCTTCTCGCCACCTCGCGAGTTACACCATCATATGCAACACTACCAATATGAAAAATATTATCCAGGTGAAAAAAAACCATAAAGATCATTAAAATATGCTATATAGAGGCCATAGTATTGAAATAATATGCATTTATCAAAATCAAGAAAATATGCAGTTATATGAACCATAAAATCACGTCCAAATAAGTTAAAATTCCATAATTCGTGCACATAATGTAAAAGCATACATTTTTAACCCCTATGAAAAAACATGCAAATGCATGAACTTCCTAGCCCTACTCAATACACTCCCTTCTTGATGTTTACTTCCATGTAATCTGCTCATGGTTGCGAAGATCACATTCAGCGGCCGGGAGGAACATGGGGTGCTAACCACGTTCCACCCTCTTGTATTGCCTCCCATTCTTGACTCACGTTGTGAGCGGAGGTGGAGGATGCATGGACTGTTATTTTGAGAATCTACTTTAGTCTGCTTAGAATCTGCTTAAGGTCAGCTTCCCGCTTTACTTTGCCTGTCATGCAATACCTGAAGCGTATTGAGTGAAACTAGTAATTTTGGCTTAAAAATTATAACTTTTGTATTAACAAATACTAGGTGTCACAACTGCAGCATATTTATTTTAGGATCCATCTGCACCTATTTATTACTGACCGGCATGCCCCATTTTTTACTTTTTACTACGTTTGCAGGCATTCACAAATAAACAGGATCTATAACTAGATGTTACAAGGCTGAAATTATTCTTGCACGTCCTATAAACAACGGTAGAAAGAATAAAGCACCAATTTGAGATTAAGTTGTTGGTTTTTTTTTTAAATAAGAAATAGGATATTATATAATAAATAAATTCTGGCTATGCCCTTAAGTATTTAAAAAATGTTCACCAGTATGTAGGAAAATCTGCAGCAATTTTGCTTTAAAATGTCGCGACATTTAAATTTTCAAAATGTAATTTTAATAATTCGAAAACTATAATGAAATATAGTTATATATAGATATATCTTTAAAGCTAAAATTTTGGCGCCGAATTAGTTAGCGTTTGTTTTTAATGAAAGAGCTGAGAAAGTTTTTCAACTGATGCAGTACTTTATATCACGTGGAAATGAACAGAAATTTACTATTATAAACGGAAAATGATACAACAAATTCTGAATGTCTATTTATCTAATACGGAGGTATATTTTTTTTCTGTTTAATTTTATGCTTTTTTATTTTAAGCTTAATCAGTTTTAACCAACTAATTCATACTGCACGATATGTGATAGATATATCGATAGATAGCGATATGTCGTTAGTTATCGATATATTACTGTAGTTATCGATTCCAACTATATATGGTGATAATTATCGATTGCATGCGATATATCGATACTATGGAATGATGACTAAATGAAATTGGTAAAATGATGCCCAAATAAGCCCGAAATCTATAGAGTTATTATTTAGATATTTCTCTTTATAATATAAGGAAAAACGCGGAAAGAACCTTATCTGGGTAACCGACCCTAACCGAGATTCGAACTCGGAGTCTCTTGATTGTGAAGCAGACACGCTACCGCACCCCAACCTCGAAGGTGAGCTGTGAGACTACTGTTTCTTTAACTCTAAGGCAATGCATTTCGTCTCTGCTCTGTGGAAAAGAAGGCATAGTCATAAATCAAAAGGGAAGTAATTTTGACAGATCACGCCAAGTCTAATAGGAATCGAGCTGGTGAGCCATTTTTCAAATTGTTCGCTTGAGGGATGTGACCTTCTTCGCAAATTTTACTCTATTTCGCAAATACATTAACCCATTTGCTCAGAGATAGAAAACACATTCAGGAGGTGAACCGGACGCATGCATGCTTCCTACTCCTGATCTCATTTCCTTATCTAGGAATATACACTGCAAGTTTTTCTGATTTCTTTTTACCACTTACCCACTGACATTTAGGCACATAAACAATTGAAACACAAATGCTGCAAAAGAGCATTGAGGCAACTTCTTTTCTAAGGCCTCATAATAAAATGCAAAATAGAGGCATTGACAGAAGTCGTGCTTCAGATGTTAAACAACCATTTTGTGAGTTTAATTAAGCTTTTCTTCGTTTATATACTGCAATCAGCAAACTGTTATAAATAGCAACATTTAATACATCATTTTCTACTTATATAAAAATAGCAACGATTTGAAAGATTATTAAAGCTAATTTCGTCTTAAGTATAGCAATTAGCTATTTAAATATATGAAACAGTGCGGATAGAAATATATAGAAACATTGTGATATTGTGTCTTAATATTTGAGTGTATAAGTTTATTTAGAAGAAATAAAGTATGTTATGGTAGTAATTAAGATGGGGGTTTCCTAATTTTCATACCAGTGTCTTAATATTTAAGTTTCATATGACACTTTATGCTCAACCATATACCTAATTTTGTAATTAAAATGTTGTGAAATGTACACTCACCAGAGAGAATGACTTACATATTGCATCAGCTGATATTTGGAGTTCTGTGCAGGCACTAAACGATCTATTCGTTTCCAGCACGTCACAGCTGCATTATGAAAATGATAACCTTGGAATGCTACGTAACAATGAAAAATAGAATAATAATTGAATATATTCGTTTTCAGACGAAACTTTATTTCATGTGTAAGTTATTTATTGTACAATTAGTGAAATTAACCTGCGGGACTGTGCCTAGTGCAATATTCTTGTAAGTTGATGCTGTATTGAGGTTAATTTGTGTGTTTTATGTAAGTTGCATCTTACTTAGGCGGAGTAAGTTATATCTCACTGTCAGTAGTGTCCGATATTTCACCGCTTTCTAAACTCGCGCTAATTGCTTATCCAGAATTAATCGATATTGTCTATGCTTTATGGGAATTCTCTGATTGGTGGAACAGCTGTCCTTTAATGAAGATTGAATGGTCCGATTGGATGAAGACCAGTACTTCAATGAAAGTTTGAACTTAAGCAGGTCATTAAAGGATCGCTATCAGACTTATAATTAATACATCTGGGTATGGTCGAGCATAAAATTCGTTACAAGTG
This sequence comes from Tenodera sinensis, assembly GCA_030765045.1. Lineage (NCBI taxonomy): Eukaryota > Metazoa > Arthropoda > Insecta > Mantodea > Mantidae > Tenodera > Tenodera sinensis. The sequence continues at coordinate 38,786,086 of CM060971.1, forward strand.
ATTTAGGAAATGAAAATTTTTTATAAACCTCACATTCATCTGTTACTGCTACGCTTTGGAGATATAATAGAAAGAAGTCATACAACTAGACTGTAGCTACCCTGAGGCCTTCAAACAGCTTCAAACTGCGCCACAACGTGGGCCAATACTAACACAAAAGAAGGTGAAATAAAACCTTAATATATTTTATACAATCATTCATTGTGACACCCGCTTCAGCAGTCTTCTTTTGTGAACAGTAATATCTTACTCTTGTTCTATTACGCCAACAGGGAGATAAGGCTCCGAGGTAAGATGTAACTCTCGCATTCGCAAGGTCATTGGTTCGATTATCGTGGGGTTGTCCACTGTGATCGTGGGATTTGAAACTACGACCTTCCAAATGCAGTTGATTTTTATTATGCAATAAAACACAGGTGCGTTAAGCGTATGAGTGCGTAGATTTTGCGTGATGGTATATTCAAGTATGACGAATAATGGTCCAAACAAATTCATATATCTGAAAGGTAAAGGAGATAATTGAATATTATTGAATATATTATCTGCACAGTCTAGCAACGGAGTAGGACGAACATTGGAAGCTAATGGCCGCACACAGGCGCACAGAAATGCTCAGAAGTCCGCAACACTTCCTAGCTCGAATAAATTATAACAGATAGACGAACACTTATCACAAAAAATGTAGGTAACATTAACACATGTTAGGCAATTTCTTTTTGTTATTAACATTTTCAGATATATTTGTTCTTAGTTTGATTTTCCAATATTAAATTTTTTAAATGCATGATTACCCTTATTTAATTCTCGTGATCTCATGTAAAGACCATGAAATTTCACTCTTCATATAGCAAATCACACTTTAAAAATGTCATTATTGTTTCAATCCTGTTTCCACCTATAGCTGAACTCACAATGAAATCATTTCTGCATAAACTGTATCCCGTTTAATATGAATTAGATAAAATGCGTTTTAAAGAAGAGTTGTAGAAGAGAAATACATTCGCTGGTCATGCAAAGCGTGGGTTAAACAAAAGACCCTTACTAAATTCACATTCCCGCGGGTGCCGTACAGGCGTACGCCATAGACTGGGCCAGGTGTTCCACCCGCAATATTTTAGCCATATTTTAAGAGTGTAAAATAAATTTAAAGTAGAGTTTTGGGCTTTGTAGCACAGGTTATGTGTCGTATTTGTCTTGCAACCCTGCAAAGCGCTCATTTTTTCCATTTAATGTTCGTTTATCCGAAAAATCATCCGAACACTCCCTTCTCCAATTGTTTCGGATAATCGACGCTCTACTGTAAATACCAACGAAAGTGAGCAGAGAAAGCCATATAAATGTGAAACATGAGTTTATTTCACTTTGAAATGTAGTATTAAATGATTAAAATTAAAAAGAGAGGATGAAAAACTTCGATTCCAATATTTATGTGGACGAACTTAAAAGTCAAAGAGAGCTAAGTAACACATTAAATGTTATAAAACAACGGCTGCACCAACAACTATCTACGGATATGATGAGACGTGGGTATTAAGAGAAGCAGTGTGAGGGAAATTACCTTAGTAAAAGCAAAAGCCCTAAAAATTTAGTAAAGTATGCAATTTATTTGAAATTACTTCTTTTAACTTGAGCCATTTTCGGGATATTCATTGTTATTTATTTGAATTTTCATTACTGGACCATTTTTGAAGCGGTAAAAAACTAGCAGTTGGTAATGTCGATACGCCTTCTGGCACTAAAACGAAGCTCCCTTAATATTTTAAACAAGATTTGTAACAATTTCAAAGTGTTGGTGTAATTTAGAAACATGAATACTCGTACATGTATACATAATAAAATCATCATCATCATCATCATCATTAAAGACGATTATAACCCTGAACAGTGTTTTGTGGAATAGGAATCTGACTAGGAATACAAAGAAACAAAATCTATAAGTTCGAACTGAATCAGGAGAAGAAACGTATCTACGAACAAACCATTAATTATTACAAAACTAAGTATCACCTAGAGCCCATCAGTGTAACAGGACTAATGGTTGGAGCAAGAGGGACAACCCCGAGGCTGCTTGCAGAATTCCTCAAGAGCTTTGGCCTTTCCAAAGATTTAGCATACAATATTGCTATACTGTCGCTCAAAGACTCTATAGCTATTGTTAGAAATCACGTGTACGGACCATGATTCTTTTTTAAATTTTTTTAAATTATTTTATTTGTTTATTTTTTGTTGTTTTAAGAGATAACACTTTCTTTGTCATCTTCAAATTTTAGCTTTTATATTAATTATGTTTTGTTAACTACTCGTAATTTGTTACTTTTAATTAGTATTCTTTGTCTTTTTAGCAGCCTGTAACTGTGACAGGAAGATGTTAAAATTAAAATAAATAGAAAGTATACTGACACATGGGTCCAAAAGTTGAACATAAATGGAAGGATGCAGAAAAAGTTTTTGGCAACGGAAATGGATGGACTTCGAAAAAGTATGAGAGTATCCAGACTACAACATATAAGAAATACCTATATCAGACAAGAAATGAATGCACAAGAAACTGTAATTCACAGAATAGCAAAAATAAGTTTACAGTAGAACGGACATGTGCAACGGATGTCAGAGGGTGGTGGCAAAAAACGGGTCTTCAATTGGTTGGTACCAGGCAGAATAAAGTGAAAAACAAACACAAGAATAAGAGATGCCATGATGAAGAGAGGCATGGAAGGACAGGGGGATAACGGGAATCTATGGAAAGCAGGAATTGAAGACAAACTGCTGTAAATTGGAAAGCCAATAAATAATAGTTATAATTATTATACTACTATAACTGTTATTATTGTTTATTATCATTATTATTGTTGTTGTCTGTTCCAAAAGCCGAATGTTGGAGATCATGGAATGTTCTAGGAAGAGGAAGAATGCCTGCTAGCATTAAAGAGGGAAGCGGTTGAATACCAACTGATGTAAAACGTGTCAAGAAACTAAATAATAGCATGGCCTTGTGAATATCGCATAATCAAGAGCTATGAACGTGCGCTTTGCCTAGGAAGTAAGAGTTTCATAACTGTCACCTCCACAGAGGCATAGTGTTCTTCCTTTTGCTCGCAGTGACGTAACAACAGGCTCGATGGAATGATCTTGCATACCCCTATCAAGTCACTGGAAATATGTAGGCAATATTGAGATCGAAATAGATTTACTACCGATTAAGGGAAGAGAATATGCATCCCTGATCATGTAATATGTCTCGTTGTTGCCTGAAGAGAAACTTCATCCTTTGTACTGGTACAGAATTGTTCTCATACTGGCTGGTATGAGACACGACATACCTGGGGACATATACAGGGTAATGAACAACATTACATCACTGTTTGCGTCATTTGTGGACGGATAGTCTATATAACAGGCGTTGTTCATTTTGCGGTGCAATTACCACCACGCAAAAAGAAAAGAAAATCAGGCGGTAAATTATGTGATTGGTTTGTGGGAAAACCTTTAGACGAAGAGAAAAAATAAATAACACGCGCAACATAACAACGTACTAAATATAAACTTTTCTGCACTTCCACCACTAGCAGCCTGTATGCAATGTTTCCAAAATCTACTTTTATTTGGGGAACTGACACCAATGACAACTGGAAAAGTTTACCGAAATGGCATAAAAAGCATTAAACCTCCTCCAAAGTTACGAAATACCGACAATATTTTGAAATTTAATGTGCAGAACTATATCATAGCTTATTAATTTTATCTTTCTGTATCCCATGACCACTGTAATGGACACTAGTTTTCAAACGAATTATTTACAAAATAAAATATGCCTCCAAGAAACGATTAACAATATCTCTGTTTATTGTACAATTTTTCTCTACTTGCATTATAGCTATGGCTTTCACTGGATAAAAAAGAATATTTTAAAAAATCCGCATCCATTAGTTTTGCTTTGAATGCAAAACATGTGTTTCATCATAGTCCTATGTAAGCCTACTCAAAGCATCAATCGTTTATTTTACGTGGTCCACCCCATCCAGTGGTATTGCTGAGACAAATTATAGCTAACTGCAGTTGTTGAAACTCTGACCAGAGATTTCACTTTTTAAAATGTTTCTGCAATTTTTATCCCTGTTAACATGAAATAGAAGAGTAGTAAGATTAGTAATATACAAAAATAAACAAAGGTGTCTAGAGAAATGACGAGAATATTACAAACATTGTTTTCATTTTCTTCATGTTAATCACAATGAAATCGGTCAACAAAGTGTATGTTAGAGAACCCTAACCTATGAAACAACTGCAGGTAGGTACAACCTGACCATGAAAACCGTCTCACTGCAGCACAACCTACAAGCATCATATGAACACTAAAGAACTCTGTCACTTCACGCCTGCGGCTGACTGCGAGAAACAAAACAGTCGCGTTATACTGCACATTTGGGTCTGCAAACACTTGCAACGCAATACTTCACTAGTTTGCAGAATACTGCGTTACGTTGTTTTCGACTATTGCTTCTAGCGGCAGTTGTTTGCACATTTGATGGCCTTGCTGTACTTCTAACGTCATTCATACTCTGTGTCCAGCTAACTTGTATCGCATGCGAGCGCACATCCCTCCGGCCTTCACTCATAATATTAGCTGCGGAAAATTGGGGAGGGGGAAATTTTATCACTGCCTAGGGGCGGCAAGATACCTAAATACGGCCTTGTTACAATGGGAATAGGAAAATTCGGTAGGGTTAAATGATAGTGGAACCTGAAGACCTGGTCACTATCTTTATGACCTTGAAATTGCTTTATCTTTGCCAGGAATCTCCTTCCCGACCTCCCAATAAAAAACACGAATAACTACTGCCCATTTGAAAATAGTATAGACACGTATATAAACATTTAATCCAATATCAACGAATATCTCGGAAATGGTCAACTCCAAAAAAAACTGTAAAAAACATATGTCTTAACGAGATCTACATTTTCTGTGAAGTAACATGATGTATATCTTTTACAGTTCAGCAGTTATGCAAAAGTCATTAGAATAAAGATAACCAGATAATTAATATAAATATTACCAGATAAATCGAGACAGTATATCTAATTTGTCATGAAAATATCTTAAACATATGATATTTGAATCAACATTTTTAGGACCATGTTTGAGAATATCAAAAGTTTCATTTTTACCGACTACATGTACCAACATTAAATTTGCCGTTTTAAGGTAACATGTAGATACATCACATTTACAATGAAGCACTGCATAAAATATTTGTCAGGAACTAAAAGTATAAATCAAACTGCAATGTTGTAGGCATGTTAAATACTTATCAATAAACGGTTTCTATGAATTTCGTTCTTATTTGAGTCATTTTATGAGTAGATTTTGTAAGTATATTAATATTTTAAAAATTACAGGTAAACGCGCTATTCCATTCAAGAACATTTTTACAGAATCTGTACAATGAAGCTTCATGAATTGCATGCATGATATTGATGTAGTCAGCACGAACATACTGCAGTAAAATTGTTTTCTCTAACAATTATAAGCTAACCTAAAAATGTGTTGCTAAAAATTAAACTTTTGATAATGCTTTTTATAGAAGATATACATTTCTTCCATTAGAAGATCTGACGGGATATATCTCACCTCTCTGATAATGTAAATAATATCAAGAAAATGCATGAGATTAAGCGTCATAGGTCTGTTCATTCAGAGAAATATGTGCCTAAAGGTGAACACAACTAATTTGAAGGAAATAAAATGTTAATGTATTACTATAATTATAAAATAAAAACTAATTCAAATAAGATAAGAAAGCTCACAGGCACCATTTACTGAACAATATGCAACATGCGTGTAAAATCAGTTTCATTTATTTGAAAGTTTTTTTATGTAATGCCTGTTTAACGTGTACGTGTTTCCTTAAGTCTCCGATTCCCTTTGTGGTGTGTCAGATATAAACAAAACGCATTTGTGTAGTACAATACACTGCCGTTAGATGTATCTGATGTGCAGTCTCCTGAAGACCGACCTCGTTCAAAGAGTAATGGTTTGTGTATCAGCACGAAACAATACATACTCTCTTATCAAAGGGTTACATTTCATTTTACCTGGCAAATGAAAATGCTTCATAAAGCCAGATTTCAATTATTCTCCCACTGCTCCTATTATTATACTGAACCTGAGATCTCTAGTTTACACTGTCAATGTTTATTTTAGTGCTTGCTACTTTAGTTTAATAAAAGTGATGTTAATCCTTTTCGTTTATTTCCATGGCCATATAAAGGCAAAACTATATTCTACTTGATTCTAAAGCTGCCCTCCGAGCTACTGGTTCTACTACTTGGCCCAAGAAGATGATCAAAGAAATATATGATATGATCAAACAGATTAAGAACCTCCATGAAACACATAGTCTTACCGTGGATTCCTGGGCACTATGATACTTTTGAAAATGAAATGGTTGATATTTTAGCAAAGAAATTATCTAAAATCAGTTTAGTGGCGAAATAGAACTGCTCCTACGAATCAACTAAAAGAACTGTTGCAAGAAAGATAATATCAAATTAGAATCAACGGATAGCACTTCGAAATGAACAGAGAACATTTTTGATGATCCATCAATAGCTCCTCATTTACCAAGAAAATCCTCTTTTCAACTCTCACCTCAACTGATCACAGGACATAATTGTTTGAATAAACATATTTTCAGAATTGGAATAGTGGCATATCCAAATTGTTCATTTGCTCCAAAGAAGAAGAAATTAAATTAAACATCTAAAAATTGTGAATCCTTTTGACTTTCAAAACTCTAACTTCAAAATATTGGAAAGAATGAGAATGATTTCGATATTAACTCCTGAACATTGCATACAAACACATTTTACAGTTTTATGCACATTGTTGCTCCACACCTGTATAAAAAAAACCAAAATATTCCATATAAAAGGAACACTCCCTCTAATTACTATGTGTGTCAGCGAAATTAAAATTAAGATTATTTGCCATTGTTTGCTCTCTTTTCTGTGGAACAACACATGCTTATATAACAGTAAGTTCGTAGTGACTTGACTTGGCAGTGACTGAGGTTTGTTTCAGGAACCCAATGGTGTGGAGCGGGAGACAGAGCCAGGAGTGTGGCAGATCTGGGTCTCTTCGAGTTGACTGACAACTGCTGTCGTGAACATGACAACTGTCCTGAGAATATACCACCAGGAGAAACACGAAACGGACTTGAAAATAATGGAGTATTTACCCTGTAAGCTTCTTACCAAACAGCATTCTTATGTTGCATACTTTTATTTAGTTTACATGTAGTTTTATATTTGAATACGTGTAATTATTATTCAATTCTGCTTTCCCACGTGTTTTGCTTCTCAAGAGAATGTGACCGAGTGGTTAGACTGCTTGTTACTCAACTACGTGATCCGGGTTCAATCCCAGGGAACCTTTTGTGTGATTTTTTTCTGGGCAAAGCGGTTTATGGGCAGGTTCACTCTGACTTTTTGAACTTTCCTAGCCATTCATTCCACCAACTGCTCCGTAATCACATTATTTCATTCGTTTCACCACAATTTCATATTATTTCCTCTCTCCTACCAGGCTTTGGATTGGTCACTCAACCATGGATATCCTCTTTGGTCCAATGTCCGTCTGCTCTGACCCCAAGCGCTGACTTATAAGTCCTGAGGAGGAGGATGCAAATCCTCCACACAAGATTGATAAACGTAATATTGCTCAATCTGTCGTTCTTAAATACCACCAAATTAAGCATATATCGCGACTTCCTTAGAATACATTGATATGTCCTAAGCTACTTCTTAAACTGGCATGTAAGAAGGGCGTCCGACCGCCTCCGTAGCGCAGTCGGTAGTGCGCTTGCCTTTGGCGCGGAGGACCCGGGTTCGATCCCCGGTACCAGCATGGGGAATCTATCCCCTCTGGAAGGTCTGGCACGGGGTGCACTCAGCCTCGTTAGGTCCTGAAAAGCTGCTTGATTAAGAAGTAGCGGCCACAGGTAGAGAGTGCTGGCCGGGAGTGTTCGGTGCGCTGACCACGTCCCACCCTGCAGTATTGCACCCACCAATGACGCCTGTACTGGGAAGAGGTGGGGGACTCAGCGGCTGGGCGGCAAGCGTTGGCCCTTTATGGGCAGCTGTGCTAGGTGTTTTTATTTATTTATTTTTAAAAGGGATGTCCCTGTCCCTGTTCTGTAGAATTCAGCTTAATATCAAAAATTACAAAATTAGCCCAATTACTTATTGCGTCACTATATTTTCTTCTAAACTGAAGCACAAAACACAGTTCTCTTTCTCCGTCGTTAACATAGTCTACGGTTCTTCGTGCTCTTACAACTCGCAGCTGTTGTCTTCTCGTGGCCTTAATTCACAATTTTCATTTTTCACTTTCTCTACCTCAAAAACAGATGGTTTTGACGATTATCACTCAACACCCATTAAAACTGCTGCGCTGCCTTCTTCAGCGCTACAATTCTGTCACGACACACACGCGCGTGCGCGCACGCACACATAGACAGACAGACACACACACACACACACACACACAGACACACACACACACACACACACACACACACACACACACACACACACACACACACACCTAACGGCTGTCTCGTTCAAACAGAACTTTCTCTAAATTCCCCTCTTTTGAAAGATGTCATAAAGAAGCCGACAGCTAACACCAGAAATCCTTTGTTCTCCCGCGCTGATTGTTACCACGTATTCACAAACAGTGGCGCAAGGCAGCCTGAACTGTTAACCTTTGATGCACGCCGCCCTGACAAGCGTTGTGAAATAGCTTGACCCTGAACGTCCTTTGATGTGCAATAGCTGGCTGGCTTCACAATATATTGGAAATTCAGTAAGGGAAGTCTTTGTTAGAAATTCTTTGAATTGCACTAGGTATTAAACTGTGATTAGCACCATAGATTTGAATATTGTGCATAAAATACCCCAGGGCGATTAAATCAGAAGGTTGCTTAATTTAACGATTCCTTTAATTATAGTGCGTTAACTCTACACCCCAAACTAACCTTAATAGAAAGTAGATATTTTGATTTTCTCAAAAATGACGATTTTCATTAAAATAACATTTATTTAAGATATTTTGATGACAAATGAAATGCATATTCTGATTTTTTGGCACTGGCCTCTATTCATTTGGAATTACCTTCGCATTGTGGTAAAATGGAAGCGATTGACAAAATCTTGCCACACCAAAAATGCAGATATCATTAAAGCACACCATTTATGTCAGATAAAGCTTTTTGTAGAGATAACCATTTTCGATGTCTTCCTTGTTATTAGTTTTAGTTTTCAAATACTTACACTTTCCTCAATTAGAAAATCGTTATTCTTTTTTTTCCTTGTCTTGGCTCTGCAAAAAGAACGGTATGTCAAAGTCATCACAGAGCTACGATATCTTAAGACACTTGACAATATCTTCAGCCAACTGTGTTCTCCTATCTCCGTTGTGCAGTATGCGACAAAAGAAAGGTATGTATACATATATACATATGTATATGTTACAGAAGAAATCTAGGTCCACATAAATCACAGACAACACTCGGCAGCAATACTAGGTATAATATGGCCTAATCATCCATTTGAGTTATGTTCAAGTTCAATACGGTATGGGAATCCGCCTAGCTGTTCAAACATTCACCGAACAGACCTGCCACTCATACCAAATTTCAGCGATGTTCGTAGTGGACAATGTTTTGGGGATACTCACAGTTATTGCAGAAGTCGTTCATGATTCTCGTTTGTGGTGACGGTCCTCGGGCGCGGAGTTGTTCCCTTCCGTTCACATGAGATCGCTAGGATCGTTTTGTTACTTGGTGCCGTCTAGTAAAATTGTTCCTCATAATGTTCTCTAACATGACACTGGCACGGTCCATTCTGACGGCCAACTCCTATGTCCGGAAATAATTCTCGACGATGAAAACCTTCTCCTCTGTTGTGAGAACTATAACCTCAACACAGAATACGCAGTATGTCAAACTATTACATAAAATAAATAAACATTGAAACCTAGACAGCAAACGAGCAATAATTTCAGTTGCCTTTGTTTTTCCTCATTCTGTATCTGCAAGGAAATATGTAACAAAACCGTTTCTACAAATGTCTATCTTGATTATCATTAAGTAGAAAGAAGTAAAGCGTTTTTAAGAATATGTTGTAGAAAAGTGAGTGGAGAAAGTCATGTGAGTGTGTGCTTCAGGTTTTATTCAAGAAATCCATAAATATTCTCAGCTTCAAGGTTGACTGTGTATTGTTAACAAATGAGATTTTGAAATAAATTTTTAACTCAGTTGGGACACATGGATATTTACTCTAGAATCAAACAGTAATGAATGAACTATGACTATTGTAGAAAAACTCTGATATACAAATTCAGTACTTAATCTTTATTTACAGATCCCATTGTGACTGTGATGAAAAATTTTACTCCTGCCTGAAGGGAGCTGGCACTGTGGTAGCTAGAAAAATTGGTCGCACATACTTCAATGTTTTAAGGCCCCAATGCTTTCGTTACGACCATCCAATCATTAAATGCGCCTCCTCGAGAGGGTAAGTACAATATGCTTTCCCATCAACAATTTTAATAGTTTGTAGCATTATTTAAAAACAAGGTTCTGAGAAATGCTGCAGAGAGCAATAAGCATTTTAGAATAATATAGAGGAGAGGAAGTTTAGCGCCATTTCATGTTTCATGACACGAGGGAGATATTTTTAATGACATGGAGTTTTAGGGAGAGATTGTGAGCTGGTTTGCGTCAAAACTATCAATTTTCAGTTGTTTGCTGATTTTGCAAGTTTCAACCCTTTTGGATCACAATATAGTATTTAATCCTGAAAACATGCCACAAGTAGGTACCTTTAAAATAAAATTTTCAAAAACTGATATGGGTGGAAAAATAGTATGTTCATTATCTTTTTTTCTCTCTTTTCCTGATTACCCTCCCCTTACGGAAGACTTACACCCCCTAGGACTTACAATACTCAGTATTTATCAGTATTTAGAGGGGCCCTATACACTTTAAGTAATTCTTACAGAATTTTCAATAAATGATTAGTGATTTGAGAGAATTTTGAATTTTTTATTACATTATTATTTTCCAGTACACTTTTTCATTAGTTTAGGCAAAATTTTCTAATCTTTTGCATAGTAAAATAATCTACACTAAAAATGTACATTTAAGTGCAGTAAGTTTTTCATACATTTTTTCAATTATTTACATTTATTTTTATTTTAACATTTTTTTAAGAAAAATGTTCCATATACTTTCAACCATAAAACTGTTCATACTCTGTAGACTAAAATTTTGTTCCGCTTAAATGTTGCCTATCATTACAGGAATGAGTGTGCAAAATTTCAACAAAATCCTTCCAGTAGTTTCTGATATATGTGCTCCTAAAAATGAAAATTTTAAACTGGAGAAAACCCAATTTAAATTTGGGATGAAAATTTCCTTTACACCTTAGCTAAAACTGCCCATATTCACATTATTCTTGTTCATCTTCTGCAGCTCTTTTAGCTCCTCTGTTTCTTTGTCTGGCAATTCTAGATTTACAATTCTGAAGTCTGTATTTCCGTTCTGTTTTGCATCTCTTGGCACAATACTTGATCCAAGTTTTATTTTAGATGCACTTGGAGAAAAACTTATATTTTCATCTGCAGGCCAAATTGCCTCATTATATAGTTAATATGGGACTTACCATACTTTTTAAATACTTTACCAGGTCTTGGTATTGTAAAAATGGTCCAGTACAACCCACTTTGCACGAAGAATAACACAATAACTCAATTTTTTACTAAAATTGCACTAAACAGCACAAACTTGTTTATGAAGCTCTACAGCCTTTTATACAACACCGTTGTGACAACAAAATGGCTTGTGCAACTGCACAAAAATTTCAACCCTCTAAACCTAAAGTTTCAGGGTTCAAAAGGCAAAATTGAGCAAGAAAACTCGCTGCTCCACTGAAAATCTTAAAAAGTGGGCGTAGCTCATTACATTGTTTAGGATTATAATTTTTATGGCATTTGTATTTCGAATTTCAAAGTAAATATCTGGGAAAATAATCCCAATTATATGTACTTTCAAACAGGCAAATAAAAATATGTTCTGATTTTTTCATAATTTCTGCCACCCCAAGGAGCCTGAATGTTTTCGGCAGTAAGATATATTTGAATTTTTTTCGATAAGAAATGAGTAATTCATCGGATATTTGGAATTAATTCAATATATACGCGTTATTTGTTGTAACAATGTCAGAAACTAAGAATATTTTAACAAAGAGACATTTTAAGAATGTGGTGGGTTGGTTTCGGATGGGGAAATATATAAAACTCCACACCTTGCATCCCTAAAAGGTATCCGATTCAGGTATGGAATTTGCTGATTCTCGTCTCTGGTACATACTTACTTGCAATAAGTGGAGAAAGTGTTGTATTCCAACCAAAATTTCCATTACGAAATTTCACCGTGAATATATACGTTTTGAGACTCCCTGAATCCAGCACAAGTTTCATAGTTATATTTAATTTGTGTAGAAGCACTATAAAGGCATTGACAGCTTCTAGTAAAAGCAGTAAATTAACTTGTCACAACAAATTACAAACTAAGATAATAATATTTATCATTAAAGTATCCCTGTATAGAACAAAAAGAAAAAACATATTTTGTTATTGACGCTGTCAATTGCCAGGATCACATCAGCGTCGCTGGTGTGCCGGAATTGTGTCCCGCGGGAGTTATTTTACATCCCAGTAAATCTAATGGCATGGAATGTCATTTTTAAGCATACTCAAAACCATCTGTGTGGGCCGGATTTGAACCCGCGACCTCGGGGTCAATAGGCCAGCATGAAACCAACTGAGCTACCCAGACCGACGAATAAATATGATGTTTAACCATGTATATACTCTGAACTTAGAATTCTTCATGTTTAAAATTTAACATTATCAGGCAAGTTGTACAACTTAATACCTAAGCACATATAACTATTTTAAGATTTTGTTAATCTATAATAAGGAATATCTACATTGGACCTAAACTAGTATTATTACTATGAATATCCATCCTTAAGACGTAGCTATTACTAGAGGCATGTATAAATACTAAATTCTTAAAACGTAAATATTATATATGGTTAAAATGCCTAGTACGATAAGTAGGGGTCTACATTGGGTTAGATAAGTACTGTTTTAATTATAATTTTCTTTTGAAGAATAAAAATTTCATTAACGTTATTAGTACCAGCCCAAAGAATTAGGCCACAAAAATACAAAATACATCCTTCTTACATATTCAATTGGAATAGAGTCTCTCAAATTACGGATCAAAAATATAATACCAGATAGTTTATTCTTTAAATATTCAACATGGGTGATCTACGTTAATTATCAGTATACACACCTAAAAATTTAGTTTTTGTCTGATACTGCCATGCTAGGTCGTCTGATATCCTTTTCAGAGTGAATAAAACAGAAATAGCCTTAGATTCATTTAAAAATAAACTATTAGCTTCGAACCATTTCGAAGCTTTAGCCATAATAGCTTCATATTAATTGTTTAATACATTTAAATCATTTCCACTTGATACAAAAGTAGTATCATCTGTAAACGTTATACTATCAGCAAGTATATTATTTGATAAGTCATTAACTGCAATTAAAAGCAACAAAGCGGCCAAAACATAATCCTGTGGAATACCACTAACTGTATAGGAACATAGATGAATATTCACCATTCATCCAATAATATTTATTGGACATAAAACAACAAGTATACAGCTTAATAATATTTAGCTGAATATTTTGAATATCGTAATAGGAAAGCTTTTCCAATAAAATATATGATCGATAGAATCAAAAGCATCACTCAAGTCACAAAAGTTAGCTAATACACATCCACCATTTTCAAATGAGAAGTGAATCATATGAACCAAACTTTGCATTGCTGCAGTAGTGTTCTACCTTTAGAGAAACCATATTAATTTTTGTTAAACAAATCAAAATTATTGAAAAAGTTATTTATTTACTCAAACATGTGTTCAAAAATGTTTCCAAAACAGGAATAAGAGATGTTGGCCTAAGTTAGCAACTTCATATGCACTTCCTTCTTTATACAGGTGGAAGGGAAGTGATTACATTACTTCTAATATGTGCTTCATAGAAGCTTTACAAACAAAACGTCGTATGGCATTTTGTTTTTTGAACAGCTGATTTCGAAAACATAAATTGCTTTCTATCCACATTGTATGCATAATTATATAAAAATGTATGAAGATTGTTACTTGTAAGATGCGTTTTTTTTTTTTTTTTTTTTTTTTTTTTTTTTTTTTTTTTTTTTTTTTTATTGACGTCCTCCAACATTGTATTATGTCCGACGGTATAAGATGCGGAGAGTAACTTATTTCTGACATAGCTTTGGTAGTAGTTATGGGACATCGCATAGGGTTTCGAAATAATTAATCACTTGCTAGACGTGAAGGAATACTTCGAGCAGCTCTTTGAGACGTGAAGTATGTCGACAACGTTGCGTTGAGGTTGCTCAGGGAATTGACCTGGTTTGTGCATGTAAACAGATCGGGCACTTTCACTTCTCGTGTAACTTTTTGGGAGCTAACGCTTGTGATTGGCCTACACTCGCACAGAAAACGCAGAAGAACAAGGCACGGAATGTGATTATCTTCTCAAGATGCACTGTTAGGAAGTTTGTTTACGTACTGAGCTAGGGAAAGTGCCACCCATACAATATGCAGTGTTGACAGGTTGTTTTCGACAAAACTAAAATATCTCCGTAGGAAATGGTCAGAGACAAAGCGTAAGATACAAAATGTGTTCCATATACCGAGATCTACCACTGTTATAAATTAGTGTAATAGCTTACCTTCCACGGGTATATAGAGATTACTTTAGCAGTTTTCAAGCAATCAGGAAAAAATCCTTCTTGCAAACAAAGATTAAAACATTATGTAAGTGGGTAAAGGATTACATCAATAATCTAATTTAAGAAATTATTTGACATGTCATGGAATATCAGTATTCCTAGAACTTTTTAGATTAGAAACAATTGCCAGTATTTGATTAGCAGTAATGACTTTCTAGAAGAAAACAGCATTTATGGTTGCACAATGTGTTAGAAGCACACTATCGACGTCTTGGAAATATTAATTTTTGATTTAGTATTTTCCACACAATTTATTGCGTATTGTGTATTGTGTAAAATATTGGTTGAATGTCTCAGCGGATACTGGAATATTAGGTCTACTGTAACCACAAATTCTTGATTTATTAATTAGGTACCAAGCAGTTTTACTTTTATTACTTGAACTATGTATCAGACTGACATTTCTCATCATTTTATTCTCCTCTAGCTTTTATTTATAAAATGTCCTATGTAGATGATATCTTTGTTAGGCCACTTCAGAACCTATTATTTAAATACACCATAATAAATCCTAAGCCTTGTTCTAAGCGGTAGTGATTCAACAGACAACTGAATCTTGGTTCCAGAGTAACACTGTACACTTTTATAAAAACACAAATTAAAAATGTCATAAATTATACTAAAAGTGCACTAAAATATTTTCTGTAATATAGTGCACACTACTAAAACTATATCCCATTCAATTTTACCAACAATATTTATAAATTTATCACAATTACCAGAAGAATATCTACTACAACTTAACATTTGTATATTACTCTAATATCCTATTAGAATCATTTCTCAAACAATAAAACCAGAAAGCTAAATGGTGAGAAAAATAGAAATTTTGAAGTTAAACAGTACATTCAAGCTCAGAAATGTTACTTATTACATTGTCCAAGCAAGCTTTGTCTCTTTTAGGTTTGTCATTATGATAAAATATATGTATTCCGTGTAACTTGGAAACGGCTGTAACGATTTCCATCAAATTCTGTATTCAGATAGGGTTTTGCTTTTTAAGTTCATCTATGAGTAAAATCGAACAAAATATGGCAAAAAATGACCTTGATCTCTCAGATTTCCTTGAATTTTTTTTTTTTTTTTTTTTTTTTTTTTTTTTTTTTTTTTTTTTTTGTGTTTTGGAACAAAATATATTTGACCCGTGTTTCTTCGTTTTGTATAAAAAATTTATTTTGGCAGATATTAATTTTTGAAATGTCCCAAAAATCGCGCGCTCCTCACTCTTCGATCAATCATACCTCCGATAGTAATGAAGCAAATTACTTGATCTTTGGCTCATATTAAAGATAAATTGCAGTATTTCGTGAGGTATTTATTAGAAAATTTTATTAATTATTATTAATATTATATTTTATACGATTAAAGTTTTAAAGTTAGATAATAACATAAACTCGACCATTTAAAAATCTGGAAAAAAAAATACTAAGAAGTTTATTCAATATTCTCAGAATAAATCAGAATGGAGTCTCTAATAGTTCAGTTGTAATTAATTTTGCAAATCAGTGCAGCGAATTCGCGTGGCAGCTACAGTAACCTCACACAATTGCCACCTTCCATTGCGGCAACTGTTTATTGCTTGAGGTTCCATGAACGTTACAACAGTACAGTAAGGAGAACAGTTGTAGCTGACACTATCACATGTACACTATTAGCATCTTGGAAATGTTTTTAAAATACGCATTTTAAGCTAATGTTTCCATACAACACACAGCTTTACCTCCTTCTTCGAAAGAAAATTGTTTCACAAAAGCTTCAGTTTTTGACAAAGGAATGAAGGAGTGTAATTTTAAAGCACAGCTGGACCCATCGTTCTTGGCCCCTGACCTTGACTGGAAGTCCTGTTGGCGAATCCATAGCTTTTGTCTGTTTCATCAGCTCATATAGTATAATTCTGCGAATGAAACCATGCACAGGGGGAGGGAGGGGGAAGGTAGTGATGTCTGCATGACTTGCTAATTCAAATGTGCTTTTTAGTGCAGCGTGCAGTTGAAGATATAGACCTTTGCGATAAAGAGTGAATATAGTGAATTTGTGAGACATTGATCATAGCGTAAATCAATTATGCCACCTGTAAGTTCTAAATTACGGACCAAAACATTACACAGTCAGAGTAGAGAAATTATTTCAAATGTATGGACGTACTTGAAGGAAGAAGCTAAAAGCTGTTTACATCAGAAGATTTTTTCAAAAAAATTCAAAAGTTCAAAAGCACTTATCAGATGCCACAGGAGTATCAGAAAGAAGGTACATCGGGGAGAAATTTTTCTGCGTGGACTGTACTGCCTTAGTAAGAAGAAGCTATCTGACTAGCATAGCTGACGCGGCAATTCGCAGGCTGTCTGCAGTCACCTGGCTTGTTACTCGTCCGTGTGCGCTTGCAGGCCTCCAGAAAAAAATTCTAGCAAATGCACTAATGCAAGCTCCATAGTTTTCAACATCTTATTTTATAGATAAAATGTCAGGGAATACGTGTGTATTTTTTTAGATTTTTAACACATCGATTTAAATTCTATTTTTGGTTTTACAAAATATAGCATCACAAAAAAGTCCAAAATTTATGTGTAATAATGATTGATCGAAAGTTAAAGTGTTATATTTAACCTTTCCAGTGCGCCAAACCCCAACTCTCAATTCTATATGAACTTAGAGTAACAAGTGATTTTATATTACGGTGCGCGCAGAAATTTGCTTAGTTTCTAATAGCCATAACTAAGCAAGTAATTTAAAAATACGGAAATAAAAAAATACGGGTCTCCTTATTTTATGCCTATTATTCATAAAAAAAATTTTGAACCTCCTACGAAAAAGTCATGTTTTACGGGTGTTCAATTTCACGTGGATTGACCCCAGGTGTCATTCACGAAAAAACGCGATTTTACATAAAAAATAACATTTTTTTATTCCCGCTTCTACAGTGCAATTCTTGTATAAATTATAATTATAAAATTATATATATATTCCCGGTATTTCAGAAACTGCTCTAAAGATTTGGTTAAACTTTTGTATACATACATATTATATTCACAGTGTTTTCTCTACTCACTTTTAAGTAACACATTCACATTTCTTTCTACTCACTCTTCTACAAATAAGTCATACAATTTTGTGCATGTTTGAAATAGAAATACTATTACATTCACACTGTTTTCTAATCTCACTTTTAGGTAACACATTCACATGTTTCTCTACTCACTCATCTACAAAAAAGTCATACAATTTCTTGCATGTTTGAAATAGAAATGCTGCATATTACATTCACAGTGTTTTCTCTACTCACTTTTAGCTAACACATTCACATCTCTTTCTCTACTCACTCTTCTGTGAACAATTTTCCATAAAAAAAGCGATTTTACACACAAAAAAAAAAAACAATTTTATCCTCGCTTTTAAAATAAGTCAAACCATGTTCTGTATGTTTGAAATAGAAATGCTTTTACATTCACACTGTTTTCTCCTCTCACTTTTACGTAACACATTCACATCTGTTTCTCTACTCACTCTTCTACAAATAACTCATACAATTTTCTGTATGTTTGAAATAGAAATGCTGCATATTACATTCACAGTGGTTTCTCTACTTACTTTTAGGTAACATATTCACATCTCTTTCTTTACTCACTCTTCTACAAACAATTCCTATCATATATATATATATATATATATATATATATATATATATATCATCTCTCTCTCTCTCTCTCTCTCTATGTATGTATGTATGTATGTATGTATGTATGTATGTATGTATGTATGTATGTATGTATGTATGTATGTATGTATGTATGTATGTATGTATGTATATATATACAAACTGAATGTATTTATATATGTAACTGTTAATCTCTAAAACCGCTTAATCGATCATCGCGAAATTCGGCCCGTATACGTATTGTTTATGGAGAAAGTTTTTATGGAAACAATTTTACAACACAATATATTACTTTGAGATGGTTTTCTACCAGTTTTTTTTAAACGTAGCACATTCATGTGTGCTCTGTTTGCCCTTCAACATACAATTCATATAAATATCTATGATTGAAATATAAATGCAACGTATTACATTCTCACGATTTCCTCTACTAATTCTTCCTTTACGAGACAGAAATACAACGTATTACATTCATACTATTTTCTCTATTCACTTTTGTTTTACGTGACAATTCACATGTTATTCCTATTCACACATAGCAGCGCCTATACATATCGTCTGTTGAAGAGTGAGTAAACTCCAAAGTAGGTTGACCGATCGCCATGAAAATTGGCCTAAGTGTTTTCATGTCGAAGGTGTTTATGGAATCCATTTTACCACGCAACGTATTACGTTCACATGGTTTTCTCTGCTCCATTTGCTTTTACCTAACATACTGCTTCCTCTTCTATAAACAGTCCATACATTTTCCCATAGATTTGAAATATAAGTATAACGTTTAACATTCGCGAGGTTTCTCTACTCATTTTTCTTTAGTAAAGCACAATCACATTTCTTTCACTACTCCCGCTTCCACGAAAAGTTACAAACAGTTCATACAATTTTCTATGTGATTGAAACAGAAATGCACAGTCCATTCATATGGCTTTATCAATCAGCTTTTCCTCCTGTAGTCTTTATTCTTCAAAAGTGCTTTTGCTTAGTGCCGCTCCGCTGTTTTATTAAAAAAAAAATAAAGAAACAGTTAAAAAAGTAAAGTAATCGCAATTGGTGTCAGGAGTGCGACGAAAAGCACGATATGGAACAGTTGATGAAACAAATGTTAGCCAAGATGGACATAATGGGGAAGCAAATGAATTCCGGAATGCGGCAGAGGAAACAAATATGAAAGCCGAATTGGAAAAATATAAACTGCGAAATAGAAAATATGGGAACAAAAATGGACAAAATGGAAACAAAAATGGAAGCTAAATTGAAAATGTAAACCCCGAAACGGAAAAGGTGAAGGCGGGAATATCCAATATGAAGATAGATCTATCGGAGAATACTAACGAGCGACTGGCCGGGGTTAAGGAAGCCATGGAAGAACTCGACGGAAAGATGAAGGATCTTGGCCAACGTGTTAAC
The DNA here is from genome assembly GCA_030765045.1 of Tenodera sinensis. Taxonomy (NCBI): domain Eukaryota; kingdom Metazoa; phylum Arthropoda; class Insecta; order Mantodea; family Mantidae; genus Tenodera; species Tenodera sinensis. The sequence continues at coordinate 38,806,111 of CM060971.1, forward strand.
GCCCTGGAGTCAATCGCAGCACCAAAGAACTCAACTCCATAATGAAACAAATGCTCACGAAAACCTCAAACTAGGTGGATATCTATGGACAGGCCTACGTTCAGCAGTAGACGTTTTTCAGCAGAAATGATGGTGTTTATGAAATATTTGTACGTATTTCTATATCTCTTGTATCTCGGAAATGACTTAACAATTGCGACAAAAATTATTATTTGGTGAAAGTTTTGCCTTTCAGGTTTATCTAAGTATCTTCTCTCACCCAAAAAAAAAAAAAAAAAAAAAAAAAAAAAAAAAAAAAAAAAAACACAAAGACAAGCGAAAAACGCCGAGCGAAGCTCGGTCGCCCAGGGACTAACTTTATAATTAGACCATTTAGATGAATATACCAAAAGCTCATTTAAATTAGTCAAAAATATATTTATATCACCATTAGGTGTGCGATATACATTAACAATAGTTCTAACACAATCTGCCATCAGTGCACAAACCTGAAAATGCCTGTCACAGCAAAAGCCTAACATGTCCAAGCTTCTACAATCAATATCGCATACTACAAACATTACAGTTCTCCCACGTATCTATTTGGCGAGACCTTATAGAAAAGCAAAGCCTATTATAACCAGCAATTATAATTAATTAACTAAGTCATAATTCAACCAAGGTTTACAAATACATATAAAGTGGCATGTTTTATTTTGCAAAAAGTCCACAAGAAAATTTATTTTTCCACTTAGGCCTTGAATATTTAAAAAGAGCAGAGGCAAAAACTATTACACTTTGATAATGGCACGCTAGTTGCGTCGGAGCGTAATTTTACGGCGTACATTCCTGTGCCGTTCGTTCGCATAAAAAACGACGCACAATTGCACCATTTGGCCAGATTTACGGATCAAATGCAGGATCCCGACGCTGTTCATAAATATTGTTATGGAAATAATTGTTGATGGAATGCAACTATTTTATCTCATAGTTCAAAATGCTGTCAATAAACCAGATTTAGAATGCTCTACAGCTGTTGCTGCTTGCTTTTAACTGTGACTAATAATTGTGTTTCAGGATACTTCGGAGGAGATGCATAACGTACGTGAAGAACTCAACGGCTGAAAAGACATGGCAGTGGTTCGATAACAAGCGCTTCTGAAGCACCTGCTTTCCATGCTACGAGAAGCTACACTATTAGATTAAGTGTAGGTAACTGAGTTTGAAATGGAACACGATAGCAGAAGCTTCTATGTAAATCCCTAACCATCGTCATAACAAGCGCTTGATCTTGTATCTCAGCATTTCACAAGATTGTTCTCTCATTCCCGGTAATGAACGACGTTTTACTCTGTGCGTTGATGCAGAATGTGATGATACTGCTACTCACAAGTGACATTTATTCGCTAATTAACTAGATAACACAGAATGAAAGCTAACAAGAAACTTAGGCTAGCAAAACAGTACCTGCATGAAAGCATTTATTTTCTTATTCAGTTTTATTTCGAAACTTTCAGTGCTATTTGAAAATGCAAGAGCTTCAGATTCAAGTATCCTACAAATCTATCTTTTGCATTGTATACATTAAGTCACAGTTTAATTAAAACTGTAAGGCAATACACCTGTGGAAAAAGTAAAAATCTAAAGTATTATTTTAGTTATTTCAGGGTATTGTAATGTAATAATGATACATTTGTTTTAGAGATATTAGTTTTCTTCTACTTAATTTATTCCATTTTTAAAATTTTATTTATACTGTAAAATGCCATTATAAGGAGAACAACACTAGAATTATTCCCAATTTAAATTAACTATGCGAGAAAAAAACCTAAATTTTTACATTATGTATTTTTGCAACTTAACCACTATAAATGTAACAAAGGTTTACAAAATTAAAGGGTTTAAACAATTTCAAAAATGAAAGTGACCATTCCCGAAGTTCTACTGAAAATTGGAAGCATAACAATCAAACGACCGCCTCCGTAGCACAGTTGGTAGTGCGCTTGCCTCTGGCGTGGAGGAAACGGGTTCGATCCCCGGCACCAGAATGGTACTCTGGGAGGTCTGACACGGGGTGCAGTCAGCCTCGTTAGGTCCCGGGGGGACCAATTGAGGAGCTACTTGATGGAAAAGTAGCGGCCCCAGGTCGTGAAGACCGCACAACTGGCCGGAAGCGTTCGGGGTGCTGACCAAGTCCCACCCTCCAGTACTGTACCCCACCCAGGATGCCTGTAGCGGGCAGAGGTGGGAGACGCAGTGGCTGGGTGGCAAGCCTTGGCTCTTCATGGGCTGTTGGGCTAGCGGTTATAATAGTCAAACACTATAATGTGGAGGAAATTTTAAGCAAACAAAAATGATAACAAACCCCTTTTAGAAAATGAAGTTTAAAATCGCAATGTGCGTTACGGTGCTGTGTTCAGGAATATTTAAAATAACCGCATAGAGCTTTAAATATTGCTGTTATCAGAAGATTAAAATGTTCTAAAGGAAGTACGGAATATAAACGTATAAAAAAACAATGTTCGGTTTTCTTCTCGCATTTACGTCAAAATTCACAGATACATTTCCCTAAACATTGAATATAAATATAGAATAAATATAAGGTAACCGGATGTATGAAAGACACACGTCACTCATTCAACCCACAGATTAATATCCGGGAAAACATTTAATATTAATTTGTGAGTATTTCTAGTATTTGTGAACAAAATGTTTAGTATTAGTCTTAGCATAATAAAAGTACTTAAATATAACTATTTTAATTCTATGCATGGGTTCAGATAAAGTTTCAAATTATTTGGACTCAAAAGTTTTTCTATCACTGTTTAATGAAAGCTAATTTCCTCCATTTCGCTGAGGATACTGATTTCAGCATTAATTCCAAGTGAAGGAATATAGCACCATCTTCGAGGTACACGATGAGGTGAAGAAGTACATAGTCACCTATCTGATAGTGTCAAACACAGCACAGCGTGGCTGCTAACGTTTTCATATGGTGAATTTCGGTAGACGCCTTCTTCGATGCGCCCCCAATGCCAGGGTAGGAACAGTGCTCTCATCAAGGCACATTCACTGTATTTGTCGTACATCCCAGTATATCGCAATCCTGAAAGATTAAGAGGAAAATGAAATGAGAGGGAATGAAGGCCAATACTCATTGACTTACTAAGAATCTGTTTCAGTATTCCCCTAAGTAGTGGGTAAGAGTGGGAAACAAAACTTAATCAGAAGAGTGTGCAATTTCAGTAGGAACCTGGGCATTCTGAATGCAAGTCTCAGTCATCCTTGTCGGTCGTGAAGGAAGTCAAAGTATAGAAGGCATTTCCTTATCTCCGAGACTGCTGTCTGATGCTGAGGTAGGGAAGGGATCTACAAGTATTACTAGGAAACATTCATCTTAAAAGGTAAAGTTTCGAGAGACGCCGGGTTCGATCCCCGGCAACCGCCCATTCTGACCATGAGATGGGTTTTTGTGGCTTTCCAGTTTGATAGGCGAATGCTGGGGTGGTTCCTCTTCTGTTGCGACTTCTCTGTCCCTCATTTCCTTCAAACTTTGTTTCGGAGATCAGAGACCAGGTGACAGCGTACGACGTGCGGTGAAGGTGCGCTTTGAGAACGTATCCTCCTGGTGTTGGTCGAACTACGCACCTAGGTTTCACATTCGGGTACCCTACCTTCAGGGAAACCCGGGGGTTAGAGAATTGTGGGTGGGCTCGAGTGGCGTCGAATGCGTCTGAACTGGAAAGGTTAGGTGCCTTCCGTGGTTGCGCAAGTTGCTCTTCGGATCTCTCCGCTCATATCTCCCTTCCAAGCGCAAAGAACCACGTGTCCCACGAGCGGTGCTGGGCCCTTGAGAGACCCCTCTTACATTAAAAGCGCTCTTAAGTGCTATAAATATTAAATAAAATAAATATTTCAAAAGTGATGCTTTTTAAAAGGGTTGTCCAAGACAAGTAACGTCTTAAGGATCTTACTGTTCTTGAAGATAGACGTATATTCTGAGTATGTAATAAACATAAATTGATTACTGATATTAGTGATTTCAATCTCTTTTGTCCGCAATTAATAAAAATAAACTAAACGAACTTAAACTCCACACTAAACATTGCGATACTCGTGCTTGTTATAGAAATATTCTCTTTCCTTATTCCTATAAACAAATGTAAGCGAATACTTAGAAAAAGAAACGCAACTTTTTAAACCATTTCTAAAGGTGCACATGAACTTTCCACCTTGCAGTGAAATTAGCTGCTAAGGTAGTGACAGTAAGCTTAATATCATATGATACAGCGCGAAGGTCCAGCTGACGAATAGCCAAGAGCGCTTCGTCGTTGACTGTGAAATTCAGAACTGCTAACTAAGGGGGTTTCGAACCTCGTCTTTCGCATGTTTATTTTCTGTAATACAAGACTAACAAATGTGTTTAGTTCTCTACACTTTTTATCAGGAACGGAAAATCAAATGAAGGCACACTGCTACAAACTGAGTTAATGGGGACATGGCAACGTTGTGCCTGCTTGGATATAAACGACATGACAACCTTGCTGGGTGCAAAGGTTGCTTCAACAACTGCATTCTGTTCTGTTTAATGTATCATATTCACTGGCATCCAGGTCTGGTAATTTACACTATTACTCGCTTATATATTTTAATGTGGTAACAGCCTACGAAATTCATAGAGATGCTTTTGAATGTGAACATTTAAGGGAAATATTAATTTCAAGGGGAATGTTTGACAATTGAGGTAGGCGTGTTCCCTGCTTCATTTTCAGCAATTGATATTTTAGGAAGCATTCATTTGTAAAGGGGCCCTAATGACCTAGCTGTCGACGGGCCCTTAAACCCTACTCATTCACTCACTCACTAACTCACTGACTCACTCACTCACTCACTCACTCACTCACTCACTCACTCACTCACTTTATTTGTAAAATTTTCATCATACTACAGCATTCAAAGACGGCGGGAAAGGTTACAACGGTACGCGGAATAAAAATACCTAAAGGAGGAGCTTTATTAGAAATAGATTCCATTAGTTTGTATAATTTTATATTTTGCTCGGGTTATATAAATAATAATGTTCCCGTTAAGACAGAAAAAAGAAAAAGGAAAATAAAAGGGAATATGTTACATGGGATTCGAACCCATACCAGTCAACACTGTTCATTTGAAAGAACACGCCTTAGGCAGCACAGCTATAGTGAATAGTAGAGATCTGCTTAAACTCACGTTCTATAAGTCTAGCACCAAAACTGAATCATTTTTAGTTCTAGTCCACAACTTAACAGAAACACCATAAGAACAAGAACATATGTTGCTTTTCAAACCACGAGGTGAGGTGAGTTGCGGGGTGACATGGCTGCCATATCCTCCGAGCAGTAAGGGAAGCATATGACTAATTTAATTCTCCACCTATGCAAGCACGCCTGAGAATTAGGAGACCCTTCGCACACGTCTCACCGAAGATGGGTATTTAATTTTGTGAAAGATAGTACATGTATGTAGAGGATGAGGAGCATGGAGTGATGACAATCGATAATCACTGGATGCTGGTATTTCTTTGGTAGCATTGCATGTTGCAGTAGGCTACCAAGATGTACAAGTCCGTTATATAATACCATCATAGCGGTTATTATAGATCCGTTAACAAGTGGAGCATTTTCTGGTGCTTGTTTATCCTAAGACTGAAGTGAAACAAAACAAACCAAAGATCAACCGTCAGAGCACGGGCAAAACAGGGTCAAAAGGGCCACTCCTCTGAAACTGTTCTTGTCTCCACCGGCCATCCGTCCCCATCACTTCTGTTCAACTACCGACACGCCTCATTCAGTGGTGAATAGGGTTTCCCGGGACATCTGTTTCTGAAGAGTGGCAGAGAGAATATTTTGTAAGTTACAAAAACAGGAAAGTTTTCTGTTTAATAAGCGGATTTCTATTTACAAATATAAAGCAATACAATATGAAACGCCACTTTGATCAGAAACATAAAGCAAACTTTGGTGGTTTTATGGGTATTTATTTACAACTTCAAAGTGTACTTTTTGCATACTCGTATCAGAGCGACTATAAGAAGAAGTGTGATCACTGCTGTAATTCATGTGTTCCGCCGCACAGATGGCAGTGCAACTGCTAGTGCGGTACAATGCTAATACAAACACTAGCGTTTCGCAGGAGATTCACTGGAAAAGTAGCAATGGAGAACAATATTGTCGTTCAACAATGACTAACTCACACATGTACATTCTGGCAGCCATTCACAGAAATGCAAGTCAATAATGTTACCACTAGAATGCAAAATGGCATTAAAGGAATGAAGTAAAATATAATTTTCTGTAAATGAAAAGTTAACTTGCTGCAGGAATAGTACAAGCTACTTGTATTTTGTTCTTCAGATAAAAATGTACTCACCAGTGTTGAAATCAGCTGTTAGTAAGTTTTGACAATTTCCGAGATGATTTTGCAGCCTTTGATGATTGTAATTCCTTTCTTATTTCCTTGGTGCGGAAAAGGAAGCGACACTTCATGTAATGCAGAATTAGTTTGGGGACAAGATCCAGTAAATGTTCCTCACGACACCCAATTCCAGAAGCAGCACTAATTTGGTTAACACTGTCACAACAATTGAAAAATATATCGTCCCACAAGTTACTTTCATTTGAAAGTCTATCTGCTAAAACCCTCTCTATTTGCGAAAGAATGCCATATACAGATTTAGAGGGGTAAGTAAGGCATAAATTGTCTCTACCAGTTTTGTGGTCTTTAATTGCAGTTAAAAGTGATACGAAGGGGAAATCTGCATACTTGTCATGGAGTAAATTAACACATGCTTTACAATCTGTTAACTTGAACAGTTGTGTACTATATACCCACTCAAGTGACATACCAGACATTCTTTAGCCATATCTTTCTGAGTAATTTCAGGTACATTGTTTTCCCATTCTGGTATATCAGGTTCCTCAAACACAATTTTGTCCTCAATTTTGCTCTCTATATTTTGTGTAATTCCCCTATTGTGGCTCACTGTTTCCTTTGCTAATAACCTCATTTGGTTAACGAATGATGTTAAAGGAAGCTCTTGCCTATACTCACAATTGCCTCCAGACGATATTGCTAATTTGGTTGGAACGTAAATTGACTGTAACATATGTAACTGGAGAAAATCGACTGTAGATGGATGATCGTCGCAACTTAAAGACCGTAAAATTCCAAAGTGTCTTTCTATTGGGTCTTAATTTAACTTGGCTGTCAGTAGGTATTTCAGTCCACTTCTCCACAAATATTCTGCTACTTCCAGTGTACTCTGTATGGTTACTCTTAAAGACTGTAATGTCCTTTCAGAAGTGGAAGTATTCTGTTCTTCATTAAGAAGTGATTTCCATCTCGTAAGTATATCGAATTTGTTTGATAGGCAGTGATGCATTTAATATATCTACGAGGCAATTTAGCTCTCTGGTGAACTGTTCCGTTTTTTCACTTCCTTCGAATCCAGCAAAGTGTGTCTCCCGGAAGAATTTAATACCATCAGCCACAAATCGGCTAAACAGCTGGAAAGCAAGCCTCACATTCATTTTCTGAAATGTATTTGGGTTGATATGAGCTTTCGTAAGCTTGGGGCAAACTCTCATTCCCGAAAACTGAGAACAAGTATCAGCTTCATAAAGCCGTCGATAGTATAGAAAATTAACTTTTCATTACTGTAAGAAAATTCGTTGTTTTTGTGCACATTATTTCTTATGCATTTAATTAATTATATGCACAAAGTCTGAAAAATCCCAAAGTCACCTGCTTGTATCGGTAGGATGGGGTACTGAACATTTAACACGTTTGCCACATACTCCCAAACAGTTCCACAGTTTCTTGTTGGACTGGCTCCCATCTGATGTAAAGCCAAGTATTCTAGCTCCTGAACCTTCCAGTTGAATGATAACCTGCATTAAAATTTGTGCCAAAATGTCCCCTGGAGTTTCGTTTCTACTTGTGTAGATAACCACAGGTTGCACCCAATTATACAATAAAGGGACATACATAAATACCAGGACGTGATTGGCCAATTCATTTTTACTTTTATCGGGGGTTAAATCCCCCAAAACCACAAGCCCATCCACTTTCAAAGAATTAGAATCAAATCGAACTTCTTCTTTTAACTTAACTTCGTCAAAAATTAAAATCCCACACCTTTCGTTTTCATTCTTATGCTTTAAAAATTCAGATATTACATTTACAGCATGGACATTAATGCCATAAGGACATTTAAGACCTTTGATTAACTTTCTTAATTGTGATTCTGATGGAAGGGGAAGTAGATTGTGATTTAAACAATGTCTGCGGTGCCGTAGTAGTAAAAGCGGGCGTTAAACACTACAACAACATCTTTTGGAGATGTAAAGAGATGTTTACCCTTAGATTTGTCACATCCAGATTTACAACCAGGCACGAAACACATAGGCATGTCGATTATTTCTATAAATTCACAGTTTCATAAAAATTAACAATTCATCGCACTGTAACAAACACAGTCGGTCTGGGTGGCTCAGTTGGTTAGACGCTGGCCTACCGATCCCAAGGTCGCGAGTTCAAACCCGGCCCAGGCCGATGGTTTTTAAGTGTGCTTAAAAACGACAGCTCCATGTCAGTAGATTTACTGGCATGTAAAAGAACTCCTGCGGGGCGAAATTCCGGCACACCGGCGACGCTGATGTGATCCTGGCAATTGACAGCGTCGTTAAACAACAAAATAATTTAAATTAATTCCATGTCAGTAGATTTACTGGCTTGTAAAAGAACTCCTGCGGGACACAATTCCGGCACACCGGCGACGCTGATGTGATCCTGGCAATTGGCAGCGTCGTTAAACAACAAAATAATTTTTTTTAAATTTTTTGTAACAAACACAGCAACCATACACAACAATACTACAATGCAATGCCCAGCGAAAAGCGCTGTAAATAACCACACTAACGACTTTGCTGCCACCTGGCAGAGGCGCCAGGTAGCTCTTGTATAATCATATGAAAGAACAGTGGAGTGATCACACTTCTTCTTCTACTCGCTCTGCTCGTATCTTTAAACCCATAAAAGGTTATGATTCCACTTTTTAGTGGTTTAGTTTCTTGTTAGTTTACTTAATATAATGTACATGTGTCAATAAACTTATTTTCTCTAACTTAACCGTAAGTCCTTTAACCAGTAGATCACATTGGATCATGAATGAATTAAATGAGTAAAATGATGCTCAAATGAGGACGAATTCCATAGAACCTAAGGGGTAACTCTCCCTAACCGAGATTCGAGCTCGAAACCTCTTGAATGTGAGACAGACATGCTCTCCACACCACACCACAGAGGGGTAAAAGCAGTATTGTATTGCACCCAAAATATCGATATCGAGATTTCACTGGAAATCCATGTTTTAAGACTCCCTGGATAAAAAAAGATAAAAAGGTGTGTGTGTGTGTTTGTGTGTGTGTCTGTGTGTGTGTGTGTGTGTGTGTGTGTGTGTGTGTGTGTGTGTGTGTGTGTGTGTGTGTGTGTGTGGTGTCTGTGTGTGTGAACAGCATTGCTCAACGAAAAGTCGGTTAAATAGCAAATTTGTTATATAAGTGCAGCATCTTTCAAGGATGCCACACAAAGATTTTCAAGAAAATCCCGCACTTCACTTTACATGGAGAAAACGCTGATTTCCCCAAAATGACGCCAATGAATCGTTTGTTCCTTCGATGTAAGTAGTAATCCTGATTTACCAGACTTGAAAAGACGAGACTTATTTAGACGAGATCTGGGCCAGTGAACCTCATACAACTGCAAAAACCTGGTTTGAAGTATTGTCAAAACGACGAAACGGGACTTTTTTTTTGGGGGGGGGGGGGTACTAACTATGGGTCTGCAAAATCCAAGTGGGAAAGGCAAGAGATCAATTCTCCTCCTTGTAGGTAGCAGTTCCGGTTTGTAAAGAATAATGCAGTTTTTTAATCCAATAAGTGGGAAGTAAGTCATGGTGAAATGACTGGCAGTGTTTTCAAACCCTTGTTGGAAAACATTCTTTCTAAATTGGAGTCAGTGTCACCATTACGTACAATGTACTATCTTTTCACAAAAGTAAATACCCGTCTAAACCATTTCTAAAGTGCACACAAACTTTCCGTCTTGCAGTGAAATTAGCTGCTAAGCTAAGGGACAGCATGCTTAATATCATATGCTACAGCGCGAAGGTCCAGCTGACGAATATCCAAGAGCGCTTCGTCGTTGACTGTGAAATTCAGAACTGCTAGCTGATGGGGGTTCGAGCCTCGTTTTTCGCATGTTTATTTTCTGTAATACAAGATTAACAAACGTGTTTAGCTCTCTACAGCTTTTTATCAGGAACGGAAAATCAGATGAAGGCACACTGCTACAAAGTGAGTTAATGGGGACATGGCAACGTTGTGTCTGCTTGGAAATAAACGAAATGACAACCTTGCTGGGTGCAAAGGTTGCTTCAACAACTGCATTCTGTTTTGTTTAATGTATCATATTCACTGGCATCCAGATCTGGTAATCTACACTATTACTCGCTTATATATTTTAATGTGGTAACAGCCTAGGAAATTCATAGAGATGCTTTTGAATGTGAATGTTTTAAGGGAAACATTAATTTCAAGGGGAATGTTTGACAATTGAGGTAGGCGTGTTCCCTGCTTCGTTTTCAGCAATTGATATCTAAGGAAGCATTCAGTTGTAAAATTTCCGCCATACTACAGCATTCATAAGACGGCGGGAAAGGTTACTACGGCACGCAGAATAAAAATACCTGAAGGAGGAGCTTTATTAGAAATAGATTCCATTAGTTTGTATAATTTTATATTTCGCTCGGGGTATATAAATAATAATGCTCCCGTTAAGAAAGAAATAAGAAAAAGGGAAATGAAAAGGAATATGATAGATGGGATTCGAACCCATGCCAGCGAACACTGTTCATTTGAAAGAACACGCCTTAGCCAGCACAGCAATAGTGAATAGTGGAGCTACGCCTTAGTGCTTAAACTCACGTTCTATACGTCTAGCACCAAAACTGAATCACTTTAGTTCTAGTCCACAACTTAACAGAAACTCCATAAGAGCATATGTTGTGCAGGTGCACTGAAGTTGAATCTGCAATGTTTGCCCGTTAATGTAGAAGTGTTGCTGAAATATTGCTTTCAAAACTACGAGGGGAGGTGACTTGCGAGGTGACATGGCTATCATGCCCTCCGAGCAGCAAGGGAAGCATATGACTAATTGAATTCTCATACCACCTATGCAAGCGCGCCTGAGAATTAGGTGACCCTTCACGCACGTCTCACCGAAGATGGGTATTTACTTTTGTGAAAGATAGTACCATACCACAGAGTGCACATATAAATCGTGGAGGGAAAATGATATAACTTGGCTGCAAAACAAAGACATGGAATGTAACGAAAGGCTGGTGAAAATTAAATTAATTTAGCTGGTAACGCCCTTAAAAAGTGCGTGCGAAAGGTCATTGTGAATATATTGTCTGAAATAGCAGGACATTGCCGTTTTATACATTATGCAAAGCTGGCATAACTTCCACCATATGGAAGGGCACAGCGGAGTGATATATTACTTCATAGTTATAATAAAATTAACCCCTAATTTCGGTAGGAAATATTCTTCCTGTTCTATTCTTACTTAGCAATTGAGCGCCACAGTTGTTTCTTAAGTCATTAAGTTCTAGGAAGTGAAGTTTGTGTATGGGGCGTTAGATACGGGCTGAGGTTCAAATCTCTTGAAATTAATCAAGGGAGTTGGAATGTTTTTTGTAAGAGTTTGTGCAATTAATCTTCTGACTTCACGAAGTCAGGTGTCAGCATCAGTCCATCATCTTCAACTTATCCGGCGTTTCTTCACTTGTCAGATCAGCCGAAATATCCTTCCAGGACGTCTTGTTGGACAGTGAAGTTAATTCCTACAGTTCAATGACCCGGTCGCAAATGAAAGTCTTCCGTTCTGTTCTTTTGTTAAATTTAAATTTAAAAATGCAAATATGAATTTAAGTGTTCGTTTTATCCTATAACTTATTGTCACCTGTTTGGGCGCATATGTATCGCCCAATATTGCATTTTCCTTATCTCGTTGTGAGACAAGACCAAATTAAAATACATGTACACTTGGCGTGCCCATGTGGATTTCATTAATGGAAACAACAATTCTAAAAACAAGCTATAATTATTTTAAAAACAGGTTATAATCCAACCACGATATTGCACTTGGTACCCCATGACCTTTATCGGCAACACACGGTGACCTCACAGTAAAGAGGTATAACTGTACTACTCGGCAAAGCCATGAGGCGTATCGGAAAGAGTGTGAAACTGCCCAGCTGTGTACGCGAACTTATCGCACAAACAGGACGACACAGTGTATGTACACTCTGTTCAAATGCAATCATAACTTCAGAACAGCAACGTCTTATATGTCGGCAGGCACGAGAGATCATCTTTTTGTGTTTTAGCACTGAATATAAGCCAAGTTACTATTATTTCACTCTTCTAATAAACAAGATAAGAAGCGATCGCATCGCTCGACTAGCAAGGCCAATATGCCTTATCGCTTTGCCAGGTAGTACTGTCATTCCCTCACTCTCAAACTGGACTATGCACTGACTCACGATAGGCAGACCGAAGCAGCGTCGGTAAATTGCCTCCCCAAGTATAAAAAGAACGTACTTACATTGTCACCTGTTTACTTCAACTCTATAGCGTAAATTGCCTCCCCCATTCATCTGGGTATTTTACCTTCACTTCCAGTCCGCCAATGTTAGCTGAAGTGTTTCGAACCAGACATGAATACCCTTTTCCTCTTTTAATGGCTTTTTAAGCAAGTAGTTATTGGTAAGTAATCATAAACCACAATTTTCCTTCCCATTTGCAGACTTAGGACTGCCAGTAATGCAAGGTGCAAATTACTGGCACGGTTAAAAATGTGGTGAAAAACATGAAACCTAAACTGTTGCTAAAACACGCATCATTCTTTAAACTGGTAGGAATTTAAAAGAAACAGCCCTTAAAAGCTAAAGTATAGTACAGTATTGTCGAAATGCTAATATTTTATTTTTTTAAAATATTTCTTTCGTAGGAGCATGTTTATTTCGTTTGTCTACACTTCTAAGCAGTACATAAGTGTCGCTTTCTATTTCCTTCAGTACTTCAGTTAAGATATAGTAAATATTTGAATGCCTGGCGTTGTTAAGACTGTTAATTTTTGTGTGGAAAGATTCACAATTATTTGTGGTACGTCTAATTGATGATGATGATGATGATGATGATGATGATGATGATGATGATAGTTCAGTCCACATCATAGAAGGGAAGTTGGCATCTTCTGATATGTAGTCGGTGAATTCTTTTTTTCTTTCGTCTTCTGATTGAAATGCCATTATACACGGCTTTCGAATTGGTTCTTCACCGCCGCACGGCCTTTTGCCTGTGCGAGTTTGAATCTGCCGCGGCCGGGTTTGCCGCTACTAACAAGTCGCACGTAAAACATGTATAAAAATCTTACCTTATAGAAAATGCTGGAAATGTCGTAAACGATGGTTTAATCGATCCGCAGCTTCTGTTCTTTTCAGATGAGGCGTGGTTTCATCAAAATGGTCGCGTGAACACTAATAAAACAGTCAGTATTGGGAATCTCAAAATTCACATCGCGTTCAAGAAATCCCTCATTATGATCGGAGATTTGGATTTTGGTGTGCTGTTAGCGCGACGAATAATTTGTCCAATATTTTACGACCAGACTGTAAATAAAGAGAGGTACTGAAATGACATTTTGATCCCATTTTTCAGTCACGATCTGTACTTGCAGTAGCAGAATCTTGTTGAAACCACCCATATGATTTCTCTTCTTCAGTCAGTTCACGAAAATATGGGCTGAAAGGATTAAAAAGGCAAACGCTAATTTTTCTCATGTTATAAGATATAACTATTTCTGCTTTCATCGATTTACTCTTTCTTCATCCATAAGTTCAATCAAATTTTCATTTATATGAGATTCTACATTTCTTTTCATTGTTTCTTATGTAACTATGAAAAATAATTTAAAATATGTTATAGTCAGAAAGATGGTTAAGATGATACGTTAACTTTCATAGAGAGCGACAATACGTAAATCTTATTCCTTTTTCTTTTTCATGTTCTTCACTTCAGAGAGCACGTAGTACTGGCTGTTCCGACTTCAAAGTTATTCAAAGTTACTGCCACTCTTTCCCTTAGACGTCTCAGACATCTTCGTCTTTGCCACTTTCTGGGGGATTCTACTCGTACATATTTTCTGCCGGTCTTTCAATATGCTCTTTCAATTTCATTCACTGATGGTGCGAACTTCACAAACTCACCGGTTAGTCTCTCGCGGAGGAGGTATTTTCGTATGCTAAGCGGAGTTGTGACGTGTCTAACGAGATAAACAGGCTGCGGCACGAACTGGAATCAGCTGTCCAGTGATGGCCCAATGAAGAAAAATTACAGTCGTCTAATACGTCCTCATTCTATACATACAAATAAATTGCTCGTTAAATTCGTATAACAGTTGCAGTTGTATTGTGATGCTATGCAATGCTAGTCATTGCTAGGTAACCCCTATTCGCGTCGTAGTCTATCTCGTTTATGAGATATTACGTTAGCCGATGTATATCCATAAAAACCCAGCTTTGTGTCACTACTACTTTCTGATACTTTCTTATTTCTCCTACGGTAACCTTGTCTTCTGTGAAATTATCCGTCTGCTTCACCAAAAGTTTACTATGGCATTTTCTCCTCTAGTTTTCAACTATGTGTAGGTATCTTACTTTCTTTGAGTTGTTCTGTCATGCTTTTATTTTTTCTGTAATTTATTTTGCTAACTTCCCCTGAGTTAATTTCATTTCCTTAGCTAGTTCTGATTGTACTTGAGCTAGTTTCTCTTGGCCTAGCTTCATCTCTTCAGCTAACTTCTCTTGGTTTGGTTGTATCTATCAGTTCAACCTCCTGTTCCTAACTTCACTCTGGCGTGTTCTGGGTTGGGTTGGGTTCCCTGTTGTCCTTGCTCACAGTCACTATTATTTTTCTCCCAGTCCTAGGAAGCGTAGGTAAGAATTCAGGATTGTCACTGAACAAAATCCTGAGCACAATGCCAAGTTACTTAAAATGATGACAATCAATGAATAGCACAACACATGGTGCCAAGATTGAAATAAAAATGGCCTTAACTAAGAGTTTGCATATCGGTGTACAAGATAAACTGACAATCCCCTGTGCCTTGCTCATCACATTGCTTATATTTATTCAAGTTTTTAAAGTAGTGAGTGCAATAAACCTATGGGTATGCAACTCCATTGCAACCAGAGAGGCCGTTCACAAATAATGTTTCAACTTATTGGTGATAATATGTTCAACCTGTGTTAACAGTTATTAAAAGTTTGAATTAACATTAACCATTACTTATGAATGTATCCTGTAGCGTTCAGGTAAATTAAACAGATTCAACAATATATCCAGAAATTCGAAACCTCACTTCTGTAACACATCGGAAAAAATTCAGTTAATCACATATATGTATACCTTAAACAAAACGTTTAATAGTGAGTTACATGTAATAGTTTGATAATAATAATAATAATAATAATAATAATAATAATAATAATAATAATAATAATAATAATAATAATAATAATAGTAGTAGTAATAATAATAATAATAATAATAATAATAATAATAATAATAATAATAATAATAATAATAATAATAATAATAATAATAATAATAATAATAATAATAATAATAATAATAATAATAATAATAATAATAATAATAATAATAATAATAATAATAATAATAATAATAATATAAGCAATAGAGGGTACCATCAATCTATTATTTTTCCAACACCATTATTTGTTTAAATTGCGCATTTAATTAGCGTTCATTACAGTGCACAGTGCAGTCAAACATAATTTAACAATGATCCTACTGTAACACTTATAAAATTTCAAGAAAACAGTTTGAGCATATAGCACCGTTAGAAATTGTTATAGTTGGTTGCTCAGGTGCAACAATATTCTGACACAGGCGCTATGACCTGAGGTAATCGGAAGGTTGGCACCGGCCAATCGAAACGTAAACAGATAAGCCGCGAGCTCACCCAAAGTAAATACATTAAGCGCTGCCGCATAATAACTGGAATATTCTAGATTTTTCGCCGTCTCGAACATTCTGGAACTGTGCGGAAGTTTCCAACGGATATAGGATGCATAACAGAGCGCTCATAAGTTGAATGAGTCTGGCGTAATCAGTGAGCGAGTGAGTAAATGAATTAACGAGTACGTTTCTGGTGCGACGAAAAGGGATGTTGTGAGAGTGAGCTTGTGGCGATGTGACCTGCAGTGACTGGTGTTACTGCAAGAGAGGGGAACCGTCCTGAAGAAGTGACCACTTTGGGAATATTCTGTTAAATTGAAAACTGTCACAATACTCATTGTTATTTCTTCCAACAACCAGAATGGGTCCACCCAAATCACTAACATAGTTAAAACATTACAGATTTTCAGGAAATTTAAGTATGTTTTTGGATTTTGCATCATACTTAAGCCATGAAAATGTGGAAAATCTATAACCATATGTGGAAAGGAATGCTTTACACTTAAAACCTCTAAGTGCCTATTTTCTCCTATTCTGTGAGGCGAAGTTAACATTTCAATTCAACTTTTGAAAAAAAAAAAAAAAAAAATAAATAAATAAATAAAAAAGCACTAAGCTCACTTTGGTCTCTAAGAGTTTATGTTGACTAAAAAGTAAGGTTTTCATAACAAAGTTTGTTTTATCGCAAACTTCCGCAACGTCTGGAACGGAAATAATTATCATTTCCTGTTTACAAAACAATTGACTTTTTCACAAGGCCGGTCTCATGGTTACCAAGGTCAAGCATGACTAAATTAGGACGGTATAACCTTTAGTTCCAGTGCTTATCTTTTCATTTGTTTCCAGATATTATTTATTTTCCATAAGAGTTGACCCGATTCATATGCACCTCAGACAGCGAATCGAACTTGCACCTGGTCATTTCGCGACAATTTGCTTTTTAATGCTATAGTGAACGAATATATTTGCATAAAGAGAGGCATAGAGATTCTTCGATACTCTATTTTCGATTTTTAATGTCAACATCATCATCAACAACAACAACAACAACAACAACAATAATAATAATAATAATAATAATAATAATAATAATAATAATAATAATAATAATAATAATAATAATAATAATAATAATAATAATAATAATAATAATAATAATAATAATAATAATAATAATAATAATAATAATAGAAGAAGAAGAAAACAATAACAGTAGTATTATTTGTAGCAGTAGAACTAATAATAAAATAATAAAATCTATTTTTAAAGTGATTTGTTTTAAAGAGATCCACATTTTTGTCTATAAATTTTTGTTGATCGCTATGGTTTACCTGTTATACAAAATTATACAAAATTGTTTCGTATGATCAGGAGTTTACAAGTCATTTCCAGAAAAGTCGAGCTTTGCACCATAGTTTTCATGCAAATAGAGCCAATTTTGAGAAAATGAGCAATAATGAAGATTACAGAGTAGGTTAGAGTAGAAGAATTTTCGCGTTTTCGTGTAAATCGTCGTGTTGCATGAAAGGTACTAAACTTCAATACCGAGCTTATATGCACCCAGCATTTTTGAACTGTTGTTCACACACACCCACACACACACACACACACACACACACACACACACACACACACACACACACACACACACACACACACACACACACACACACAGCTGTAGCGTGGTGATGGTAACGTGTCAGCCTCACGTCCAAGAGGTCGAGAGTTCGTATCTTGCTTAGGGTGAGTTATCCGGATGAGGTTTTCTCCAAGGTTTTCAGGTATCCTGAGAAGGCGAATGTCGAGCTCTATGGACCTCGGGCTCATTTGAGCGTCATTTTACCCATTTAATTCATTCACCGTCCTATATGACACTACACTGGAGAACGTTAACAGAAAACACAAACACACCCACACACACGCACACACCCATACCCACGCACACACACAGTTAGAACTGAAATTGGAATTTCAGTTTTAAGCTCAGTTGAGATTTCAGTTGTAAGACAGGGATATTATAAAAACCAATACACCCGTTCGTAGTCACTTAACCCTGCCTTTATAAGATTCAGTTCCGTCGTAACTTCAGTTTTCAGATTGGAAGAAAGCAAGGCCTTATTGTAGAGGAAGTAGCCCAAGGTGGTGATATTTGCTGTTACTTAAAATGAAGAAACCTCGCTGAAAACAAAGATATGAGTCCATAACACAAGGGTATAGGGACAAGCCGTCTCTACTTAGATGCATATACAAGATCGAGTCAGAACATTATGACAATGAAAGTTAAAGACTGCTTTCAACTGACTTTTATGTAGAAATCGTGCAATCATAAATTTACTACTCTATGTGGAGAAACAATACATACCTAAGACCAACCCAACTAATGTGGCAATATGTGTCAAGTTATTTAAAATTCAGGCAAAGTATTAATAAGATTTCTTTCAAATCTTCAGTGTCATATTCCATCGGTAAGTACGGACTGACAGGGCATTCTTTTTAACCTGTACAATATATATGAACTCCTTCGTTTGATGTATTAATAGTAAATGAAGTGAACTAAACTTTCTTAGGACGCAGATGACCTAGCAGTTAAGCGCCTTTAAATATTGCACATCATTATAAACGTCCTTAAATGCAGTGTAAACGAGAGTATCACTTAAGAAAGAACAAAACATGGTTTGACAGCTGTAACGAATCCATCTGTGCCACTTAACCCCCTTCTTATGCATGTATTAGAAAACGCTAAACCTAGTGAAAAACCAAACAATTGTTAAATGCTGCTTCAAAATTGAGCTTTTGGATGTAGATCTAGCGGACAGCAAATCCGACCGTGCCATGTTATTCCAAATACACCCGAAAACTGATTTGAAACATGCGCAGTTTGTAATTATGTATATGATAAAAATAAAGGTTATTACAATATAAACATACGCTAAACCATTTTCCAACCAATGGAAAATTGCTTGCATAGAAGCTGGTATCCTAAATCATGCTATAAGTATAAGCAGCGTTTATTCAAATAGGCTTCAAAGTGGATTTTTCAATTGAAATTTAAGGCAGAATTATTATAAATACTAAATAACGCACAAGAATTTTTGTATCACCAGATTAGCATGTGTTATCGTTTTACATGCATAACTATTCATTCTGTTGTCCAAACCCTTAGATCCAACGATGGAAAACATATGTTAAACGTAGCATAAGTGATTTCAGCATAGATTTCAAAGCCAGTAAGGTGCCTTTTATACTGAAATTCAGGCTATGCGCGATGCAAACCGGATGTACTTCGCATCACGTGTTTGGGAATGTAGTGTTGCAACAATGTGGTGGTCTTTACGAACTCTTCTCATGTTTAACGCTCTGATGACATTGCTTTCATTTTCGCTAATAATACAGCACACTAATGTGAAAAAAAATCATCAGTTAGACAGTTTGCCACACTTTAAATCCAACTATTCGGTTCTGAACAAGATAAACACGAAACATAACATAACAAAGATGTGGCAACCATGTGCTCCGTATATACGTAGTTGCCACGTTCTGCTTTAGCAGATAAAAACCAACTGACACCTTCGTGAAAACGGTAAAAATAAACTAAGCATTTGTCCCTAGTGTTACATATAGAACTGCCTGTACACTTATAATCTTCGCAAAAGTTAAAGGCATATGGAGGCGGGTCGTACTGCAGACTCCAGCGAATCATGAGCTTGCCCCTCCTACCAGCGTTGCCAAATGTGGTACACGCATCTCACGTGCCTTATATATCCTTTTCTTGACCAGTACTAGAATTAAGTCTTTTTTGGTCTTTTTTTTATTTGACATTGGTATGGAGTAATTTAAATATAGTATATGATATTTTGTTGAAAAAATTAATACTTAATAAAAAAAATTCCCGGGACTTGAAAGTCCCGTTGGGCACTAAACATGCCTTGGTTTCACCATACAAACATTTACATAGCATTTCTGGCCAAACAAAAAGCTACTACAAAGCCATTATACATACTACAGTATTTGAATAGCAAGAAAACATCTAAGATTTAAAGAAATAAAGACACCAAACTACCATCTTATTTCTTTATTGGCTAATTTTGAAAAAAAATAAACCTCTACACAAATGTTATACACTGGGCACTTTTTTTTCTTCTATTACACATCATGCAAATAGAATAAGGCCGAGATTCTATCTTTTGTAAGCTGCAAACCTGACACCTTCCTCGACTTTGTGTAAAAACTGGCCAGTGACGACCCCAATTTTACATCAGCGGGTACACAGTAGGCACCCTTCCCTCTTTTAGGCTGTGACACTTTGGGACTTGTGGATTTTGGGCAGGATCTTTTCCTTGGCAGTTTTGTTTTAGAAATCAGTCCTTGAGCAACAGCTCTTCTGAATTCTAACACAGTCATTTTTTTCAAATAGTTGATTATTGATAATGTATGCATTCACAAAGGCAATATCAATTATCCCCCAAAGCAATCTGAGCCACCACTTCTTCGATTTCCTATTCACACAGTAAAGGGCACGCAATTGATCAGCTTTATCAACTCTCCCCATATTTGCATTATAGTCTTTCACAATAGTTGGACATTTTACTTCAATTTTAGTGCCATCAGGTTTCTTTCTGTGTACTATAGTTTCTTCTGCGCCATGATAGTTGGATGCCAGCAAAACAGACTTATTGTCCATCCACTTGAAGAAACTTATACCAATATTTGATATGCGATAATCATAACTACCCCGTGACAAAGAGTTGTCAGGCACACAGACAGGTAGCCCTTTACGATTGGCACGAATCATACCACAGGCCAAGACATTCTCTATTTTGAGTCACTCAAGCAAAGCAATGGATGTGAAATAATTATCAAAATACAGAATGAATCCTTTTCCCCACAATGGTTTAGAAAGTTGTAAAACAAATCGTTCTCCCAGACCATATTCAGCTAACCCTTCATCAACTAACTCATCCTTGCCCTGATACACTGGGAATTTTGAAATAAACCCCTTTTGGTCTGCTAAACGCCACAATGTGTACTCCCTTTCGATGGGCTTCATAGGATCATACTGTTTGAGAGTACTGTGCCCTTTGAATAAAATCATTGGTTCGTCAATGCTTAGGGACCTAGTTACATTGTAGGTTGAAGCAAATTGTTTATTAGCAATATCAATGAGAGCACGAATTTTGTATAATTTATCTTTGCAGTCCTTTGGTCTAGCTAAATTATCATTTACATGTAAATTACTGAGAAATTCATCAAACCGTCTCCTTGGCATTGCATTGAACACAAACTGTGGCCTAAATCATGAGCTGTAGACCAATAATTCCTCCAAGAAGGCGAAACAACATATCCCATAAAAAAGTTTATCCCAATAAATGCAAGCAATTCATGAGCTTGCATGCACAGGTTTTTTCCATTCTGAGTGGCATATAGGTTGGACTGATAGCATAAATGCTCCACAAGTGGTCCACAAAGTTTAACAAATACATCTGTTGGTATCTTGCAATCAGCAAACTGGTCCTCCTTAGGCCCTAAACACCAACATAAAATCAAGCCTCGAATTAGCGTCCTTCTTTATTACTGTGCCATTATAAATAATTACATGGAATAATAATTATGTTACACTCACCTTCATGATAGTCATATGCAGGTACAATCGTTGAAGAAGGTATTTTTTCTCCATCCTCTATTGGGCTCTGGTGCCTTTACTTTGGATTTTCTTTTTGTAACAGCACACTCATTTTCCACTGAAGGTACAGTTTCAGCAATGGTATCTGCATCATGCTGTTCATTAGGAGCTTTATTTTGTTGCTCATCATCTATAACACAGAAAGAAACATGTTTTGATTAACTTTGGAATGTAATTTGTTACTGAAATAGGTACTTTTGAGTAACATAACCTCATAAACTTATAGAATATTGGTATACTACTGCTATGATTCTCTTATCTCTCATCATATACTTGAAATGGGTTATATTATTTACAGAATAAACAAAAGTGTGTGCTTACCATCACGTGTTTCTGTTTCTGGTTGTGTTCCAAAAAGTGTAGTAAAATTATCTTCACTATCGCTGTCTTCTACGCTGTCTTGTTAACGTCTGGTATTTCTTCAAGGAAGACTGAAAGCATTTCTTCTTCAGTTAACCCTCCTTTCATTACCCTATACATTATGATAGTAAAATAATAATTCTTTACTACACACGTGCTACTTACGAAATGCTTGCAAAGCATACGCCAGTCTGCTATAAGGTACTGCCAACGTAACCAATGTCCACAGTACACTAAACGCCATCGGGACTTGTATGTCCCACACAGAAATTTGAATATTGTTCTTTTATAGGATTCATAACATTACGTAATTATATAAATACATGTTCAAAAATATGTGATCTTGATGAATTGGTAGCATTTTTGTTCACGTCCTTCTATGAACCAGGTGAAAAGGAACTGAACTTTACTGACATCTGTCGCCTGACAGCAAAACTACAATAGATTTGAACGAAGTGCAGAAGTGGGACGCACAAGTCCCGATGGTCAGATGCTAACAAAATGCTGCCAATGTGTTGTTAGCGAGATTTTTATAGACGGGACTGGAAAGTCCCAATGGTCAAGAAAAGGTTATAGAACCACTGCTGGTACACGCACTACGCTTGGCAACAGCGCTCCGCATGAGCATTCGCTAGCGTTCACATGCCTTTAACCTTTGCGAGCAGTATAGTCATTTCGTTTGCTAACAGACTTGCCTGCCTTCCAAAGTCTTTACATTCCTAATTACATACAGTACATACACGCATACACACATACATACACGCATACACACATAAATGCACACACACACACACACACACACACACACACACACACACACACACATTCATACATACATGCCACCCATATGTGCAATTCATATTACTCGCACATACATGCCATACATATGTACATGCCATCCATACATGACATCCATACATGCGATACATACAAGCGATACATACATGCCATACATACATGGGATACATACATGCCATACATACATGCGATACATACCTGTCATACATACATGCCATCCATACATGGGATACATACATGCCATACATACATAGGATACATACATGCCATACAATCATACGATACATACCTGTCATACATATATGCCATCCATACATGGGATACATACATGCCATACATACATGGGATACATACATGCCATACATACATGCGATACATGACTGTCATACATACATGCCATCCATACATGGGATACATACATGCCATACATACATAGGATACATACATGCCATACAAAAATGCCATATATACAAGCCATACATACATGGCATACATACATGCAATACATACATGCCATACATACATAGGATACATACATGCCGTACATACATGTCATCCAAACAAGCCATACATACATGCCATCCATACATGCGATACATACATGCCAAACATACATAGGATACATACATGCCATACAAACATGCCATATATACAAGCCATACATACATACCATACATACATGTCATCCAAACAAGCCATACATACATGCCATCCATACATGCGATACATACATGCCAAACATACATGCCATACATACATGTCATTCATACATGCGATACATACATGCCAAACATACATGCCATGCATACATGCCATCCATACATGCGATACATACATGTCATTCGTACATGCCATACTTACATGTCATCCAAACAAGCCATACATACATGTCATCCATACATGCGATACATACATGTCATACATACATGCCATACATACATGTCATCCAAACAAGCCATACATACATGCCATCCATACATGCGATACATACATGCCAAACATACACGCCAAACATACATGCCATCCATACATGCCATCCACACATGGGATACATACATGCCATCCATACATGTCATCCATACATGCCATACATACATGCCATACATACATGCCATACATACATGTCATTCATACATGCCATACATACATGCCATACATACATGCCATACATACATGTCATTCATACATGCCATACATACATGCCATACATACATGCCATACATACATGTCATTCATACATGCCATACATACATGCCATCCATACATGCCATACATACATGTCATTCATACATGCCATCCATACATGCCATCCATACATGCCATACTTACATGTCATTCATACATGCCATACATACATGCGATCCATACATGCCATACATACATGTCATTCATACATGCCATCCATACATGCCACACATACATGTCATTCATACATGTCATCCATACATGCCATACATACATGCCATACATACATGCCATCCATACATGCCATACATATGTCATCCATACATGCCATACATACATGCCATCCATACATGCCATACATATGTCACCCATACATGCCATACATACATGGCATCCATACATGCCATTCATACATGCCATACATACATGCCATCCATACATGCCATTCATACATGTCATCCATACATGCCATACATACATGCCATACATACATGCCATCCATACATGCCATACATATGTCATCCATACATGCCATACACACATGCCATCCATACATGCCATACATATGTCATCCATACATGCCATACATACATGTCATCCATACATGCCATACATACATGTCATTCATACTTGCCATACATACATGCCATCCATACATGCCATACATATGTCATCCATACATGCCATACATACATGAAGAAAGTAGAATTCTGGGCTAAGAACAATAAGCTACAGTTTAACGATACAAAATCAAAAGTTATGCTCGTAACAAGAAAAAGGAATATACGAAACGAGAAAGTAGATATATATCTTAATGATAAAATATTAGAGCAGGTAGAAGAACTAAAATACCTAGGGATATACATCGATAGAAGATTCTCGTTTGATAATCATATAGACCACGTTCACGAAAAGGCAATAGCATTGATCCATACATTATCTAAATCGGCAAAACTCCACTGGGGCTTGGGAAGCAAGGCACTTAATACCATATACAAGGGGGCAATAGAACCTATTTTAACTTATGGTTCGCCAGTATGGGGAGACTCTCTAAAGAAACAAAACAACCTCAACAAGTTTCAGAGAGTCCAACGGCTCTTCAATATTAAACAAGCAAAGGCATATAGGACTGTTTCCTACGATGCTTCTTGTGTCATAGCTGGAAATCAACCTATTGACATCACTATTGCCGGTAAAATTCAGGAGTATGAGTCAACACACGGAGGAGGGGACTATGACACACCAATAGATTTAACAATATGGCGCCATCCAGCTGAAAAAGTATACATTAAAGAACCACAGAAAAATGCACAATACGATATAACTGTCTTTACCGATGGCAGCAAAGCAGAAAACAAAGTTGGAGCCGCTGCTGTGATATATAGGGGAGACACAAACCTAAGAGAGCTAAAATATAGATTAGATTCGAGGTGCTCTAATAATCAAGCTGAGCAAATTGCAATATTTAAAGCTCTCCAAGAAATCCATACTCTACAGGATAAAACTATCACTATAGTCATTTTTACAGACAGTAAAATAACAATTTCCTTACTAAACAACAACTCAAAGCACAATACGATAATAGACAGTATTCTGAAGACAGTTCATAATTTAGAACAGCGCCAATGGAAAATATATTTCAGCTGGGTGAAAGCTCACGTAGGAATAACTGGCAATGAGCTAGCAGACAGACTCGCCAAACAAGCTGCTAAAGATGAACGCCTGGAAACAATCTACGATAGGATCCCTAAATCGACATTTAAAAGCGAAATCAAAGAACTAGGTTTGGCAGAGTGGCAGAGAAGATGGAATAACACAACTAAAGGAGTAGTGAGTAAATCCTTTTTCCCTCAATCAGGACAAGACTCAAGCTGCGCTTACCAAACACACCAGAATTCACAGCAATAGTTTCAGGCCATGGGAAAACAAACGCATATCTCCATCGATTCCATATAATAGACGATCCTTCGTGTACATGCAGAAGAGCAGCAGAATCAGTCTATCATCTAATCTATGAGTGTCAGCACAAAAAGCAACAAAGAACAGATCTAATTAAAGCCATAAATAATAACGGCAGTAACTGGCCAGTACCCCCTGAAGAACTTGGAGCAAAACATTTAAGAGCATTCAAGAAATTTGTACGAACTATATTAGTGTAAACATAAACTGTGTAAGACCATTAATGTAATCCAAATACTTATGGTAACTCTGTAGTTCATTATACTTGTCAATTATGTATATAAATGCATGTAATATTACGCTTTGTAATGGGGCATGCTGATAATAAAATTAAAAAAAAAAAATACATGCCATACATACATGTCATTCATACATGCCATACATACATGCCATACATACATATGTTATTCATACATGCCATACATACATGCCATACATACATGTCATACATATGTCATCCATACATGCCATCCATACATGCCATACATATGTCATCCATACATGCCATACATACATGCCATCCATACATGCCATACTTATGTCATCCATACATGCCATACATACATGCCATCCATACATACATGTCATTCATACATGCCATACATACATGCCATCCATACATGCCATACATGTCATCCATACATGCCATACATACATGCCATACATACATGTCATTCATAAATGCCATATATACATGTCATACATATGTCATCCATACATGCCATCCATACATGCTATACATACATGTCATCCATACATGCCATACATACATATGTCATTCATACATGCCATACACACATGCCATCCATACATGCCATACATACATGTCATTCATACATGCCATACATACATGCCATCCATACATGCCATACATACATGTCATTCATACATGCCATACATACATGCCATCCATACATGCGATACATACATGTCATCCACACATGCCGTACATATGTCATCCATACATACCATCCCCTCCGAAGGAGTGTCGCCTTGTCGTGGCGGAGGGGCTCAGTACCTGAGCCAGACGGCCTACTAAGTGTCATTTTGATTACTGGTAGGCAAGAGGTGAGGGGAAGCAAAGAACATTCCAAACGGGTAGATGGGGCTCGTTAGTCTTGGTTGACGACTCATCCAGGAGAAGAGGACTCCGAAATCAAACTCCCCCAGGGGCTCCTACTATGGTAGGTACGGGTTTGGCGTACCCGGGGCCCCAAGCCATACTCTCGATTGGGTTCCTCCAAGAGGTGAGAGGGCATATGCCAAACGCCCAATCAACTTTGGTCCACTTTTGTGTTTGACCTCCCACCTGTTACCTCCCTGTACACAGTCTGATGGATAACCTACGCGCGGGTGACGCAAGGGGTGACTGGGTAATAGCGTAAGTCCCAGCCCCTGGTTATCATGTAGGATCTGTGTGCGTATCCGCTGATAAAGGTCAGTCCCGGGGAGGGGCCATTGCATGAGCTGATGCACTCCTGAAGGCGATTGGGTCCCTCTGTCTATACATTGGGAGGTGAGACCCTAGGGTGAGCAAGGTCCAGGCCAGGACTCTCACCTAAGCCGGGGTGGCGCCCAGGATGTGAGCATGCCATCGGAGACATTTGCAATGGTGGAGGATTAAAGCGCCATGAGTTCACAAAAAACTCAAAATAAATCAAAATACCTGAAGTCAAGTGTAAAGGAAGTAGTTGAGTCCTGTGGTCCTCGCTACTTAGTAATTTCGCGAACAGAGGAAGGAAAAAAGTTTCTTTCGGTGAGCCCATTTGTAATCCAGAAGGGCCTGGATAAGATAGCTGGTCCAGTGAAGTCATGCACTAGATCGCGTAATGGCACGCTTCTAGTAGAAACGCATTCAGCAGAACAGGCAGCTAAAATACAGAAAGCAAACCTGTTGGCCAGCTATCCAATACGTGTTGACCTACATAAGACGTTGAACTCGTCACGCGGTGTCGTCAATACCCGCGCATTAGACGGACTCAGTGTTGAAGAGATTAAGGAAAACCTAGAAGATCAAAGTGTTACCTGTGTGTATCGGGTTCATCGCAAAGAAAGCGGTGAATTGAAGCCTACTCGTACCCTGTTCCTGACCTTTGATCGGGTAGATCTCCCTCAAAGAATTAGGGCAGGATACGAAGCTATAGAAGTAAGGCCATACATCCCGAACCCAATCCGGTGCTTTAAGTGTAACCATTTTGGACACACAAGTGAACTATGTAACAGAACGGCTTCTTGCGTCAACTGCGGAGGCGTCCTTCACGACGCTCCATGTTCATTGCCTCCCAGTTGTGTGAACTGCAGCGGCGAACATCCAGCCAATTCGCGAGAGTGCCCCCGGTTTATAGAGGAAAGGGCGATCCAGGAAATCCGAGTCAAAGAGAAGGTGCCCTTCTCAGAAGCTCGGAAACTCCTGCGTATCCGACAGCCCCCCCTTCCAAAGTCCGGTACCTATCGCTCTGTTGTAGCTAGGCCGGCAGAGAAGCGGGAAATCGCTACACAAACCAGCGATCAAACCGGGGCGACAATTTCACAAAAAATTATCGTAGCAAGAACAGTTCCAAAGCCTTCAACATCTACAGGTAAATCTACGTCTCCTACCAAGTCCGTAAAGGAAAAGAACATATCTACAAGGTCACCGTCTAAATTGCCAGTCTACAACAATGGCAAGAATGAGCCCGTTGTTTATGTTACATCACCGAAGAAATTTAAGAAACAATATGTAAGAACTGACTTCCTCAAAGAAGAAAACGTGTCTGTTCCCACTCAACCAAAGGGAAAGAAGAGCCACGGTTCATCCCCCCGAAGATCCTCTTCTGAGGATTCCTCCGGGATGGACACAGACCGGCAGCTTTCATCTTCGCCGGTATCCACGAGCAATCGGTTCGAGGCTCTCGAACCGAAATTTGCTATGGGGATACGCACCTCCTCGGTAGAGGAGATGCAAGAAGATCCTGCCTATACTGGGAGAAACCCAGTGAAAAAGAGGCAGGATAAATGTGAAAAGAGTGTGAGCCCAAAAGATCACAAAAGGGCTAAATTGAACCGACCACCGCCTACTACAAGGTAATACACTGTTACCTTGCAATATTTATCCCACACAGATACTAATATGGCTATCTTACATTGGAGCATACGTGGCATTCGAACTCAAAGGCCAGAACTTGAGCTCTTGCTCAAAGAAAACGAACCTCTGGTCGCATGTTTGCAAGAGACTAAGCTGCGTCCTCAAGACGCTTTCCATCTAAGGCGATACACCCCAGTACGGTGTGATGTTACACCAGAAGAGGGTGTTCCGGCACATGGCGGCGCTATGATACTTGTGAGAGATGACATTTATATGCAATCTGTACCAATACAGTCTGATATCCAATCAGTTGCAATAAGTATTGTACTGCCAGACATCCGTTTCACCATCTGTAATATATATTTGCCTCCGTCCCATGACTTCTCGCACATTGATTTAGAAGATCTAGTTTCCCAGTTGCCAACACCGTTTCTGTTGGTGGGAGACTTCAATGCGCACCACCCACTTTGGGGTTCAAGTCGCGCTTGTGCGAGAGGTAAACTCATTTCCGATTTCTTGGACAGTCACAACCTAGCTCTCCTCAACACTGGAGAGCCTACATTCATTTCGGACTCCCACAGCACCTTCTCACACCTTGATCTTGCAGTTTGTTCACCTCAGTTGGCAGTCTCCTTACAATGGAATGTCATCTCTGATTTACACTCTAGTGACCACTTCCCATGTCTTATTAGTCTCTTGACGCAACATACACACTCCACACGTATGCCCAGGTGGCGTTTGGACCATGCCAACTGGAACCTTTACACCCAGTTGGCTGTCTTTACGTACAACGAGCACGACTCAGTAAATAATTTGGCGCAGCATCTCACGGAGACGATTCTCTCTGCTGCTGAACAATCGATTCCGCGGTCGACTACACACCCCCGTCGATTTCCCGTCCCCTGGTGGACGGAAGAATGCCGGAATGCCATTCGTGCTCGAAGGCGTGCACTTAGGGTTTTCCAACGTCACCCTACTTTGGAAAACCTGATCGAATACAAGAAAATGCGCGCCAGGTACAGACAAGTCATTAAGGATAGCAAAAAGTCATCATGGAGCAAATTTGTAGCTTCATTTAACCGACACACACCTTCCTCGGTTGTGTGGGATAGATTAAGGCGTGTTGCAGCTAAAACGACCCAAATACCAATAGCGGGACTAAAAACAGCCACAGGAGCTGTTGTTGATTCATTTGAAGTGGCCAATACCTTTGGCAGTGCTTTCGCACAAGTGTTTAGCTCGGAAAACTACTCCCCTGAGTTCCTTCCATTTAAAACTCAGGTGGAATCTCAAGGCTTCACGTTTCGTTCTAGAAACGTAGAAGATTACAATCGCCTTTTCACCATGGCGGAGCTGGAGCATTCACTGAAATCTTCGCGATGTTCAGCACCAGGACCGGACGGTATTCATGTACAAATGTTACAACAGCTCTCTCCTGAAGGTAAGGCATTCCTGCTCGAGGTCTATAATCGTGTTTGGGTTGACAGTATACTCCCAGAAAATTGGCGGGAGGCCACCGTTATTCCCATCTTGAAGGCTGGGACGGACCGTCATCTTCCCTCCAGCTATCGTCCCATTTCCCTCACCAGTTGCGTTTGCAAGGTGATGGAACGCATGATCAATGGACGATTGGTATGGTGGTTAGAAAGTCGTAACCTACTGACTAACATCCAGTGTGGTTTTCGACGACGCCGTTCAACTGTTGACCATCTTGTGTCAATATCGACACAGATAATGGACGGCTTTATGAAGAACTGTCAAACCGTTGGCATATTTTTCGATCTTGAGAAGGCTTATGATACGTGCTGGCGAGCAGGGATTCTACGTTCCCTGTATGCCTGGAATATGCGTGGACGCCTACCACTTTTCATTCAGGAGTTTATGAAGGACCGCTTTTTCCGAGTAAGGGTCGGCTCGGTTTTTTCTAATTCTTTTGTTCAGGAGGAGGGAGTACCTCAGGGTTCGGTGCTAAGTGTCACGCTCTTTGCTATAGCAATTAACTCCATCTGGAAATGTGTTCCACCTGGAGTTTCGTCATGCCTATTCGTAGACGATTTTGCTGTCTATTGCACTTCTCAGCGCACGGCGTTCTTACAACGGCGCCTGCAGCAATATTTGGACAACCTTAGAGAATGGAGCATGAAAAACGGCTTCCGTTTCTCAACTGAGAAGTCAATCTGCGTTAATTTCTGGCGCCGTAGGAGACGATTACCACCTTCGCTCCGATTTGGTCCAGATTCACTTCCCATCGCAGAAGAGACGCGCTTCCTGGGTTTGATCTTGGACAGGAAGCTTAGTTGGTCGTCGCATATTGCACAGCTAAGAGCGAGATGTGACCGTTCCCTAAATATTATGCGAGTACTGAATGGCAAATCGTGGGGAGCGGATCGGACAATTTTGTTGCGAATATATCGCGCATTAGTCCGATCCAAGCTAGACTATGGGTGTATTGTTTATTCGTCAGCACGACCATCTGTGCTGAGAAGATTAGACGTGGTCCATAATAGGGGCATCCGCATTGCAACAGGAGCTTTTCCAACAAGCCCAGTGGTGAGCCTTTACGCCGAGTCCGCAGAACCTCCTCTGCATTATCGGCGTGAGATTCTCTTGGCAAATTATGGTTGTGCGCTTAGATGTATGCCTAAGCACCCAACGTTCGCTTCTTTTTTTCACCACCACGCTAAGAGAACGATATAGAAATAGCTCCCTTAATCCAAAGCCTGCGGGGTTCCGTTTCCAAGAGCTCCTAGTGAAGCTTGGAGTGGAACTGCCTGTGATGTTCGCCAAGGGCGAGAGACTTTACCCCCCTTGGCTATCTGGTACGCCCCATGTAGATCTTGGAATGACCATACACCAGAAGTCCACGATGCCTATTTCAAGTATCCGCACGTGTTTCTTAGAATTTTTGTCAGGCTACACTGGCCGTCGATGTATTTACACCGATGGGTCAAAGGGCTCCAACGGTGTTGGATGTGCTTATGTTTATGGAACCGAACCATATACATTCGGTTTTCCAAATAGCACCTCCATTTTTACTGCAGAGCTTTATGCAATTTATCGAGCCGTTTTGTATGTTCGCCGTCGTAAATTAGGTGACTGCCTGATTTTGAGCGATTCCCTTAGTGCACTGCAGAGCCTTTGTCAGTTGTACAACCCCCACCCTATTGTACAACGTATCCAGGATGCCCTCCATGTTTTACACGCTTCTGGCGTTGACGTGGTGTGTGCATGGATTCCTGGTCACGTAGGTTTGCCTGGGAATGAAATGGCAGATTTAGCAGCAAAGACGGCAACTACAGAACCCAGTATTACCATCTCACGTGTTACTTCGGAAGACTTAAGGCTTGAAGTGCGGAGAGCGGTGCTATCGTCCTGGCACGACGAGTGGTCAAC
This sequence comes from Tenodera sinensis, assembly GCA_030765045.1. Taxonomy (NCBI): domain Eukaryota; kingdom Metazoa; phylum Arthropoda; class Insecta; order Mantodea; family Mantidae; genus Tenodera; species Tenodera sinensis. The sequence continues at coordinate 38,838,677 of CM060971.1, forward strand.
TCTCCGCGGTAATAAGCTTAGAGAAGTGAAAGAACTTCCGATAAACTGGGTAACTTCCTGTCGCACATCTCGTCGCGAGGAGGTTAGTTTGGCTCGATTAAGAATAGGGCACTGCAATTTTTCGCATGGTTACCTATTTAAAAGGGACCCTGCGCCTCTATGTCCGCTGTGTGACAACCTTTTGTCAGTTCGCCACGTGTTGCTAGAGTGTTGCTCTCTAGCGCACCTTCGCGATTCTCTGCAGCTGCCTGCCAGACTTGCAGAAGTTCTAGCGGACGACAAAACAGCGGTTGATAGAGTTTTTAATTTTTTAGCGGAGTGTAATATGAATTTGAGGATTTAAATTTTTTTAATTATCTGTTTCTGCTTTTGGACATATTTATCACCTTGTTTCATATCTGGCTATTGCCACTGCTTTTTACTTGTAAACGTTTCTTGTTGCTAGTATTTTTAGTTTTTGAGTGAAATTTATATCTGGCTATTGCCATGAATCCTTTAAGGGCGCTGATGACCTAGAAGTTGAGCGCCCTTAAACTAAATCAAATCAAATCATACATACCATACACACATGCCATCCATACATGCCATACATATGTCATCCATACATGCCATACACACTAACCATCCATACATGCTATACATACATGTCATCCATACATGCCATACATACATGCCATCCATACATGCTATACATACATATGTCATTCATACATGCCATACATACATGCCATCCATACATGCCATACATATGTCATCCATACATGCCATACATACATGCCATACATACATGTCATTCATACATGCCATACATACATGCCATACATACATGTCATTCATACATGCCATACATACATGCCATACATACATGTCATTCATACATGCCATCCATACATGCCATACATATGTCATCCATACATGCCATACATACATGCCATCCATACATGCCATACATATGTCATCCATACATGCCATACATACATGCCATACATACATGTCATTCATACATGCCATACATACATGCCATACATACATGTCATTCATACATGCCATACATACATGCCATACATACATGTCATACATACATGTCATTCATACATGCCATACATACATGTCATACATATGTCATCCATACATGCCATACATACATGTCATTCATACATGCCATACATACATGCCATCCATACATGCCATACATACATGCTATACATACATGTCATCCATACATGCTATACATACATGTCATCCATATATGTTATACATACATGTCATCCATTCATTTCATCCATAATTGTCATCCGTTCCTCTAATCCATGCGTGTCATACATGCATCTCATCAATATATGTCATACATAAATGTCATGTCATTTAATCCATACATGACATACATACATGACATCCATAATGTCATTCATACATACCATACCCACCTCGGTAGCGCGATGGTTAGCGTGTGTGCCTCACGTTCAAGACGTCGCGAGTTCCAATGTCGCTTAGTGTAAGTTATCCGGGTAAGGTTTTTTTCCGAGGTTTTCCCTACCCTGAGAAGACGAATGTCGGGTATCTTAAAGCTCCATGGACCTCGGGCTCATTTGAGCATCATTTCACCCATTTCATTTCATTCATTCGTCCGAAATAACACAATGTTGGAGGACGTTAATTCACAAAAATAGTGAGGAAGAGGATTATGATAAATTTATGTGAAATTGATATTCGCAAAGGTTGTGATCTAATTGGTGGAATGAGTGGTGAGAAAAATCTAGAACCCGGAGAAAATCCTCCCTGATGACGCTTCGTCCATCACAAATACAAGATGTGGGTCCCTGGGATAGAGCCCGTGCTTTTCGACTTCCAACGATGTATAATCGTGATATTTTTGTCAGCCTCAGCATCTGAATCAGTGGCCGGTATCAAGTGCACTTTTTAGAGTATCTTTCACTTGGAGCTGCCTCCTAGCGACTGTTTGCGGAATTAACACGGTTATACCATTCGGGCGTCCTTTGAACCTGCCCACATGATATACAAACAGCTGTTCAGATCCTTGAGTAGGATGCAGCATATCGTCTCTGGTGGAGGTCAATATGGAGCTAAACATACAGCACCATTTCTTCATGTTGGAATGCTCTTTTTGAATTGGAATTCTGAAGAAGGGAGATATTAGTACGATGATTTTCTGGACATGTATGAGTAATTCCAAAAGACAGCCCGCAGAATTCTAAAATAAACGTTAAACGATATCCACAATTATTTTACGCTACTTTATTGTGACATGGCCGCATAAATGGAACATAGGTATTTGGTATCTTTGAGGTGCCTAATCAAAAGCAATTTCATTCGTTACTTTCTAAACATGTTTCCGTGTGGAAGAAGATTCAATGCTTAATTTAAATGCTCCCTTCTAAGCAATGTTGACATTTGTAATATTATTTCATGCATAGTTATGTTTTACATAAGGAAATCTAATCTGTTGAAGTTTCTATGTAACACATATCTATTGAAATCTCTCCAGACTTTACCAAAATAAACGTGTTTAAAACCTTATCGACGACCAGGCCACGGCCGTAATATATACGCACATGTCCTTTAATTCTCAATTTCGCTATTGGAAAGTCCTCCAATAGACCATCAAGAAGAAACTAGTTTTGCGCGCTCTATTGGAAGCTTTGTGAACGCCAAACATAGGCCTGGGTAGCCGAACTGAGCACCCCTGCAACTTTCGAACCGGACGCATATGCTGCACATTCCGGGCGGTGTTTTTATTCCAAGCTGTTCGCAATAAAATTCATTATCGTAACTCAAAGATTCCCCGTTAACATTGTATATCCCCACTTTATGAATTACATGGCTGCCTTTGCCTACTTTCAAGTTGCGAGTTGCGAGTTGCGAGTTCCGTACTTCCAAATTGAGAATATTCTTACTTGAGATTATTGGATGTTGCATACAAATTTCGGGTGTTTTCTCCTCCATATTCCCTTGCTGCTTTTCGTTATTGAACTTTCTTCAAGTAAGTTAATTTTCTTATTGATAAGTATTACTATAAGTCACAAAGGTAGCTTTCTTCAATAAATTTAAACACAAATGTTCCCACGTGACCCGATGGGATATCGGTATCAGATTATATTTTTAATTATCACTAGGCTTGGATGTTAATGAACTAAAAATATTAGAGATATGCAAGCACTTATGACCGAAAAAATTAGAAAATATGACGATAAATATCACCTAAAACATTTTTGGTGCATTTTTGAAATCTGAAAAAATGTAATGCTGTTTAAATTAACATACTGCAAATGTACTTTAAACATCTAGGACACTCAATAATAAATAAATAATATTAATTTTATTGTTGCCTTTTGAATTTATTTAATTACTCAATCCAGAGCTAACCCTGAGCAACAGAATGAAATGTCACATTTTGAAGGGTGATCAGAAAGAAGAATTACACTGGTAAATTACATTAATTTTAAAGTTTTCAAAAAGGAACGATCTTCTGTTTACACGCAACATTGTAACGGGGAAAAAGACCTAATATTACAGACAAGAATTAGGAGATTTGAAAAATCGTCTTTGGGGTGACTGCAAGCACATATGCGAAACTGGAATAGAAATATAAAAATACGAAAATTTAAGCAAAAATAAGACTACAATATGCAAAATGACAAGAAAATGACAAAAAAGCGTTAAAAAAGTCAATCTCGTATATGACTTTACATGCCCCATGGGATGAAATCGTACTTGGTTATATTTTCCATGGAAGAAACCACAAACAAAAAGCATGACATGTCACAAACATCTGAGCCCTGATTATCACAATTATTGGATTCTGTACGCAATGTACCGATCCAACAAACCGAGAACTAGTTCCACAAACAGAACTGCAAAAGACATTGAGAAACATTCTTCTTAGTTTCCTTTTCAAGAACTTTAGATTAAGAAAATTCCCGTGATTAGTGATTCATTATCATTTTGTTACTAAATATTTACTTTTTGCTTTAAGGTGTACTATCTGATACTAATGGAGCCAGAAAGTGACGACTATCGTGCTCTGCAGTACGTTCCTCACAAGAATCAGTTCCGTTTCTGCAGATTAAAGCACCAAGCTTTGAGCGATGAAGAAGTGCTGGTTCGAGTGGCTTACGCTGGCTTGTGTGCCTCCGACTTCCATGTAATTAATGTAAGTTCGTCTTCGTTATTTCATTATTATAGGATTTTAATACTGATCTACACAAAATGAGCATGTTACGACGGTACTGCAAGTTAAGAAAATGAGCTCCACATGAACTGAGTCTGGTGTTTGACCTTCTTACACAATGTTATAGCTGAGCAAAATTTCGTCAAATGCGTCGTCTATCTTCTTATCTCTCGTCGATTTAATTGTATTGTATTAATTAATGCGGAGTGTATAATTTAACTTATGGTAATCAAATTAGTCAATAATTATTTCCTCACTTCTAAACCTTGGTCCACTAATATTCAATTATTGTTAACAATTTCTTAATTGAACTGCACATATAAAAAGACATGTTCTGTTCAAAGGACCAAGGGAAAATTTAACCGCGTCGCGTCGACGTGTTCGAATATTTGCTCGTTTATTTACGCTCACTTGTGACGTCATTTTATGACGCCGTATTTCGCGTTTCGCTATAATCTCGAATTTGCTAAGAAAACGAGAGTAATTTGGTTTTTTGACATTCTTGACATGAAATACATACAAAATAACCCTTAATTACATAAATACAAGAAAAATAACATTTAACAATAATTATCATCCTTATAAATAGGCAATCTTCTTGACAATGAAAGAATTATATGGCAAAAACAGAGTCAAATACATATATAAATAAAGTCAAGTTAATTACCTCTGGGGAAAAAGATACGCTGTTTTATAGGCCCCTTTTGTTGCTTTTCAAGTTGTCACGTAATCTATACACACTTGAAATCTAACAAAACACTTCTTCTTGCTTATTTGTTGCACAATATCACTTGTCACTTCACTGGATAACTTTTTACGATCTTGAAATGCACATTGTAGAAAGTACCAGATATTGCCAACGAAGCAGCAGTGTACAAAGCTTGCAGAAATGATTGAGAATTCCAATAATTGTAACAATGAGATGGCAGTCAATGCCATAATATAAAATTCAACAATGTCAGCATTTAGTGGAGGCAGTTTAACAATGTCATATAATCTGACCATTATAAACTATTTCAAACAGCTATAAACAATAAAATAGTCGTTGGGGTACCACGATACCCCGCTTGGTATGCTGAAGGTTAATATTTTCATATTTTGGGGTGTAATTTTTAACAATCTTGTTTAAACAGGTTTTACTCCTGATGTTTTAAATAGGGTATATCTTGGTGAACTTCGTAAAGACATCAAACATGACGAAGATGTATTTGTATCCACCTTTCCCCACAGCCAACTCGCCATCTCATCAATGCAGATTGAGGCATTCTTTTCGTCTCTTATTATGAACTGGGGGGTCGGTATCGTACTTTACGTTCATCGGTTTGGCTTTCTGGCATAGTTCGCATGAGGAGTATAGTTTTCTGGCCTTTCTTCCCAAGTGTTTGAGTATAACACTTCTTCAATCGCTAACAGCTTTCTCATTCTCTGAATGTGCCAGCAAATGATGGAACACCAATATAATCTTACTTTAATGGAAGTAGGCAGCCTCATATTCCATTTTTTTCAAATCTCGGCCATGTAGCTTAAATAGGATGTTTTTAAACTTCCCTACTTTAGCATTTAATTTAGGTATTATTTGTGGTGCCTCTTTGAAGAGCTTTATTAATTCTGAATCTTCTCGCTGTAGTTTCGCTCCTTTAAGAGTTCAGCATTTTCCTTCCTGTTTATGTACATTATTTTAATTTCATGATGGAAATTGATTATTGCTTCCGGTATGTGAGTCTCAGATTTTAGCCTAGATAGTAAGTCACTAAAGATATTCTCCTTCCCAAGGATATGTTTAATCTCTATATCGTGGAAGGTTATTTCATGTATAAACCTTGAGATGTTAGAATTGGTCAGTTGTATGTATGAATGAAGGATAGACTTATTTAGTCAGTGTACATTATTATTGTGTAGTTGTATATGTACTGTCTAAATTTTTGTAGCGCAAAATGGATTGCTGCTATTTCTAATTCTGTTATGCAGGCGTTGGCTTCAATTTTAGATAAAAAATCTAGAAGCAGTGGTAATCACACCTTTCTTCCTTACTGTGTCTCCCAAATTCGCCCCATATAAATGTACACTGGCGTCAGTATATATTAGAAAAGGTAAATAATGGATCCGGCGGTTCCAGAGGATGCTATTCCTAAAGAGTTCATGTTCTCAAAGGCCGCATGGTGTTCTGCTTTCCATTTCCATTTTCTATCTTTTCTCAGTAAGTCCCTAAGAGATATTGATATTGGAGAATGCCTAGCAACCTTCTTAATTGTTTAAGTTTCGCGGTGGTAGTATGCATTCTATTCTCTCTGGATTAGGCTTAATACCATCAGGAGTAATTATATGGGCTAAACATTCAGCTTCTTCAACGAAGAACTTACAGTTTTCTAGATTAAGAGTCGGTCATGTTGCTTTCTAGGAATTTAGACAGCATGAAATCTATGTGGCGTAAGTGTGATTTGGGCTTGTTGCTGTATATTCAGAAATCATCAACGTATTGCGCTACAAAATCCTCAATGGTATTTTCAAAAATTTTATTCTTCGGCGCTCGATTTTATTATGTTCTTACGTGGCCAAGTTGTCAGCTCATCCCCGTCACCCTACCTTTGAACCTGTATTGCGTCCGGAACTCGCTCACCGTTATAGACGAAATGGCACCGCGAACTGCTCACCGCGCATGAACTCCGAATGCCTGCTGTAGAACCCTTCTCCCTTTGCCGCTATCCTCCTTGGCATTTACCGATGGTTCACAGTTAGGTGGTGCTACAGGATGTAGTTTTGTTCATAACGGTGCGGTTCACAAGTATCGAAGTATCGCCTTCCGGACGCCTGCTCAGCTTTTACCGTTTTTTTTTTTATTTATTTTTTTTTATTTTTTTTTTTATTTTTTTATACTTTTATCTCCAGGGTAGCCCATGGTTATTTTATTGTATGCTCAGATTCTCTCAGCACCAGTCAAGCCTTGAACCAGTTTATGTCCAGCACAACACTAGTTACTAAATTCAGACACTCGTTCCTCAGTTACTCAGTCACGGATACCAATTAGTTTTTACTTGGACCCCAGGCCATGTGGGTACTAACGGCAAAGAGGAGACAGATACAGCTGCCAAACTGCCTGCCGATTGCCGGAGCGCCAATCCGTTGGCCTGGGTTTGACCCTGCGATCCCTTCTCGGTGACGACCCGGTATCTGTGGTTCGTTGTCGAAATTTCATTCGCGAAGAAAATTTAACTTGATTTTATTATTTATGTCAACAAACTTACTGTTGGTGTTTTTAAGCACACAAGCCTGTGTGGGCAATATTTGAGAGGTACAACTGGAACTTAAAAATTCAACACAGTTGGGATTTGAACCACAGAACCTCCGCTACCCATTAAGCTACTGTGACAAGCTGCTAGAATAGCACTGAATTCTCAAACCAGTTCGTATTTCTCCCGGTGAACCACAAAGGCCGTCTCACATCAGAGACAATTACCCCAATGGCGACTTACTATTGCAAGTACTTTATTTCCCAGGACTAAATAACCTTCAGATGGTAATTATTATTTATTTATGCCAACAAACTTGCTGTTCTTTGGGTCATAATTTTTAGTTTTAGCCTACGAATTTCGATGCCTGTTGTTTTGCGGTTTTTTTTTTAACTCTACTGTTTTAAAGTTTTAACCTACATATTTTAATTATTAATGTTTTAACTGTTTAGTAGTTTAATCCTTGATTTAACTTTCATCTTTTAGCCACGCCAGTGTGTGAGTGATTCTAGCCTTGAAACTATGACTTCGAGCCCAAATGACCCAGCTGTTGACGCCCTTAAACCATACTCACTCACACACTCCCTTGGAGGTAAACATGTGCAAGACATCCTACGATGTTATGTAATTATAGGGGAATACTCTCATCTTGTAGAAGACTCAAACGAATCTTGTTGTTCATTCGTATGTGTTAATGGAGTATTAGTTTTGTATAGGACACTACTTCTATTCGCTAGAAACATCAGGTATTCCATGAATTTTTGAGCAGGGTCAGATCCTCGGTAAACCTATGGCTCTATGAGAAGATCAGTCTCAACACGTTCAACATATAGGGAGGGTTGAAATAAACACAAAAGCTCATTAGGGTGCGATTCTGATATGGTAAGGTATAAGAGTTTTCAGGACTAGCAGGACAGCTATGGCAAGGAGCGAGTATGTTCTCAAAATCTGCATAGATCACATATGCAAGTTTCAGCAACTCAGGTAAGACACGCGTCGCGCTTGACTGCGTGTTCATTATCGACTAGTCATCAGTACAGGTTATTTACGAGTGGTGCACACTTCGTATTTGCCTTCAAAGGCACAGGTAGACTTGCGATGAAAGATTTAATAGGGTTCCAAAGAGGGCAGATTGTAAGGACTCGAATAGCTGGAGCAACAGTAACTAAAACAGCCATCATATTTAATGTTTCAAGAGTAGCTGTTTCAGCAGACATGACAGCTTACACAAAACATGGAAAGACGTCATCATGTAAAAGTAATAGTGGGAGAAAATCAAAACTAAATGACAGAGATGGTCGTATACTAACAAGGATTGTGTCAAAACAACACTAAAGTGACTGCAGAGCTCAATAGCCATCTTCTAGATCCTGTATCTATCGATACTGTCCACCGAGAGCATTCCAGCATTCCAGCATTCGAGAACAGGTCGTACAGGTTCTCCTGTACGGTATGTTTAGTTGCACAGCACCTAGCCGCTATTGCGACTTTATCTGTGCGGTATTTAAGGTTGTCATTGTATTGTCATGCTTTTGTGTCCTGGGCAGTGGTTACTTTCTGTACCTAATTTAGGATACAGAAAGGGGGCAGGAATAGGTGTTGGGGTAATAATGTGTTGGAAGATGGGAGTGGCATTCCCCTTATCCAAGGGCGTCCTTGGGTAGGCGGTAACTTTTCCTTCTTCGAGGTGCTCTGTGGTCGTATTGACTTAATGCCCGTACCAGCTGATTGGTGTGGGGGTTAAGCTTGGAGTGCATGGTTCGGAATCGCTCCCTTACCAAGTTCATGATGTAGGGAAGACCAGATTGGTTGTGAAGGATGTAGGACGGGAATCTACGCCCGGTATCATATATCATTCTTAACTCCCTATTCTGCACTGTTTGCAGCTTGCGTATGGTAGAAGGTGCCGCTGATCCCCAGGCTTCGCAGCCGTATAAGATCAATGGCGGAATGATTGCCCGGTAAATATAGTTTTAAATGATTGGGCATAGTGGATCGGAGGATAGGGTAGAGCTGTCTGAGCGCAGCGTGACCAAGTTTGGCCTTTGCGCGGACGTGTGTGGCGTATGTTAGCCCGCGATCAAGGAGAACGCCTAAATATTTGGCGGAGGTTACCCATGGGATATTTCTCCACCTAAACCGAAGTGACCGTTCTGGCCGCCAATGGCGAACCGTGCCGAGGAGGAGAGCGGAGCTTTTCCCCGGACTAATAGCCATTCTCCACTTCTCACTCCAACAGTCGGGCGTCGAGTTGTCGTTGAAGAGGAGGGAGGCAATATCTCACGTTTTTGTTTTGTGCCATGATGAGGACGTCGTCCGCATACTGGCATGTCCCAGTGTGTTGTTCCGTGGGGAAATCGGACATGCAAGCTGCGAAGAGTAGCGGGGAGAGTACACTGCCCTCTGGGACTCCTGCCGCTATTTCTCTTATTCTAGACAGTTTTCCTTTCACTTTCACTCTGAAAGTGCCTTGGTGAAGGAAGCTGCTAATTATAGTGAGATATGGATGAGGGATAGGCCGCCTCCGTAGCGCAGCTGGCAGCGCGCTTGCCTGTGGCGCGGAGGACCCGAGTTCGATCCCCGGTACCAGCATGGGGATTTTATTCCCTCTGGGAGGTCTGGCACGGGGTGCACTCAGCCTCGTTAGGTCCCGGGGGGACCAATTGAGGAGCTACTTGATGGAGAAGTAGCGGCCCCAGGTCGAGAAGACCGCATAACTGGCCGGGAGGGCTCGGGGCGCTGACCACGTCCCACCCTCCAGTACTGCACCTCACCAATGACGCCTATAGTGGGCAGAGGTGGGGGACGCAGCGGCTGGGCGGTAGGCCTTGGCCCTTCGTGGGCTGTCGCGCGGGGTTTACGTTTACATTTACATGGATGAGGGATATTTGCCTGCTTTAGTTTGTACAGTAGGCCTTGGTGCCAAGTTGTGGCGAAAGCCTTTTCCACGTCCAGCAGCACTGCTATGGTCATGCCTCCCTGGAAACCCAGGGAAACCATCTCGGCCACACGCAGCAACTGCATGGTCGTGGAATGACCTCGACGAAAACCAAACTGGTGATCCGGTAGGAGTTGCCTTTCCTCAAAAAGAGGAATTAGGCGGGTAAGGAGCAACCGCTCAAAAACTTTCGAGACGATTGGGAGAATGTTGATGGAGCGGTAGTTATTAGGAGAGATTGGGTTCTTGCTCGGTTCAACATACAGACCACCCTCGCCTCCTTCCAGAAAACCGGAAAGTAACGAAGACGGAGGCATGCATTGAAAATCCGAGTCAAGCGGACCACAGCCTTTTTGGGTAGGTGCTGGAGCATGAGCGCCGTGACGCCGTCATGTCCAAGGGATTTATTAGGGTTCAGAATTTGGATTTCGGAAATCACCGCTTTCGGGGTGATTATGGGAAGTTGGATCTCCTCGTGTAGCCGCCGTGGTTCCTCAAAGAGGTAATCCACGGTTGCTTCCACAAGTTCAGTAAAGTCTTCGTCTTGCGGGTCCTCCCGGGGTTCGAACTATACCTCATGGTGGTCCGGGAACACAGTGACTTTCTCGTGTGGCTCAAAGGCAAGCCGCCCACGAGTGTCATGCAAGGGATGCTGGTATTGGGTCTTGTCCTTCCTCAAGGCTCTTATAATCCGCCATGGTTTCTTTTCTTGAAGGTTTACGTTTCGTAATGTGTTCTCCCAAGCTGATGTTCTATGCGCACGGAGCAATCGCCTTACTAGGGATTTGAACCTCTGGTAAACTGCTCCTATCTTGGGATGGCGGAAACGCTGCCATAGCTTCCGAACAGTTGCCTTGGCTTTTATCAACTGCCGGAGTTCCATAGGTAAGGTTCTAGGGTCTGGTGTGTTGGTGGGAATGCGGTGTGTATGTGCGCGTACCGCATTTAGGATCTGGTGGTAAAAATCCGACGCTGCCTCTTCCAACGCCTCGATGTCATCGATGCGTGGTCGAGGGTCGACGGAACGGTTGAGTTCTAGGACTGCTGCATCCCAGTCAGTCTCAAGTGTCCAGTCTGAGTTTAACAGAGCTGGTATGGCTGCTGTGGAATCTACCACGACAGGGTCGTGGTCAGAATCCAGCTCGTTTACTGCCGAGAAGTCAAAGTGCAATGGCATGTTCTTGGTGATCATGATGTCTAAGACGTCAAGCCTGCCGCGGGCCGGATGGAATGTTGGACCTCTCGACCCGTGCGCGACAAGGTTTGGGTCTCCGCTGATGAGGCGGTAGAGCCCGCGCCGCCTCTGGTTGCTAGTGCGACTGTACCAGAGCCCATGCTTCGCGTTGAGATCTCCAGCGATGCAGACTACTGGGTGTAGGTTTAGGAGAGTGGTATAATCTGCTTCATAGAAGCGATGATCTGGAGGGTCATAAGCCGCAATCAACAATGTATCCACACCACCAATGGCAAGCCTAATGGCAGCAGCCTCCACATGTTGAAGCGCAGGAAGAGGAAATGGTGTGTGGGTGATGATGCTTTTGATGAAGATAGCTGTACCACCGCCCTGTCGGCCGACCCGATCAGACCAATGGACGACGTAACTAGGCAGCGAGAAGTTTATACCAGCATGCAGGTGTGTCTCGGTCATCAAGAGGATGTCGATCCCGTAGGATTGTACATATTCTAGAATGCCTGGACGTTGTTCCCTTACGCCATTAGCATTCCAGAAAGCGGCGCGTAATGGTCTACGCACAACACGGTAGGCCATTACTGGGAGGCTGTAGGGAACAGCTGCTCTAATGTTTGCAGCAGGATTTGGTGTTTTTGTAGGACGTCAACACTGTCGTCCGTTATGGTCTGCATATACCTCCTCAAAATGGGAAGTGTCCGTTTAATCATATCCCCGAACCAGTTGGACAGGGTCCTGAATTCCTCGAGGTCTGTCGAGGATATAGCACCTCTGAGTGGGGCCAATGGGGCCGTCGGAGTGGTGCGTGCCGGTTGGGCATGTTGGGTTGGGGCCGGGGTGGGTACCTCGGCAGTTAATGTCTCTGCATCAGACGCGGTCATTTGCTCAAGTAGAGCTGACCGCTGTCTTTCAGCCTTTCTCTCTTTCCTCTCTCGCTTTTCGCGAGAGGGGCGTGGAGGTGGAGCTACGCTCTCCTCCACGCTGATGGCTGGTGTAGTTTGCACAGTTTGTGCCTGTGCAGGTCTGGTTTGTGCAGTTTCAGTCTGCTGCACAATTTTCTCAACCTCACTAAGGGCGGCGGCGAAGCTCACCCCTGCGCGGACTGGTGCCACATTTTTAGGACCGCGGCGGCGGTTATCTATGATTTTTTGCCGCACTTCATACCCCTTGTAGACACTTACACGGGGTTTGTGGCAATTGGCGCACTCTTTTTCTTCTGTGCCTTTGTCCCACTTTGCGACAAGGTGTTCTCCTGCACAGCGTAGGCATGCGAGCTTTCGTTCACATGCCTGGCTGGAATGGTGAAAACCCATGCATCTGCGGCATTGGGCTGGGACATCTTGCCCACAAAATCGCTCCACCTTGACCACAGTGTGGAACAAGGTGCGCACAGCGTCTATTGGCTGTATTTGTTGGCCCGGGACTTTGTCCACCACTACCAAGTATAGTGGCATTGACACCTTTTTGGACCCTTCCTCGGTCCAAATGGCCTTTCTCAACTGCGCAGCAGCTGAGATTTTAATGCCATGTTCCTCTAGGAGTGCCTCTGTTATTTCCTCTGGTGTACACTCAGAGGATAGTCCCCGAATTATGCGTCTTTCCACATTGGGACGCTGGAGTGAGTAGGAGTAGAAATGAATCTGCTCCTCCCTTAGTACTTGTTTCGCCCTTTCAAAGTCCTCGGGCGTGTAGGTTCGGATATGAACCTTTCTTGGGTTCCTTTTAGCCTCAAAACCCTTGACCAATTTGGCCGCTAGGAGTTTCATTATCTTAATGTGGTTTGTAAAAGAATCCGCCATTATAGGCGGAATCTTAGGGCCCCTCTTGGTTAGAGGTGGTTCGTCGGCCCCTTGTGGGGGATGCAGACTACTATTGGAGGATTTTCTTTTCCTCCTGCGCTGAACGACGGTGAAACCGTCGTCTTGCGCAATGTCGTCGTCCTCCTCGGACTCTGTCTCAGACAGCGGGAGGTGTGGGTTGCTGGGTACTGTTTTTGCAATTGATTGAAGTACCCCTTGAGGGGCCGTAGCCTTTTGCTTAGACCCCTTAAACCTCTTGGCCACGGGTTCTGCCACTTCAGGTGGGGATGATTGGGAACTAGTCCCTGGTATTTGCCCGTCAAAGTCGGGTGTCATTGCGGTCGCCATCCGGCTGTCCGCAGAGGACCGGATCCCCTCCTTAGAGGAGACACCTGAGTGAGCCATATCGGCTCCGAGGAGCTGACTAGAAGTCCTAGCTCTTGGCTGTGGCCTTGCGGACCCGGTGTCACAGTCACGTCGGTCAGTCAGGTTTATGTCAGGAATTACCTGTTCTCGATGCACCAGCTCGCACCCCTCCGGGAGCAGGATCGACGTCGAAGAAGCAGTATCGATGATTTGCGACACACTACAGCTTTCTATCAAGCTTCTTATAATGTGTGCGCGGAATTGTGCTTTTCGCCTGGCTTGGTAGTTCCTATTTGCTCCACCACGGTCGCTGCGGTCGCTCTCCTGTTGCCCCCTGGCGAGAAGTACTGGAATTCGTCCCCTCCAATCAGCATGGATCACGGTGTGTACCAGTCGCGAGTCGCTGAGCGAATCCCACCGAGAGCTCCATAAAGCGGATATTTATGGGCAAGCTGCTATACCTAAACCATTAGTGACTAAAACGAATGCAAAAAAGCGTAAAAATGGTACCAGGAGCATAAATCCTGGACGACCAATCAGTGGAGACAAGTAATATGCTCCGACGAGTCAACATCCACCTTATTTGAAACATCAGACTGGATTTACGTCTGGAGAACTCCAAAAGAAGCCTACAATTCTGATTGCTTGATTCCAACGGTTAAGCATGGAGGGCAGCCATATCATGGCATTATGCTGGTCCCATGTTTACTTTCAAAGAATGTGTTATAGCCAAAGAGTATTTGAACATCTTATGTGATCCGGTGCACCACATGATACAAATCTTTTCATCTTGTTCCTTTTGGTCTGTCTTATCTTGCCTACTCTGGGTTTACCATAAGTCACCCGAGATACGCCTGATTGATAGTACTGTAAATATTGTCAACTCGTTTCAGCCAATCAGGACAAAATCATCACGTTAGGTCCTTGACTGTTTCCTCACATTCTATTACTGTGTGCGCAGACGCTTCTGAAAAGAGGTTTCTTTCTTTATTCATAATTTTGGCCTGGTGCCGGTACAAGGGCCCCGGCTTACAGGCTATAAATTTACATTTATTTACAATTTTTCTTTTTACAAGCTTATAGTTTTGGGTATCACCAAAAACCCATATTCTCTCACACCGAGAATAGTTTTCGTTAGTCGTTTGGTGTCTATTCCTATTATTTGTTGTTGTTTTTGTTTTTTTACTTATATACATATATACATCTATATGCACATATACACGCACGCATTCACCCACACACTCACATTCACACGCTTACACACACACGTTCACTGGGCACACCAGAAAAATGCGTCCCAGCTCGCGCACTGCAGTATTTACAATATTTACATTTTCCCGCTGTTTTCCTGCCCGGGCAGGGTGTAGCTACTGGGTGTTTTTCTACGTTACTATCGCTTAAACATTAGACAAGTATCCAATAAGGCCCAAGCGTTACTATATCCCAAATATTATTCTATCCACAGAAAGAAAATAAATAGAAATAAAAAGATTAGGTGGTATAGCAAGTAAAATACGCCACTGGGCTGACACGCTATGAGTAATGTATAATTATCAAAGTAACTACAGATACTAAATATTAAAGTGGCGCTAAATAAGAAAATCTTGTATGGATTCTATTGATACACATCACAATATTTATTTTGAACCATTTGCTCATCAAATGATCCATACAGTCTCAAACATTTAATTATTCCATTAAAGCCATGAAAGCTGAAATAAAGAGATGGTACATATAGTAAAATATATCCTAATATAACGTGCCTTTTTCACAGGTGAGTCGAGATTAAACTTTGAAAGCTCTTAGTTAATTGAAACAGCAATTCTCTTCAAACTGTTAGTAGCAAATACCATAACTTGTTCAAATAAAATTTAATGTGTTGTTAACTAAAATAAAATAAATATTCTTGAAGTTCCCAGATTCTATATTTGAAGCCGAAGAAAATTCGTACTTCATTTCAGTTGCACTACGTCTCACAATGATTCCGAAGGATTAATCGATGCTTACGGAAGCATCCAGTAGAATAATTAGGTATGTATCAGACTCAGACAATAATCAAATACCTAGCTGATTTAGGTGTCGAAACCTATTTTCGCCTGTGCTTTATCAATTCAGTTATCCTCTTAATATGTTACACTTACAAGTGAATATACGAAGAAGGACTAAGGAAACAAAAAGTGATGTAGAAACTAGAAAATTGTAATCGGCGCCAGTTCGCAGAGAGAGAGAGAGGCGACGTTACTGCTTATCGTGACCACGTGGACAGCATGGCATGATTATGTGTACGAAGAAGATTGAATTGCTCCTAGAATGTAGAGCGGGTGACTCCGAATCGCTTGCATAATTGATGTTGTTGCTAGAATTCCCCCCGGAAATGGCAGCTGTTTTATACATTCTTCCAAAACTCCTTCACTTTCCCATGTTGCAATTATTACGTCCTTGATTTGAATAACCACTTTACCACAGTTTTCAGTTTTTGCTACTATTAGAGGCTCTTCTGTAGCATTATTACAGACGACACAGTGAAATCTTTGTTGTTTCACTTAACATAGCTGTTTTCTTCGGCCCAAATTAATTCAATCGGGTAAACTAGCAAAGGGGAAAGTCAAACTATTTCGTAACCGTATTCTGCAGCACTACCACCGACTCCATAATCCTGTAACTGGGATATGTACCTTTACCAAATACAATTTTATCGCTTCCCGAGTACACCCATATTTCGTTTGGTTGCGCTATGTTTGTGAATATTTTTGAAGATCATTAAATATGCATTAAAAGTGTAAGATAAATTGCAAATGCTCACAATCTACGGACAGATACAGAAACTCAGACACACCGATAGAAAGCAAATAACAACATAAATAGAATAATACAAACGAAGTTGTCAGCACGCAGGTAATCTCTAACTGATGCAAACATTGCAAGCTGTCGCTACAGGAAGACATTGTATATGTATGTTACCGCCCAATAGCTCGCCAGGTTAGGTTAGCTTATTTATTTGATATTATTGCCGGTACGGTGGACCCGGCTAGCAGGGATAACAATTTACATACCTATATACATTTTTCGCGCTTTTAATATTTACAGCCTTCTGGGTTTGCCCGAACCCATACGGGAGCCCGCTGTGGGTTCTCGAGAACAGTAGTTGTTTTGTTTGGTTTCACTTGTTTTGTTCTTTATACATATATACAATATTTACATATTTACACTCATTCATTCACTCTCATTCACACACTCATACGCGCACTATACTGATACACACTATTTACACTTCTTCAATAATTACATAGTTCCCACTGTTTGGCTGAGTGGACAGCATGTCCTACGGTGGTGACTGTTGGTGGCGGCGGCCCCTGCATGGGGGCTAATTGTAGGCGCGCTAGGCAGTGACTTCCCTAGAACACGCGTAATCTTTTGTTTTCAATGGCGTGGTTCACCACTGCCAATGTTGACCATGAGGGGGTTTTGGTGCTTGCCAGGTTTCAGTTTCAGTTTGTTTATTATAAAGTATTGGCCTGGTACCGGTACATAGGGCCCTGCTTACAGGTTATATTTGACATTTATATACAATTTGCTTACTTATAACTAATTATAGTTTTCCGTTTGTGCAAAAACTCAGAATAGTTTTCTTATGTCCTTTAAGTTCTGTTCAGTTTTTCGTTTATATATACATATATATACACATATTTACAATTATATACACGCATATATACACGCGCGCATTCACACATACACACACCCACATACCTTCACTGGGCACACCATAAATATGCGTCCCAGCACACTGCACTATCTACACTTCATATATACACTTTCCCGCTGTTTTCCTGCGCGGGCAGGGGACAGCTCCTGAATATTTTCCGAGGCGAGGGCCTCTGCCGGAACATGTGTGTGGCTTAGGAACAAGGTTGTGTGGACGCGCATTTGTCGGCGAGCCGTGCCGCTTCTAGAATAGTTTTATTCTATACTGTGTCTCAGCCTAGTTGAGTCCTGTTGTAAACAACAAGGCGGAGCTGACTCAACTCGCCGCGTGTTAGACGTACAGGCACGCACAAAAGTTTTGCAACACTAGTAGCGCTAACTTCTAGACAATAAATAGAGTTGGGTTACACATTAACTTATTAAATCTATGAGTTGGAATATTAATAGAATCATGCAGTGACATAATGGTTACCTTTAATCGGATTCCTGCAGAAGTTCAACTCCCGATAGAGATGCGTTGTCATCTCCCGATGTATATTCGCAGTCGCTTGAACTACTACCGTTGGTGATTACAAGTCTTTCAACAACTTCATCAGTGAGTCCATCCAGCTTCCACATCTTCTCTTCTTCTTTTATTGCATGCTGAACACAGTTGAACCAATTAAGTGCCGTTATATTTTCTACTGCAGTGGAAAGCAGGGAGCGAACCTCATTCAGCTTAAAAGTAGTGTTGTGCCTACGCACATAGCCTTTCATCTGACTCCAGATTAGCTCAATTGGATTGAATTTACAATGGTATGGAGGTAACCTCAGAACGGTGTGACCTACACTTTTTGCTGCCTCATCCATAACATACTTATCGAATTGTGCTTTTACATGCTTTACAATGCCAATTAGTTCCAGTTTAACCATATCGGCACTAAACTCACACGCATGATCCTGTAGCCACTTAATAATGTCACCTTTTCTCCATGACATATTAGGGATGCGCTCTGCTTTAACACTGGTAGCTAGCGTTGTCTAATACGATAGCGGAGTTGGGATCAAGCTTCGGAAGGACTGATTGAAACCATTGAAGAAAAACAGCACCAGTCATTTCTTCGTGGTAGTCGTTTGTGCTTTTGGATTCAAAAGTCAATAAACCACCGTCTACAAATCCAGTTTCACTTCCAATGTGAACAATAATGAGCCTTCTTCCTTTGCCTGTGGGATCTTTTAGACCAGTGGAGAGACCAGAGAGAAGTGCTTGTTTCTTATCTCTCACAGTTGTATCACACCAAGCTGCAGATGTTGTGTACCCCTCATTTAGCCAAGTTTCATCGAGAAAATAAATTTTTCGGCCCTCACTACGAAAACTTTTGATTTGGCGCAGATATTGACGTCTCCACGTTACAATGTCTTCTCTGTCCACTATTACTGATTTCCGCCCTCGCTTTTGAAATGTTAATCCAATATCTATCAGCAAACGGTGGAGAGTAATTCGCGAAAAATTCGGCAAGTCTGTGTCAGAATTTACCGCATGCAAAATGTTGTTTAGAGTCGGCGGTTCATTCCTGAAAAAATACTCATTAACTTTACTGCGTATAGCACTTTTCGTAAAATCGTCGTACTTCTCCACGCGCTGTTTGCATTTACGCGATTTTCCCGGTGTTCTTAGCGTTCCGGATGCTTGCTGTTCTATTCTAATTCTGTGTACACTACTTGCGGAAACACCAAGGAGATCACCAGTTTCTTTTTCAACGTTTTTATAGACGATTCCGGTTTTCTTTCTTTAAGTAATGCGAAACAATGCGCGATCATTCGCCTCTCACCACTTTTTAACGGTTTGCCTCGATTGTGTTTCATTTCGGCTGAATCACCAGCCTGCTCCATGGTGAAAAGCTTACTGATTTTATATTGCATATAGATAAGTGTCCTTGGCCTTGTGAGTTCCGCGAGATGTACAGGAAATACAGTGTAAAATATCAGAAGCAACCCCACACTATAAACAAAAACATCTTAATCAGCATTCAACTCCATACAGACCTCGTTGCGAGAGAGCTGTCTGATAAAGGAATGCAAAAATGTTATACGTATAATAGCAGTGTCCTTCAGTAATTGTTAAGTAAAATGCAGCTTAATTTAACATAATAAGCTAATGGTGTATATAATTTCACCTGTCTTCTATCTAATCTGTATATAGTATACCATTATGTATATATTCCTTTACGAACTCACGGGCCCAGAACACATATGCGATATGTGAAGCAGAAAGATAAAATGTGGGCCTGTTTACGTTTATAAGAATCGAAGCATTTGCATACTTTTCTATCTCCGAAATTATCTCGCGCAGAGCAGTGATCGGAGAACTACTTACGTACAATACTGTACTTAAAGGAGGGGTTTATCGTACGTACGCAAACAAAAGATAACGCCCATTATCTTCGCCAAACCAATCAACAGCTTAACCGTTTTCTATCCCAATATCTCTGTCTCTGTCTCTCTTCCCGCCCAGATGTTTACAACAGGATTCAACTAGGTTGAGACATATTATAGTATGTTTGCGGTGCTTCGGCTCGCCTTTGCCGATGTTGGCGATCACGTCATTCTCCTGGTTTCTAATGCGCGTCCATGCCGCCATTGCTCGTTTTTCTATTGCCTCCGGGATGAATGGGATACGGGTTTCGAGGTGAAGAGTGTGGTTAGTGGTGAGGAGTGGAGCAGAGAGGATTTTTCTGAGGGAGAGGTTTTGGAGGCTTTGGAGTTGTTTCAGGGCAGTTTTGGAGGCATTAGCCCAGGCCACACACGCGTACAGGACCACCGAAAGAATAAAAGACCTATATAGTGTCAGTTTTGACTTCAGTCGCAACTGTTTACTACGGAAGATGGGGGCGCACAACTTTAGCTGCTGTCTGCCTTTATTGGCGCTATTTTTTATGTGGGTGGACCAACACATTGTGCGGTCCAAGGTGACACCTAAGTATTTAACCTGCTGACGACAGTGCAATATTTGACCACCGACCGTTAGGTCCATTGCCAAAGTGTGACGCCGCTTAGAGAAATGAATCAGCTGGCATTTGTCGGGATTAATTTTGATTTTCCAGTCATGTTGCCATGAGAGGAAGTTGTTCACATAACGTTGCATTTCTGTAAGGCCGAAACGTGGGTTTCTATGGTGGTTGTATATTGCAGTGTCGTCAGCATACATGGCGACCTTGCATCTGGCGTCCACTGGGAAGTCATTAGTGAATAATATGTACAGAAAATGGGACATTATTGCCCCTTGTGGGACGCCAGCCCGCATCACTCGCTTCCGTGAGGAGGAGCGGCCCACTTGGACGTAAAACTGCCGTTTTTATAGAAAATTGTGCAGCAAGTATAGATAATTTTGAAGAGCCGGGAAATTGTGGTGCAGTTTGTAAATGAGGCCATTGTACCAGCACCGGTCAAATGCGGCTTCTACGTCCAGAAATAGCGCCACCGTTGAAGCCCCATTGTTAAATTGCTTTGCTAATCACACGTTCAATACCAGCAACTCTGGTTGCGCGTCTACCGTTGCTTTAGAAAAGTCTTAGCCCTAATTGGTTCTTTTCGTTACTATGATGACCACTATGACGTATCCATCCCCTCCCGTTCATTTAGGCGTTTCCATCATGTGGTTATGAACTGTGAATCCCCTTCTTGATTGGCGCCGGTATATATCAATCGGAGTTAAGCGTATTATACAGAGAACACTCGGAATACTTACGTTACATAATAAAGTTGAAACTACCCAAAATTAATCAATGTTAGTTTTAAACAGACAGTAAGTGGGGTTAGTATGCTGAATTTTATTACCTTTAACGTGATATACTATGTTAGAGCTAAATATGTTTATATTTAAATAAATATGGAACGTGTATTAGGCAGTTTGTATAATATATAGTCTATGTCTCTGAAGTATGTGATTTTTATCCTGTTTATCAATACCTGGAATTTTACCGTTTCTAATATACAACTTCAAGTTCAAAAGTTAAGGTTTTATCGTTCCAAATTCCATCTTGAATTGCTTTGCTATTTCATTATTTTCATTCAGGTGAGGGTAACATAAACATGGTCATTTATGATACTTTCCAGGTTATATCAAGAGCGCATTCATTTAAGTCGCATTAGTAATCTAATTGAGCACCACCTTCCGAAATCTAAAGTGCATTAAGTGTAGAAAACATTTGTACTTATATATCTGAAGTAGAATATTTGGTGCAACTTTTCTCAGAATGACCTTCCATGCAGAATTCGACCGATTGTTTTGGGCCACGAAATCAGCGGTACTGTCCACAAGATGGGATACCTGGTGAAGAACGTTGCTCTAGGAGATGGCGTTGTCATTAATCCTAGAAGGTAAGTGTTTATATTATGTCAAATTTCAAACGTAGATGCCGAATTTTCCTTAATATGCTCAGCACCTCATATGGATAGGTGAAAAATACGTCGATATTTATAAACACATTGTGCTCCAACTTACTTGTAATAATATTAATCACAGGACCAGTTTTGGAGAGGGTCCTCTCATCATTCTCCTGTTAATTGACTGATTCAACATAAGGTAACTAACCTCCCATTCTCTCACTGCCAGTTCTGCTGTTCTTCCTATTTGCTAGTCGTAAGACATCGTCTATGATAGGTATGTCGAAGTCCATCAGGTACAGAAGGCTGCCCTGGGTTACCAGAAAAACTTCAAAACTGCCGCAGTGCTTCTGGATGTGGAAAAGGCATTTACAGCCACATGTCATCAGGGTCTACTGCACAAACTCAGAGAGGCCAAAATCCCTCCCCCCTACCTCACCCTGATTGGTAGCTTCCTGCGGGATCACACTTACCTGGTGTGGGTGGAGGGGAAGTTGTCCCCAGTCAAGCCCATAGCGGCTGGAGTCCCGCAAGGCAGCGTGCTGTCATTCCTACTCTTTGCTGCCTGCATGTCTGACCTCCACAGTGGAACCCCGTACTGTGACGTACCAGTATGCGCAATATAAATTTGTCGGGCATTCTTTTCACTCACAGGATGGAATGCAGCTCTGGCGTAGTGAAGCTGTTGGTTTGACATTAAGTGGCTTGTCCATAAACAACTAAAGATTACCAACCTCTAGGTAGTAGAGGGTGGGGTTGATGGTCTTACCAATCAAAAGACCAATGGCTAAGGCCTTGCTATCTTACCCGCTTTCTTGGTTTGTCAAATAAAGTGATTGTAATTATGTGCCAAGGAGCACACAAATCCCACGTCGTGTGGTGCAATTAATAGCGAAGTTTCAACCACTAATCCCAGCGACGAATATTCTGAACAATCACTGTCCAGCGTTTAGCGGCTCTCAGGATTTTGAATAACAACATTTCAAATGTCTGCAAAAATGAGAATCTTGCTGGAAGAAGCTCAACTAATCAGCTTGGAGGATTTCAAGTTCGAGGAGCTCACACAATTCACGTGTGAATCGTTTGAATCCACAAAACTGAACCCAGGCGACTTAAGCTTACTCCTGGACTCCTCGCGGCGAAGAATCATTTCTGCTCTTTTAGCACATAAAAGCTCTTACTTAACTTGGCTAACTCAAACGTGCAGCCCAGTTCGCTCGAGTATCCTTCGTTGGCGCGCGCGAGAAATAAGTCACATGAAACGGTTTGGCGGGATCATTGTCAAGGATACAACTGCCATAATTTTGGCGGGAAAGACGTGTATAAATAACAAGTGACTGGCGTGTGCGTGTCGGCTCTGTGGTGTACTTGAGATTTTCCAGCTCTCACTATTCGATTAGAAGTCAGTTCATGTGAAGTATAGTGGCGCGTAAGTACCGCGAAGCTTCGTGTGCGCGGGAAATAGCCCGTCGGTAACCGCCAAACTTTCGTTGCCCGCAGCGGTCATAAGTGAGGTGCTATACTTTACGCGTGTAAACCCGGGTGGATAGTTAAAGTATAGCACCGATCTGTGTATATACCTGTAAATATTGTGATCAGTGTGTGTTCTTTCCGTGTAAGTATTTCCCTATGTAATAGTGTTCTTTAAGTGTACATATTGCTATAGAGTAACCCAGTTTCCCAGTGAATATACAGGATGGAAGATACTGCTTCGGCCAGAATGTGCTGTCTTCGCATACGCCAACGACCTGTGCTGAACCCGAGCAGCGTGTGGTTCCAAGCCAGTACTACCTCAGATGTAAACAAAATACCTGACTGGCGTGTACCACGCGGTCAACAGTTGTAAACAAAAGACCCGACCGGTGTGTGCAAAGCACAGCACTAAGACATCAACAAAACACTGGCCCAGTGCATAGGATCAGTCCTCTCACTCCGAACAGCGTGTGCCATCAGATAGAAACAAAACACTCATTTACGTACCAATGAAGCCGTCATAATCTCGGGGGAATCGGCAAGAATCGATGTCACTGAAATGACGCGTTCGTTCTCGTAATAATGAAGATGCAGTTGTCCATAGTTAAGACAGTAGGAATCGATCAAAACCACGTATTTTAGGGTAAAATAATGCTGACATAAACGGATACAGATTTTCATAATAGAGGACAATCTTCTTCTTCTTCTTCTTCTTCTTCTTCTTCTTCTTCTTCTTCTTCTTCTTCTTCTTCTTCTTCTTCTTCTTCTTCTTCTTCTTCTTCTTCTTTTTCTTCTTCTCCTCCTTCTTATCATCATTGCCATTATTATTATTATTATTATTATTATTATTATTATTATTATTATTATTATTATTATTATTATTATTATTATTATTATTATTATTATTATTATTATTATTATTATTATTATTATTATTATTATTATTATTATTATTATTATTATTATTATTATTATTATTATTATTATTATTATCCGTCACGAGCTACTTCCCTTTCATTTTTCAAACCCAATTATGGTCTTCTGTGGATTATCGGGCTGAAAGTGAACTAATGATCTCGTCATAAATTGCAGCTGTCGTCACGAAGGCGCCTAAATAAGAAGACAAGCAAGATAAATTTGTCTCTACAAGTAAACATGACAGTGATACTATCCTTAGAAGACGGAGTTTCTGTAGACACATGAAAAACCAAATTCGTATCTAATACGGGATTAAACCACAGTTAACGCGCTCAAAAACATAATGCTACGTATTTAACATAGAACGCAAATGCCAGTCAACATTTTGAAATAAATTCAAAAGTCCTGCCTATATGCATGTATAAGCACTTTACAACAAGAAATACTGAAAATATGCCGTTTATGAGGAGTTTATTTAGGTTTTATTATCACTTAATTAAAGTTCTTAATATTGAGTGGCATTTCAGTACACAAAAGACCTTGATTTTATGTAGTTTTTGTTCGTTTTCTTTCCTTCCTTCCTTTCTTCCCTCCTTGCTACCTCCCCCTCCCTCTCTCCCCCTTCCTTCCCTTCTCCCTTCTTCCTCCCTCCCTTCCCCCCTCCCTTCCTCCCTCCCTCCTTCCGTCCTTCCCTCTGTTCTTTCTTTCTTTCCTTTTTTTTAAAAAGGGAGAAAACAAGAAGAGTTGCCATAAAGAGTGGCTTATTTCGCTAGGTAAGGGATGAGGAGGAGTGGGAACATCTGGATTTATTTACGTGATCTCATTGTTATGTTTTTAATTTTATTTTGTATCTCTTATTTTGTATCTATTTATTTTTTATTCTTAAGGGGAATTGCCCCCTGAAATTAGTAGTACCACGTCTAAGTACTCCCCTGATATGAGCGGGATCATAATCGCAAGCTAAATCCTTTCGTACTGCAGGAAATTGTACATTAACCCTTCCGCCGACCCTCAGAGCGTGAAGTGATACCTCCCCCAGACAGAAGAATTTGTTGTCAGAACACGCCACAAACGCGCTTGGACTGGTCCACGAGTTGCCATATTTCGCGTACAAATTAAACTTTGTATGACACTTTAACATTAAATTGTGGCTAAATTCATTCGAATTAAGATAAAAAGGCATTACAGCGTTGTTTACACAATGATTGCGCGACAGTTAGTAAAATAATAAATCATTTATATCCGTTCGTCAAGGAGCTAGACGGCTCCAAAAGTTTGACACAATTTTTTTTTTCCGGCGAAACGGTTCTTTATTGACAAAAATTGTATTGGACATATTTGTTACACTTATAATGTAGAATCCCTGGTTAACCTATGGCCGAAGCAGTACCTTACATCCTGTATATATAAATGACAGTGACAGTGACACTGTAGTTTAATTTTAAAAGCTCGCGTGGGTAGCTCGGTTTTTTGCCCCTACAGCACACACCAGGCAGCGGTCCCATGCTCACCAGAAGCTCACAGAAGCGCGTGCGACTGGAAGCAGCAAGAGAAGCGATGACACCCAGCGCATTGAGTGTTGATCCGCAGGATGCCAGCGAGAGATTGACCACCAGAGCAGCGTAGGCGGCCATACTTAGAGTCGGCAGCCCCAGCTGCGACCAACCTCACTCCACCTGCCGCAGCCACATTGTCCACAGCTTCCAGCCAGCAAACCGAAGACCAGATAATGGAGGAGGAACAAAAAGCAGTCGAGATGTAGAAACTGCAAAAAGTAGTCCACGATCTCAAGGGTGAGATCGTCTACTACCAAACGTGCTGGCAAACATGCACATGGGTTCTGCTACAAGGAACATGCCCTCAAAAAGCGGCGCCTCGTCATTTTCATCGAGGGATGGCGCAATGTCCGTGTGCGTAATAAACGCAACAGAGGAAGCGGCCGGGAAAGCGATTCGGATAGCGAGCATCTGGGCCTGAACCGCTCAAAAAGAGTGCCCAAACAGAAAGCGCCACCACATCCTCTCACTACGAGGAATGCATAAGCGCCGCTGAGGGCAGAAGAAGAATCCGAGTACGAGGCGACGGAGGAACTGCAACCGACAACACCCTCCACCCCAAGAAACTCCTTCCCTAAACTACTTCCCATGAAACCAACAAAACCAACTACGTAAAACCAAAAAACCCCAAACCCACTCCCACTTCCATCCCAATAACATCAAACAACACAACAACGCCAACTGAAAATCATAAAGCACCACGAATCATAGTTCCAGATGCAAAACAGACAGTTATGGTCCTCCGCATACTGCGAGACTCCTTGCCAACCGGCACGCACAAGCTCCAAACAACGAGGGACTGCCGAAAGCTCTTCCTCCAGCGGAAACAGGACGCCATCCCAACAATGCAGCTCCTGAAGGATGCCGGAGTGGAGAACTACAGATTCACGCCCTGAAGTGACCAGTCTCTTAGGTACCTAATAAAATGTTTCCCTGAGGAACTAAAGGAGGAGACTACGTGAAAGAGGACCTGGAACAGAAGGGCTGCACGGGTGTCCAGGTGCGCCAGATGATTTTTCACGGTAGGCCTCTACCAAACTTTCAGGTTAGAGTTGATAGGACCACCGAAAACCAAAAATTACTGCAAGTGCGAGAGGTGTGCCACATGGTGGTCACCGTGGAGGTCCTAAAAACCAACCAGAACATCACACAATGTTTTAACTGCTAGCAGTAAGGGCACACTATCAGAAGTTGCAACATGATCTCCCGGTGCGTCCTTTTTGGTGACCTCCACGCCTGGCTGGCTGCCCAAAAAAAGGCGAAACTGGGCGTTGTACCCCACTGTGCAATTGTGGGGAATCGCATCTTGCCAGTTACAGGGGGTGTGAGACGTTCCGAATCGAACGTCACCGCCGTCAACTGGCAACCATAGCCAGGAGCTCTCCTAGTGCTCCGCCTGGGCCAAGATCCTTCATGTACTCGGCCCTGGTCAAACCAGCTATGTCGTTTGCGGGAGCTACCGCAGGGCGAAAGACACCAGCGCTATCACAGAATGGTTCCCCTCCACAACCCCAACAGGCGCCCACCGGAGAACTGGGTGGGTTGAAAGACATCTTCAACCTGTTTAAGGACTTAGATCTACCTGCACTCTTAACAAATCTGCAGCCTTTCCTCATCAAATTCAAAAGCTGCTGCAGCACTATGGGGAAAATTGAAACCATCATATGCCTCCTCTGAACCCTCTTAGAGTAGATGGCCTGTGTAAGGGGAGGTATAACTTTAAATCGCGCGTTCCTGTGAAATGTAGACGGCATCTAGAGACAGCAACACGAACTTGAAAACTACCTACGGTGTAACAAAACTGACGTCGCATTCATCTGCGAAATAAATTAAAACAAGAGCACACCTTTAAACTACAGGGTTACCAAATTTTTCGGAACGACAGAATTGGCAGACAGGGGGGAGGGATTACTATTTTGCTCAGAGACACAATTGCTCATGCTTCTGCCACGCTGCCCACACTGACAGCGTTAGAGCACACGGCTCTTAATACCTGAGTTAATAACTAAACTGTGATGCTGGTAGTACTTTATCGGCCCCCTAACTCCCCAGATGTCACACAAGATCTCGAGCAAATCCTCACTTTAGAGGACCATGTTATAATGCAGGTGATTTCTATCCCCGGGACCCCTGGTGGTTTTCTCGCCGGACAAACGCGGCCAGAAATCTCCTGGTTGAACTTACAACTGAAAATGACATTGAGATACACCTCCTCCCCCCCCCCCCCCCAGAATCCACCTTTTAGCTCAGATCAGGGCACTTTAACCATGAAAGTTTGGACGTAGTACTTACACAAAATGCGACCTTCAAATAACTTCACTGTGTGCCTGTAATCCGACCATCTTCATGGGCATTTCGGCATTCCGGGTGCCATTACAGCCAGTGTGACACCGACTGGTATAGGTTTACCATGGAAATGCACAGAATGGTGCAACCCAGGCTGTCATACTATGGCGAGGGAGACATAGATGTCGCCATTGGAAACTTTATTGCCTCGCTACGCATGGCAAAGAGAAATGTTTCCACATATACCCAATACCATCCGGTTTTTGCATGTACCCCGAGGTAGAGCAACTTATTGCGCGAAGACGACGCTTGACAAGACTGTGGCGGTACACTCGTCAGCCTGAATATAAGGTGCTAGCAAAATGGCTACGCAACGTCATTCGGCATCAAATTAAAATCAACAAAATCGAACAGTGGAAAAACAATGTTGAGTACCACCCATTCGGATTCTTCGTTGTGGAAATTATTAAAGGCTTTCAAGGTCTCCACGAGCTTCAATTCTGCAACTGAAGTGCTGCACACTCACGGCGGCCTGCACTTCTCCGCAGAGAAGAAAGCGCAGGTCTTTGCTGTCTCCAAGACAGATTCACCGAAAATACAGTGACCAACCGTGACCTGGAACTGGAGGTCCAGATATGGGTACAAACCTGAGTGGCGCAGAAGCAAGTGCAACAGCTATCCCTTATAACGCCGCAGGAAGTTTACAACCTCATTAGGAAACTGCCAGCCCAGACAAAGTGACTAATGAAGAACTTAAACACCTCCCGGGAAAGGCCCTGGTTCAACTAACGAAGATATTTAACGCCTGTTTGCAGCAGAGCTACTTCCCCTCCACCTAGAAGTGAGCCAAGGTTATTATGCTCCCAAAGCTAGGGAAAAGCACCAGACAGTCCCAAAATTACCGCCCCTTTAGTTTCTTGTCTACTATTGGTAAATTGCTCGAAAAACTTCTACTTTCTCGAATTCAAAAACAAGGCTTGGAAATAATGAACTTTCAACTTCACAATTTGGTTTTAGAAAAGGACATTCCACAGAATTGTAGCTTCTGAGATTAACTGATGAGGTAACTGAGCAATTTAACAATGGGGTTTCAACGGCGCTATTTTTGGACATAGAAGCCGCGTTTGACCATATATAAAGAACAAGCACTCAAAGACAGAAACAGAAGGAAAACATACAAGAAAAAACTATTCTCGGTGACCTAAGGTTGGTCACCGTATGGGTTTTTAACATAACAAGAAAAATATAAATATTCTAAATTTCCCTAATTGTAAGTCCAACACAATTGTAGCCTGTAAGCCGCTCCTAATGTACCGGCACTAGTCCAAACCTTGATAATATAGAAATAAAATAAAGAAAGACTAACTCAATGAGTGGGCACGAAAACTACGCTGCAGCACTCACAGCGACTAGCACACAGCCATTAGTATCTGCCAATTAATCTGCAGAAACAACCTATTCTGAGCAGCCGCTCACCACTGACTCGCAGTCCCAACACCTGCTCCACCACAGCTGTTAGCGCCGCAAAGTACCACCAGATCTGCACCCTGAGCCATTACCAGCACTTTTTCCTCCAGAATACACGATGCCACCCCAACGGCTGCCACAGGGCAACACACACCATTGCCACCTCGGCAACCAGCCCGGAAACGTCTGTTGGCCTACTTCCAGACACCTCAAACATCCGATCCCACTCCATTAGTCCCGGATGCTCAATTCCTGGGGCCTCTTGGAGAAAATCCCACTTCATCTACAAGCGGGCTTCGCAGTAGTTCTGGCAAAGGCCCTTGTTCAGAAGCCTGCTTTGATTGCCTCCAAAACGAAGGAAGGTGCATGTCTCATCGTTGACATCCAAAGTCAGCAGAAGAATGGCCTTCTTGTACCCCTGTACAACAAGAAATCACCAATGACTTTAAAAAACAAACTACTGATCAAGTGATCCGGCTATGCCTGGCAAGTCTGGGGAGCTGCAGCCAAACCAAATCTGTACCTACTACAAGTCCTCCAAAACCGATACCTTCGGACAGCCACCGCAGTCGAATGGTACATTCATACGAGAACATTCATTCAGACACTCCTTCCCCACTTTAATAAAGTACACTGTTAATCTCTCCAACAGTTTCCATGCGAGATTTCCCTCCGGTTTCAAACCCTCATCCACGGTCACGGGGAATACAACATTGACCCTGGGGAAACATAGAGGCCTCCATACTTGTACTAGGCCAACAATAATCAACAAGCGACGAAATTATCATCACCATTATCACCAGTTTCAACATAGCCATTAAAAAACTCTCACAACAGTTATCACCATCTTAGTCTTCTATCGTCCCTGTCACCTAACCAGAACCAATTTTAGCACCACTTACCCACCATCATTTTACCAACCATCCTAAAGTCAGTAAGTAATTTAATCACGGTATAGCAACAGTCGACGGGACCTCTCACAGGAGGACGATAACCCCTCAGCGACCTCAAGACGAACCTGTCGATCAATAGCTGAATGATGGAGGGGACTCTCTCGGAAACTATTCCTGTGGTTAGTATTATTACAAGTAAGTTGGAACAAAACGTGTTTATAAAATATGACTTATTTTTAGTAATATGCTCCACTGGTTTCAGTTTTATACCTCATTTGGAGCCCAAACCGGCATGTACTGTGTCAATTCTGTTCTCTCCTACTTATACCCTATGAAGATTGTGTCTTCCCTGTAATTCTAATTATCAGCAATGTCTTCTCTAGTTCGAATTGTGCTGATTTCCCCTAAACGCCCGCGTTAGGTTAGTTCAGAGAAATGTAACTTCAAGCTGTGTGACGTATTGGAACGAAGGCCAGCCTATGAGTTCTTTTGACTCAGGTGAGAGCCGTGCAATACACTGTTGCCCTGCTGTATGAGTACGGAACTGGAGCATTCTCTCGGGTGTAGCACAATAACAAGGGCTGCACAGGTAAAACTGAGCAGCCAGTGCTTCTGTCTGGTTCTGTTATGAAATTAGCTAAGTCCGAATCCCGAAGTACCTTGTGGGATAATAAACTTAACATGCAGTCTTCGATTACAAATTTTTACAGACGTTCCGTCCTAACAGTGATAAAGTAGTTAAACCAAGTCGAAACAGAAGGTATCGAAAAATATCCACATTTTGTGCTGTATGGTTGCCTGCTAAATTGCAGAGAAAATTACACTATGGTCTGCTTTGTTTACTTTATAACATGTACACTTCAAGATGTTAGTTCAGGAGCAAGACGAATTCATCTTAGCTTGTGCTAAGTGTTACACCTGTTACTGTTCTCTATTGCGCATTCTAAGCAATACCTGGGTGATCGAGCTTCGCTTGGCGTTTTTCGCCTCTGTTTTTGTGAAATCTTGTTTTTCGTGGGAGAAGATACTTATTTAGATAAACTGAAAGTCAAAACGTTAACTAAATAACAATTTTAGTTGCAATTGTGAAGAGTCATTTCCGAGATACAAATATTTCATAAACACCATCATTTCAGCTGTAAAACATCTACTGCTGAATGCAGGATGCCCCATAGATATCCACCGAGTTTGACGTTTTCGTTGAGCATTTGTTCCATTATGGAGTTCAGTTCCTTGCTGCTGCGATTGACTTCAGGGCGTTAACACATTCGCCAAGGTCCTTCATCTTTCCATGGCTTCCTTTACCCTGGCCAGTCGCTCGTTAGCATTCTCCGATAGATCAATCTTCATATTACACATTCCCGTCTTCATCGTTTCTGTTTTGGAGTTTACATTTTCAATTTGCTTCCTTTTTTTTTTTTTTTTCCATTTTGTCCATTTTCGTTCCTATAGTTTCTATTCCGTAGTTTACATTTCTCCAATTCGGTTTTCATATTTGTTTCCTCTGTCGCATTCCGGAATTCATTTCATTTCCCATTATGTCCATCTTGGCTAACATTTGTTTCAAAAACTGTTCCATATCGTGCTTTTCATCGCACTCTTGACACCTATTATTGTAATTACTTTACTTTAACTATTTCTTTATTTTTTATTAAAACACCGTAGTGGCACTAAACAAAATCACTGTTGAAGAATAAAGACTACAGGAAGAAAATCTGGTTGATAAAGCCATGTAAATCTACTTCGCATTTCTGTTTCAATCATATAGAAAATTGTATGAATTATTTGTAATTGTTCGCCGAAGCGGGAGTAGTGAAAGAAATGTGATTGTGTTTAGAAAAAACAAAAATGAGTAGAAAAACGTGTGAATGTTATACGTTGCACTTATATTTCAAGTGTATGGAAAAATGTATGGATTGTTTGTAGAAGAGGGAGTAGTATGTTAGGTAAAAGAAAAGGGAGTAGAGAAAAACATGTGAACGTAATACGTTGGGTGGTAAAATGGATTGCATAAAAACCTTCGCCATGAAAACAATTAGATATGTCACTTTTCATGGCGATCGGTCAACCTGTTTTGGAATTTACCCACTCTTCAACATTCGCTATGTATAGGCGTTGGTATGTATGAAGTTGATAAAAGATAGGGAATAACATGTGAATTGTTACGTAAAACAAAAAAGAGTAGAGAAAATAGTATGAATGTAATACATTGTATTTCTTTTTCAAACACATCAAATTGTATAAATTATATGTTGAAGGGCGAATAGCGAAAGAAGACTGGTGGTGCCTCGTAAAGGAAGAATTAGTAGAGGAAGTCGTGTGAATGTAATACGTTGCATTTATATTTCAATCATAGAATATTATATTAATTGTATGTTGAAGGGCAAACAGAGGATAAATGAATGTGCTACCTAAAAGAAATGCGAGTATAAAGCCATTTGAAAGTAATATATTATGCAGTAAAATTGTTGCCATAAAATTTCCCCATAAAAAGTACATATACGTGCCGAAATTCGCAATGATCGGTTAAGCGGTTTTCGAGCTTAACAGTTGGATATATATATATATATATATATATATATATATATATATATATATATATATATATATATATATAAACAACCAAGTTGTATAGATGATCTGAATTGTTTGTAGAAGAGTGAGTAGAGAAAGAGATGTGAATGTGTTACCTAAAAGTGAGTATAGTAAACAGTGTGAATGTAATAAATGCTGCATTTCTATTTCAAACATGCACAAAATTGTATGACTTATTTCTAGAAGAGTGAGTAGAGAAACAATAAAGCATGTGTTTTCCAAAAGCAAGTAGAGAAAACAGTGTACATGTAATACGTAGCATTTCTATTTCAAACATGCACGAAATTGTATGACTTATTTGTTGAAGAGTGAGTAGAGAGAGATGTGAATGTGACAGCTAAAAGTAAGTAGAGAAACCACTGTGAATGTAATATGTTGTATCTCTAAAGTAAGAACAAATTAGAAACTAAAAACTTCACTTATCTTAGTAATGCTGTTATTTTTTGCTGTTATTATTTTTATTTGTTGCTTCACTGTTAATAGCTTCAATTTTTCCTTATGTAGTACCTCTATTTCAAACATACAGAAATTTGCATGACTTATTTGTAGAAGAGTGAGTAGAGAAAGCGATGTGAATGTGTTACCTAAAAGTGAGAGGAAAAAACAGTGTAAATGTAATAGCATTTCTATTTCAAACATACAGAACATGGTATGACTTATTTTAAAAGTGGGGATAAAAGTGTTTTTTGGTGCAAAATAACGTTTTTTATGGAAAATTGTTTATAGCAGAGTGAATAGAGAAAGAAATGTGAATGTTTAAGAGGTAGAACTGAAACTTAAAAATTCAATGCCACAACTGGGATTTGAACCACAGACCTTCCGCATGCCGGGCGGACGCTCTAACCACTGAGCTATTGTGACAAACTGCCAGAATGGCATTAAATTCTCAAGCCAGTTCGTATTTCTCCTGGTAAACCACAAAGGCAGTCTCACATCAGAAACAATTACCCCAATGGTGACTTACTATTGTAAGTACTTTATATCCCAGGATTAAATAACCTTCACATGGTAGTTATTATTTGTTTATGCCAACAAACTTACTGTTGGTGTTTTTGAACACACAAGCCGTGTGTGGGCAAAGTTTAAGAGGTAGAACTGAAACTTAAAAATTCAATGCCACAACTGGGATTTGAACCACAGACCTTCCGCTTGCCGGGCGGACGCTCTAACCACTGAGCTATTGTGACAAACTGCCAGAATGGCATTAAATTCTCAAGCCAGTTCGTATTTCTCCTGGTAAACCACAAAGGCAGTCTCACATCAGAAACAATTACCCCAATGGTGACTTACTATTGTAAGTACTTTATATCCCAGGATTAAATAACCTTCACATGGTTTACCAGGAGAAATACGAACTGGCTTGAGAATTTAATGCCATTCTGGCAGTTCGTCACAATAGCTCAGTGGTTAGAGCGTCCGCCCGGCAAGCGGAAGGTCTGTGGTTCAAATCCCAGTTGTAGCATTGAATTTTTAAGTTTCAGTTCTACCTCTTAAACTTTGCCCACACACGGCTTGTGTGTTTAAAAACACCAACAGTAAGTTTGTTGGCATAAATAAATAATAATTACCATGTGAAGATTATTTAATCCTGGGATATAAAGTACTTACAATAGTAAGTCACCATTGGGGTAATTGTTTCTGATGTGAGACTGCCTTTGTGGTTTACCAGGAGAAATACGAACTGGCTTGAGAATTTAATGCCATTCTGGCAGTTTGTCACAATAGCTCAGTGGTTAGAGCGTCCGCCCGGCAAGCGGAAGGTCTGTGGTTCAAATCCCAATTGTGGCATTGAATTTTTAAGTTTCAGTTCTACCTCTTAAACTTTGCCCACACACGGCTTGTGTGTTTAAAAACACCAACAGTAAGTTTGTTGGCATAAATAAATAATAATTACCATGTGAAGATTATTTAATCCTGGGATATAAAGTACTTACAATAGTAAGTCACCATTGGGGTAATTGTTTCTGATGTGAGACTGCCTTTGTGGTTTACCAGGAGAAATACGAACTGGCTTGAGAATTTAATGCCATTCTGGCAGTTTGTCACAATAGCTCAGTGGTTAGAGCGTCCGCCCGGCAAGCGGAAGGTCTGTGGTTCAAATCCCAGTTGTGGCATTGAATTTTTAAGTTTCAGTTCTACCTCTTAAACTTTGCCCATACACAGCTTGTGTGTTTAAAAACACCAACAGTAAGTTTGTTGGCATAAATAAATAA
Source organism: Tenodera sinensis (assembly GCA_030765045.1). Taxonomy (NCBI): domain Eukaryota; kingdom Metazoa; phylum Arthropoda; class Insecta; order Mantodea; family Mantidae; genus Tenodera; species Tenodera sinensis. The sequence continues at coordinate 38,873,853 of CM060971.1, forward strand.
TAAATGTGAATGTGTTACCTAAAACTAAGTAGAGATAACACTGTGAATGCAATATGCAGCTTCTCTATTTTAAACATACAGAAAATTGTGTATTTATTTGTAGAAGAGTAAGTAGAGAAAGAGATATGAATGTGTTTCCTAAAAGTGAGAGGAGAAAACAGTGTGAATGTAATAGCATTTTTATTTCAAACATATAGAACATGGTACGACTTATTTTAAAAGTGCGAATAAAAATGTTTCTTGGTGCAAAATCACGTTTTTTACGGAAAATTGTTTATAGAAGAGTGAGTAGAGAAGGAGATGTGAATGTGTTACCTAAAAGTGAGTAGAGAAAACACTGTGAAGGTAATATGCATGTACGCAATGTAAACGTAAACCCCGCGCGACAGCCCACGAAGGGCCAAGGCCTACCGCCCAGCCGCTGCGTCCCCCACCTCTGCCCACTACAGGCGTAATTGGTGAGGTGCAGTACTGGATGGTGGGACGTGGTCAGCGCCCCGAGCCCTCCCGGCCAGTTATGCGGTTTTCTAGACTTGGGGCCGCTACTTCTTCATCAACTAGCTCCTCAATTGGTCCCCCCGGGACCTAACGAGGCTGAGTGCACCCCGTGCCAGACCTCCCAGAGGGGATAAAATCCCCCTGCTGGTACCGGGGATCGAACCCGGGTCCTCCGCGCCAGAGGCAAGCGCGCTACCAACTGCGCTACGGAGGCGGTCGCATGTATACAAAAATGTAATCAAATCTTTAGAGTCGTTTCTGAAATACCGGGAGTATATATACAAGAATTGCGCAGTAGAAGTGGGAATAAAAAGTGTTATTTTTTTATGCAAAATCGTGTTTTTTCGGGAATTACACCTATATAGCTGAACTTAAAAAGCAAAACCCTATCTGAATACAAAATTTGATCGAAATCGTTGGAGCCGTTTCCAAGTTGCGCGGAATATATACATACGTGAATTCCTCATTTAAATGTATAAGATGTAACAACCAACTGATGATCATTTTGACTGCCTGATTGTTTCTGTGGCCATTTTTCCGGCTTTATTTCGGAGCTCTCCTCATCGGGATGCACTTTCTATCCAGCCAAACGTTTTAAATACCTTATGTCAAAAGTAAAGGGATCTTGTTCTCATAAGTTACATTACTAAATTGAACCACATAGGACTTGAGCAAGCGCACAGTTCCATTTAACCGTTGAATATTTGGTAGTTAAACCTATACAGGCAAATTGTCATTAAACCTTCAAATTGACATTTTGAATATGTTGCTATGTTGCTTTAGTGTAAAAATATATTGCACGAACTTTTATACAGTGCCTTATTTCTGACTCCTGGTCGGCTCCTTCGCGGCCGCTGCTACCGCAGGAGTGCACAGGCCTGTCGGCCGAGTTGAATATTCGCAGACCCTGAACACAAGTGCAGGGCATGCCGGCAAGTCAAGCGCATAGATAATCATGTACACAATAACTACATACCACTATACAGAAGGTGTTGGAAATGATGTCTTTGTGCTGCCACGCATCTCTCACACTTTTGAAGAAAATTTCCATTAACCCACATTAATTCTTCTGCTCTATCTATACATTTCGCGTTATATAGGATATTTATGTATGCTGTGCTCGCATCACGCTCCGGAATTCCCCAATTGTCAGTCATGTGTGACGCTCGAGTACAGAAAATCTTACTAATTTTCTGTATTTGGAAGCAGATATGATAATGGTAATAATGATGATAATAATAATAAATAATTTATTATTCTTAATTATCAGTAATTATTAAAAAATCATCACTATTAATATTATTCAAAGTCCTCTTATATATACGGTATGTTTGCAGCGATTCATACTGCTGCAACAGATGCAAGGGGGTATGTACTTGTGTGGGAAAGAGAATTTCCCTGGGAATGTATATGGATGGAGGCTTTGCTGAATATTGTCTTGTTCCGTCGGAAATGGTACATCCAGTGGCAAAACACACCATCCTGAAAGAAGGTAAGTTCAACGTTACTTAATACAAATATGTTTGTTACTTTATCTACCGCTCATTTAAGACGGATAGGGATTACTGTATTCGACCGAACATTTAGTATCCAGGTTTCAAAGGAACTGCGTTTCTAGGCCACCAGCATTCCAAACAGGAACTTTTAGGAAAACTGTGCCACAGAACAGAGGTGAGAGGAAACAGGTAAGCCAACCTAGGGAGCCACGATAGAGCAGAGGGCAAGGTCCCACCATTTACATCTCGGCTACCTGCGGTCTTACACATCCCACAGGGTGGGGGGGGGGTCCGAGATCGGAGACCGCGCTGCTGAAGGACGAAGTTTTATGGAATGCACATACCCTGCCACAAAACGCCGAGACTGCCACCAATATTTACTGCCATGAAAGAGACCAGCCAAATGAAGAGTGAAAGGAAATGAGAAATAAAGTGAAATGGAGGGACAATAAATATTTATAGCCCTGACGTCTAGAATCTACACCAATACATAGTGCTCAGGGATTTTAATTGTATTCAATTTATTTTCAATTTTATACATTTGCAGATCAAAGAACTACTAGAATAGGAAAATAATTAAACTAAACAAACAATTAAATCTTAATAACTTTTGTTCATTTACATCAAGCTTCTTGAAATCTAACTTCTTCTTCTTCTTCTTCTTCTTCTTCTTCTTCTTCTTCTTCTTCTTCTTCTTCTTCTTGCTGCGTCAAATCTTCCAGTTGGAGTCCAGTATTCTCTCCTCCTGTTCTCTCTAAATGTTCCGTCTTCTTGTGGTTCCATTTCTTGCCCGGGTTCTAGCGATCTCAATGTTTGATGTTGAACAACTGTCGAAGTACTATTTTATCTTCGAGGTATTGTTTCTTGAGGTTCAATTCTTATTTCTTCTACTTCTCTTATACCTTGATGATGTCGATATTCCTCCATATCTGCAGTAGAAACGACCAGTAGAGGTTGGGCTTCAAATGTTTTCCGACTCCCATGCTCCTTGCCGCGAGAGGAGCCCAGGATGGCTTATCTATTAATTATGCCAGGCCGAGTTGCCAACATGTTGCCAACCTGTCTATATGGTTGTGGGCGTAAGGTGTTTGGAACTCAAAAGAGAATATCATACCAACATTTCTCTTACACTTGTTTGTAAGGCAGTAATCCAAATGTAAAGAACACAACATTAACGTTATAAATCCAGAATGAGGATGGAAACTAAATATTCGACATTAGAGGCGTCATATAACTCTATACTGAAATTAAGTTTAAAACGTTTAAATAATTTTAATATTAATGTTCCAAATTTTTAAGCTATTCATGGAGACACACGCATGCGCGCTGTAAAATTTGAAGTTTATTCAGCGAACATGAAATCGTGTATTTGGCATACAAGTTTACATCGAAGTTTAAAACATTGAATGGCTGTTTATCGGAAACAGCAGGAAAACAGAACTTCAAAGGAAAATGAAAGTTTAGCGTAACACAGCTAATAGAACTACTACAAATTGCAAAAGAGCATGTTTCAAAAATTAAATATTATTATTAACGAGGAATACATCATATGCATTATCTTTGTTTAAGGAATTGTTTCAACATATTTCTTAAACGCCCTTAATGCTACCAGAAAAAGCAATTTTACTTGTTTAAATACGTGCAGAAACGAATATGGTAATTTTTATTTGTATGGATAAAATAGAACTGATTATTTAGCTTCTTGTTGGCTCCACACTGACCATACATCAGAGAAACCCACACACAAAAGTAAATACCTCTGGCGGGGCCATCGCTGAGCCGGACGGATCAGGCGTAAGTAATTCAAAAGAAAATTTTTCGTCTTTTTCCCTTATACCGTCTGGTCTATCGGAAAACATTTGTAGCCGGCTGTAATAAGAAGTCTTCGTCTGTCCTCACTATATCCCAGACTTTTTTTCCTACCAAGAATTCTCTGTCATCTTGTAATAACGTGCTATATTTCAACACTCAAATATCACGTGCTCTGGTGTATCTGTGATGTTAGAGATCTCACAATAATTAATTGTGCTTTCTATAGTTTTGAAGTAAGTATCAAAAGGACCATGGCCAGTTAAAAATGACACAACGTATTTCGGAGGTTGAACCTTTTGTAACATAGACGTTCTCTTATATTCGAGAAAAATTAGTATGTGCTTCTACCCAGTTTCATATTGTTCCGTTCTGTTTTTATTTCATTTATCTGAACGTCCTTCATTTCATAATTCGAGGTACACAACCTGCCTAATATGTCTCTTATTCTTCAATATTCTTGCTTCTTCAGCCATACTATAGGCCATATAGTCACCAAAATAGCTATGGTTGATGTACTTATTAAACCCATACTTTATACAATTAATTGTTTTGGAGTCCTACGTAGAAGTTGTACATTTTTCGCCCCTCCAGCTCCTTGGGCCCACATAGCTACACCACATCCTAATATGTCAGTCACGATCACAGTATGATAAATTCTGGTTGCTCCTAACAGAGTACGAAATTTTTGTGGCGTTAGTGTGGCACTAACTTCATCACTATCTTGCCTGCTTTAGATCGAGTATTCGCTATGAGCCTACCACATTTAAGTTTCTCATCCAAATAAATCCGCAGATATTTAGTTTTGCACTCTTTTTACGCTGACTTTATTAATTTTGACCATAGGATTTCTTTTCAGGTTTCCCTTGAGGAGCATATTTGCTGATTTTTGATCCTCAATTTCTAATTCTACTCTTTTAAACCAGGAGTCCAGGAGGAGTCCAGGAGTGAGTACTAGTCGTCTGGGTTAACCCAGGCGGATGGTAAGGTGGCCACGGTACCTATCCGTTTAAATACGGATTTACCCGTGTGGTGGTATAGGTTGGTATATGTAACAGGCTTTTTTTTTTGTCTTTGTATGTCTGATGGTGCAGGGTGGGTTCCTGTGTTGTCACTGGCGGCGGGATCTGTCGGATCTTGGATGTCTAGCCATCCAAGCGACCTTTTCCCTACTGATTACTTCGTCAGCCTTGGCCGGCGAGCAATGCAGTGCCAGTGACAGGAAACCGAGGGGAATAGGTGATAGGTGTGAAGGATGATGAAGGCAAAGCGGTACCTACCAGCCAAGGGCGTCCTTGGGTAGACGGTAGCTCTGTCTCCGCCTAGGGAGGCGATGGTCATATTGCCCCAGGCTGTTCACCAGCTGGTTTGGGTGAGGTATGAGTTTGTCATACATTGTGCGAGTCCTGTCCCGCACTACGTCCACAATGTATGGGATGCCGGAATGAGTGTGAAGGATGTGTGATGGAAACCTACGGTCGGTACCGTAGATCATCCTGAGCGCCCTGTTCTGCACGGTCTGCAGCCTGCGGATGGTGGAACGAGCCACCGTACCCCAGACCTCGCACCCGTACAGGATCAGGGGCGGGACGATCGCACGGTACAAGCGTAGTTTCAGGTATGTGGGCATGGTTGATTGGAGTATGGGATATAGCTGTCTCAGGGCGCCATGTCCCTGACCGACCTTTGTTCTGACGTGTGGAGTGAAGGTTAGACCACGGTCAAGTAGTACCCCCAGGTATTTGGCAGAGTTAACCCAAGGGATTCTTCTCCGCCGCATTGCCAGGGATACACCCGGCCGCCAGTTTCGAACTTTGCCCAGTAGTAGAGCTTGGCTCTTCTGCGGGCTAATGGCCATTCTCCACTGTTCACTCCACCTGCCGATAGCGTCGAGCTGTCGCTGAAGTGGAGGGAAGCAGTACCGAACATTTTTGTTCTGTGCCAGTATGAGGACATCGTCAGCATACTGGCACGTAACAGTATGCGGTTCCACGGGTAGGTCAGACATGTAGGCAGCAAAGAGCAACGGCGATAGCACGCTACCCTCCGGAACTCCAGCCGCTATGGGTCTGACCGAGGACAACTTCCCCTCCACCCGCACCCGAAAAGAGCGATCCCGAAGGAAGCTACCAATCAGGGTGAGGTAGGGGGGAGGGATTTCAGCCTCTCTGAGTTTGTACAGTAACCCCTGGTGCCATGTGGTTGCAAAGGCTTTTTCTACATCCAGAAGCACCGCGACTGTTTTGAAGTTTTCCTGGAAACCCAGGGCAACCTTCTCAACCAGCCGCAGCAGCTGTAGTGTAGTGGAATGTCCATGACGGAAACCGAACTGATGATCCGGGATAAGTTGCCTTTCCTCGAAGAGAGGAGTGAGGCGGGATAGGAATAATCGTTCAAAGATTTTTGAAACGATAGGTAAAAGGCTTATGGAACGGTAATTGGAAGGGAAAACCGGGTCCTTGCCGGGCTTCAAAATGCAGACCACCCTCGCCTCCTTCCAACAAGTAGGAAAGTGACGAAGCTGCAGACATGCATTATAAATCCTCGTCAGGTGGACTACGGCCTTTCGGGGAAGGTGCTGGAGCATGGGCGCCGTGACGCCATCATGACCAGGGGATTTGCCAGGTTTTAATCTTCTGATTTCAGAAGCCACCTGTCTTGGGATGACTAAGGGGATTTGGATCTCTGCGCGTGGCGGCGGAGGTGCCTCATAGAGGTAATCTACCGTCGCCTCCACGAGTTCAGTAAAGTCTTCGTCCTGGACATCTTCCCGGGGTTCGAATTGGGACTCTAGATGGTCTTTTAAACCAATCTTATAGTACGCTTATAGCTACAGTGCAGTTTTTTTTTTTTTTTTTTTTTTTTTTTTTTTTCAATCTCCTTCCTGCTATTGGCCTCTATCATTAGCATCAAATCCTCAGTATAGGCGATTACTTCTTTGACATCTTCCTGTTCAACCAGTAATGGCTCAGTCATAATGTCCCAAAATAGTGGTCCCAATATCGATCCTTGTGGATATACAAAAGTAAGGAATTCTGCCCATTGCTAAGTACTGATTCAACAGTGTGCAGGGACACGAAATAATACAGTATTCTAACTTTTGCAGCACTTCCACATTTATATCCCATCTGAGCCCGACGTCTTTCCTTTTTTCATGTCCCTTATGGCAAGTATAGTCTCTGATACATCGAAAGGGTATATTCTTCTGTCGTTATAATATTCGGTGATAAACTCTTTTCTAAGTTATCTGTGTTGATCATTATCAGCAACTAAATTGTCGTCAGGCAAAACCTCGCCAAAAGATAATTCGCAATTTCTTTACATGTTAGAGTTTGTAATCCGTTCTCTGTTTCAGGAGTTGAAAACATTTCAGGTGCAGTTATATTATTTTTCCATAACGATCTTATGGGATATTCCCATATGTTGTTCTTTAGGTGTTCTTCAACATAATTGTCTCAGAAGTTCCGCCTTCTTCAAGCTTTTGTTTGTATTTACTTTTCAGTTATCTATACCTTTCAAGGTTACCATCACGTTCAGTTGTGATTACACTTCGTAGGAATACTCTTTTAACTTTTGTGACCTTTTCCCCAATTTTGCAATTGATCATTCCAAATAGTTTTTCCATTAACCCTGTTCCTATTCTTTACTAAACCTTTCTCCATTGTTACCTGTGTACATTTAGTTAATTTCACCGCTTTCTTATTTACACCGTCATTTTCTATTATTTGTGGTGGAATGATGTTTTCTTTCACCTTGGTCCAAGCTATGTTCTTGATTTTATATATATTTCTTCCCTTTGTACTTAATGTATTGAAATAAGATGTCAAAATGAATTAAATTATCACTTGTAGTTACTTCTTGATCTCCTTCCAATTTCTTATTTTGTTACAGACATATTCTTTCCCCAGGGTGACATCTATATCCCCAGTCACACAGACTGTATTAACAAACGTACGTATAAGGTTTATTACCGTTGATTAAAAATCTGAAGCTGGTAGCATCTCCTCTAATTTTTTACCCTTATTATCCGGATTCTTACTAAACCAGCACCGGGATTTTGCATTGGAATCCATTGCATATATCAAAGCACTATTCGGATATATGTCTAATATTCTTTTGGTTTTTGTAAATGGACCCCTATATCGTCCATAAACTTGTACTAATGATTACATAATAAGAAATCAAGTCCTTGAAATTACCGCTGAACGCAATTGATATATTCATCCCAGTTTTGCATACTCTTCAAAATCTGTATATTTGTGTCGTTCATTATCATTAAAGGCCGAAGGGATGTGCTCTCGCATGCGATACAGGTTAACTGGACCCAGAGTATGAATGACGTCAGAAGTACAGCATGGTGATCAAATGTGCGAACAACTGCCACTAAAAGCAAAAGTCGAAAACGCCATAACATAGTACTCTGCGAACTAGTGAAGTTACCTTGCAAGTGTATACAGACGCAAGGTCAAGGTGTAGCATAATGCGACTGTTTTGTTTCTCGCAGTGAGCTGCAGACGTGGAGTGATAGTGTTCTTTAGTGTTAATGTGATTCTCGTAGATTGTGCTAGAGTGAGGCAGTTTTATGGTCAGGCTGTACCTACCTGCAGCTGTTTAAATGCGCGAGCGATAACAGTAAAGTCCATGTGTAGTATACCTATGGAGAAACGCACACGCCTCCGGCCATTAATTTAATCATGGCTTTGGAATTATTTCCATCATATATTGTCCTTCAAGACAATTCAATTGGTTTCCCTTTCCACAAATAGGGTTCTTTTATACAACTAATATCTGAAAACATTTCTTCAGCCATTTTTCTTAATTCAGTCATGACTGACCTTGACAGCTGATTATTTATTTGTCCTATTTTAATTTCTCTACTGGTAAGTAGGGGAAGTATTGTATTCCACCCAAAAATTCGATGTCGAGATTTCACCGGAAATATAAGCTTTGAGACCACCTGAATACCCCCTCCCCCCAAAAAAGCATTTTCCGAAAAAGGTCCGCGTGTGTGTGTTTGTGTGTGTGTGTGCGTGTGTGTGTGTGCGCGCGAAAAGTAGGTTAAAAAGTATTTAAGTTTAATATCTTTCAAGGATGTGCCACGAGGATTTTGAAGAAAATAGCCCCAATAAACTATCCTTTACACGGAAAATTTTTCGAAAATTTTGATTTTCTTGAAATGACTAACGATTTTGATTAAAATGTCATATGTTTGAGACATTTTTATGACAAATGAAATTGAATTTTCCAACTATAGCCCCTCTAGTCGTATTTACTATTGACGACTTTTGCATAACTGGTAAACCGTTAGAGATATAGATCAAATCATACTGTACAAAAATTTAGATCTTGCTAAAATACACAATTTATGTCCGAATAAATTTTCTTGTGGAGTGAACCATTTCGGAGATATTCCTTGTTATGAGTGTGAGTTTCGGAAAACTCAAAACTTGTGTAAAATGGAACATCATTGTTCATGCTTTCATATGTTAAGTGTGCAAAGAGAACGTAATCTCAACGCTTTAAAAGATTTGACTACCGCAGAAAGCCTACTGTATTCTAATATTCCCCTTGCACCTGCAAGGAAATGAGCAATGAGATAATTTCTGAAAATGTTTATCTTAACTAACACGAAGAAGATATAGGAGTAAGAGTTTGTAAGAATGGTTAGTACAAGAGTAGAGAAAACCATGTTGGTGGAACGTATCAGGTTTTTAAGGTATGCATTTCTTTTAGAGATAAATCGTTATTCATAATTTGTTTTACAAATAAATCCTTCAAGTTTGAGAGGTAGAACTGGAACTTCAAAATGCAATGCCATAGCTGGGATTTGAACCACAGACCTTCCCACACACGGCTTATGTGTTTAAAAGCACCAACAGTAAATTTGTTGGCATAAATAAATAATATATTTCAAGTTTGTTTTATATCTTTTCCTCCTTTACAATTTTCCATTAGGATGCTTGGCAATCAAAAGCTTCTTTCTACTGGTACAGGGTATGCAGGGTATACAGTTAGTTCGATCTTTTTACAGTCTTTTTTACTATGACTTGGTTCACCACAGTGCGAACATATACCAGGTGGCCTATTCCAGCCGGCATTCAAGTAAGTAGATACCCCTTCGTGCGTTAAAATAGTTGCAGAAGTCACCGGCGTGTGTGAACTTTGTTCTGCTTGTAGAGAAGCGAGCTGCAGAGCAACTTCCCAGGCTTCAACTAACGTGTGCAGCGCGTGATAATAGACAACAGTCACAATATTATCCATTTCACACACACGACTTTATTTTTCAGGGAATAAGCTACTATTGTCTGACATTACGGATTACGGATTCTAAATTGCCGTAACAAAATCCATGCAAACATGAGGGCGAGGAAAGTTATTGTTATTACTCTTTATTGTTATCATTCTTTATTCTTCATCTTCATCATCTTCTTCTTCATCACCATAACCATCTTCATCTTCTTAATCACCATAATATTCTTCTTCATCATCTTCAGCATCATCTGCATCATCTTCATCATATTCTTCATTATCATTTTCTTCTTCTAATTCTCCTTCATCATCTTCTAATTGTTCATCATCTTGATCATTATCATCATCATCATCACCATCATCTTCATCATGATATTGACCATTTTCATCATCTTCTTCATCATCTGCTTCTTCTACTTCTAATTCTTCATCCTCTTCTTCAAATTTTCCTTCCTCATCTTCTTCTAATTCTTCATCATCATCACTATTATCATCATCACCATCATCTTCATCTTCTTGTTCTAAATCTTCTTCTTCATCATCATCGTCTTCTAATTCTTCATTATCATGTTCTTCTAATTCATCATCTTCTTCTAATTCTTCAGCATCATCATCTTCTTCTAATTCTTCTAATTCATCATCTCCTAATTTTCCTTCATCGTCATCTGCTTCGTCTTCTAATTCTTCTTCATTATCATAATCTTATTCTAATACTTCTTCATTATCATAATCTTCTTCTAATTCGTCTTCATCATCACCACCGTCTTCTAATTCATCATCATCATCTTCTTCTTCTTTTTCTTCTAATTCTTCTTCATAATCTACAAATTCCTCATCTTCTTCATAATTATCATCTTCTAATTCTTCATCTTCATCATCTACTTCTTCTAATTCTTCATCATTATCTTCTAATTCACCATGATCATCATCACCATCTTCTTCTAATTCTTCTTCATCATCTTTTTCTTATAATTCTTCTCGTTCTAATTCTTCATCATCTTCTAATTCTTCCTTTTCTTCATCATCATCTTCTAATTCTTCTTCTCCCTCATCATTGCCTACTTCTAGTGCTTCTTCATCACATCGTCTTATAATTCTTCATCATCATCATCATCATCACCATCATCTTCTTCTTCTTCCAATTCTTCTTCATCTTCATCATCGTCATATTATTATTATTATTATTATTATTATTATTATTATTATTATTATTATTATTATTATTATTATTATTATTATTATTATTATTATTATTATTATTATTATTATTATTATTATTATTATTATTATTATTATTATTATTATTATTATTATTATTATTATTATTATTATTATTATTATTATTATTATTAATTATTATCATCATCATTATTATTATTGTTATTATTATTATTATTATTATTATTATTATTATTATTATTATTATTATTATTATTATTATTATTATCATTATTATTATTATTATTATTATTATTATTATTATTATTATTATTATTATTATTATTATTATTATTATTATTATTATTATTATTATTATTATTATTATTATTATTATTATTACTATTATTATTGTATTATTATTTTATTATTAGTGGTAGTATTATTACCATCATTATTATTACTATTATTGTTTTAATTAATATCATTAGTGAAACAGAAAAAAAAGTAAACCCATTATTATTTGTATTAGTTCTATTATTGTCATTTGTTATTATTTTTTGGAGTTTTTATTATTGCCATCAGAATCACTATTATTAGTATCATAATAATTAGTTTTATTTTAATTAATTTTAGTATCATTATTTTCATTATTACATTAATATTAATATTCGTGTTATTGTAATGGTTTATTGTTCTATTATTTTTCATCATTATTATTATCATCAAAGGCTGCTGTTACGGTGACCTCATTCCTAAAATAGGTGTTCAAAATGATGCCCTCTTGATTGATACAATATTTCAACAGTCTCGGTGTATCCATATAGAAGTTTCTGAGAACTGAGGATGTGACATGCATATGCTTTAGGGATCCTATGAGGGGATTTGTTTAAAACGCAATATTTTCGAGTGTCGCCAAAAGAAATAATCTAATGGGGTTAGGTCAGGAGATCTTGGTGGCCAAGGTATTGGTCCATCCAGTGTCCAGGGTACCACTAATTGAAATGGACCTTTGGTCCATCCAGTGTCCAGGGTACCACTAATTGAAATGGACCTTTACAGGTTTATAATAGTAAGGAGGTGCACCATCTTGTTTGAACCAGTGCACAGTGTTGTACCGCCATGGTACACGAATGTAATCAAGAAAATACTGGAGCTCAACCTGCAGGACCTCCAGACACTGCGGTCCTCTAAGTGTGGACCGCCGCCATCGCCACCGCCACCGCCACCGTCGCCATCACCACCAATAACAACAATAATAATGATGATAAACATAATAATCAAATCAGTAATAATAACAAAGCTATAATAACAATGGTGATAAACATAATGATGATAAACACACTAATGAGAATATAATAATAATAATAATAATAATAATAATAATAATAATAATAATAATAATAATAATAATAATAATAATAATAATAATAATAATAATAATAATAATAATAATAATAATAATAATAATAATAATAATAATAATAATAATAATAATAATAATAATAATAATAATAATAATAATAATAATAATAATAATAATAATAATAATAATAATAATAATAATAATAATAATAATAATAGTAATAGTAATAGTAGTAATAATAATAATAATAATAATAATAATAATAATAATAATAATAATAATAATAATAATAATAATAATAATAATAATAATAAAGTTTATATTAATGTTAACAATATAAACAATATAAATCTTATAATAATTTAATATAGCAATAACGTCGAAGAAAAATAATAACATTAGCTCAAAAATAGTGTTAACATACAACAATAACATTAATAAGAAACAAAGAAATACCAATGAAACATTACGCGTCTTCATGTTTGCATGAATTTTGTTACGGCTATTTACAATCTATAATCCGTAATGTTAGACAATAGTAGCATATACAGGAATGAGTTTATTCCCAGGAAAATAAAAGTCGTGTATCTGGATTGGAAAATATTCTGACTCGTCTTGTTTATTATCACGCGCTGAACACGCTAGCTGAAGTTCCTGGGAAGTTCCTCTACCGCTCGCTTCTCTTACAAGCAAAACAAAGTTCACTCACGCCACTGACTGGATTTACACCGGTGATTTCTGCAACTCTTTTAACGCACGAAGGGTTATCTACTTACCCTTACGCCTTCTGAAGTGGACCACGTGCTAAAGGCCTTCTTACAGTGCTTTTGTACGTGTCCATAACGTGCAGTTCATACATAGTGCAACTACGCATAGCCTTTTGCATTTATAGCCTGGAAAGCAATGTATAGTTTATCACTTTCTAACATCCTCTTCTTACCTCAGGTGTAACGGACATGACATGATGTACAGCATTTTTATCTCTGGGACCCGTTTTGGAAATCAATTTAACCTCTTCATCAATACTTTTCCTACTGATTTTCTCGGCAAAGTTTTGTTCGTGTAAATTACGTTTAATGTCTTCCAGTGTTTCATTAACAAAAAATCGTATGAATAGTGGATTTCTCTTTTTTCTTTTCTTTTTTTTTAATGGTTTTATCTTTAATTCCTTGTTCTTAAATCTGTCATGATTCACAACCTTTTTCATATCTTCTTCTGTCTCTGTTTCCAGAATCATTTTCTGGTCAGTCCTTTTTATGTTGAACACTTTCAGATTATCCTTTGCTGGGTTCAGATTCCTACGCATACTATCTGTGTAATGCGATAGGCTCGCGTAAATAACTCCATAGTTTCACTTTTAGTGTCTAACAAGAGCCTAACTATATAGGGGTCGTCGTTCAACCAGAGCGGACGTGTTTTGCTTCTCACTGGTGGAAAGACGGTATCCAAGCTGACTCGCCGAAGCAGGAGATCCCGTGCCGACTTCGTGGAGTGTTGTGGTGTGCGTCGGTGGATTGCACGCTTCAATCTACGGACTAATATACTAATATTAGTCACAGTACAATTGGTGAAGTTCCTAAAGGGGCTTGACAAGCAAGCTTTGGAACTCACCCAAGGCTAGCTTCCCGGAGTGGCATAAAAAGCTACTCTCAGGTATTTCCCTTTTCTCCCTACTCTTTTACTTTATTCTTTCTTTCCTTGACCGACTATCAGACTGACTACTAACGTGACAGCGGGCTCACAAGATCCTAGCCAAGGGTTGACGGCTTTGTGCCTGAAACCTCGAGCCGAAATGGCTCGCAAAGGCGCCGCCTTAGAGGAGGTGCGGTCCTCTGTGAGCAGCCGGAGGGCAACCGCAATGACTGCCGATGATGGACAACTTCCTTCGACATCATCTTCATATAGATCACTATCGCCTGAAGCAGTGGAGCCAAACAGGAAGCGCTCCAAAAAGGATACGCAAAAGCGTAAGAGCTCTACTCCACGCCACTTACCCATGGCAGATCTAGAGAGCCTGGGTTCAAACAATCCCCTACCTGAATCTGACTCCGAGTCCGATATGGAGCTGGGGGAGTTTACGGTTGTGGAAAACCGTAAACGGGGAAAAAAGACGCCATCACCAAATCTGATGCAACATGCACAGGATGCTGAATCATCCAATATGATGCAACATCCTCAGAATGTTGCATCATCCCAAGCCAAGAAGGGGCCAAGAATTCCGCCAATCATTGCGGATGTATTCCCTAACCACGTTAGGGTAATGCGTAAATTGGCCAAACACCTCAAGTATACTTTTGAGGCAAAAAGAAAGCCCAAGAGCGTCCATATTCTTACCCACAGTTTGGGTGATTTAGAAACCGCCAAGTTGGTGTTACGAGAAATGAACATAACGTTCTACTCGTACTCACCACAACGTCCATACATTGAGCGTCGAGTCATCAGAGGCTTAGACTCAGAGTGCACCCCTGATGAAATCAAAACTGCACTTAAGAAGAACATGGCATAACTGTCAATTCAGTGGCACAGTTGAAGAGAACCGT